>RCWM02000083.1:2352500-2952500 GCA_003667255.2 Euschistus heros
AAATAAAAAGGTTAGTTTATGAACACGTCCAGTACCAGTCGGTTGGTATGCCAATGATATCGTCGTAGGTCCCTATGCATTCAAACACATAATGCATGAGGCAAATCGCTACATTAATATTAAAAATATATTTCGTAATTCCAGATTGTTTTGTTTGTAGAGTGGGTTATTAAGCAGCTATGTGCGCATCATATGAGTTGTTCAGTTGACACTGAGTCCACTTTTTGCAAAAATGAGATTATGCCTTTTTTAGTAACTATACATGATTGACTATCCAAGAAAAATTTTCTGCGGCTGATTAAATCATTAACACTTTTAAAATTTTAATTTGAAATTTGAATCTAAGTTATTCACTCAGAAGGTAATGAAACATATTTCCGTTAACAGAGTGACTATTTTTTTATGTTAAACAAATGACTACCTTCAGTTGTGTTGTCAATACAAACTTTAAACAAGTATATTTCATTATAGGTCTTTCCCTGTAATGTAAATTTAACTCGAACGCTGTGATGGGAATTTTTTTATAGGAAAAAATGTTAACAACTGCTGTCCGTAATGTCCAAAATATGGAAAATGGACTTAGTCAGAGTGTCAACTGAACGCCTCATATAATTGTTGAAATATCTTTTTCGACTTTTATTATGCGTTTGACACTCAAATAGCATACATTTATAACATTATAATAAATACACTATTATGAATAAGTTAACATTTTTACAAAATTGTAAATCTATTATTTTTATTTAAATATTAAAATAAGATAACCACCTAATCTTTGGGTATTTATATCTGACTGATGGTTCTCAGTTCGGTCATGTTGACGTCGGATTTTTAGTAATCTTCTGGGTGAGGATTATTAAATATGAGATTTTATAAATTACGTAAATTAAGATGGGTTTGATGTGAAGATGGGGTAATTAGATAGGTGTGTGTATATTACGTTGTATGTTACCTATAATTTTGATTTCGATTGTCAGTATCGCAGGCTAGTCCCTGTTAACTTCTGATTTCAGTTACGTTTTTCATTCGATAGAGTGAGGCATGTATCACGGCAAAGCGTGGGTATTATTTGTTTCATTTTTGAACGTTAATGTATTTGGTTTTTTTTTTTTTCAATTTTTCGAACAGATTGAATAAATATTGTAATATGAGTATATTACATAAAATACATTTTATAATTTGTAAACCAAATTATAAAGTTATGTATAGTAGATAAGACTGTTCGACAAATAAGCTATTATTATACTAATTATATACAGAAAAATTTAAATAAAATAATGATGTAATTCATTCTTAAAAGGTATAGCTCCAGGCAAATTTTTGTTTTCTAATCTTAATACTATCTGTTAATGTTTTGACAGGTTTTATTTCTAGTGACTAAAAAACTGACAACAAAAAAAAAAAACATGACGCAAAAGAAAAGTATCTCGGATGATAGAATCTACTCAATGAATAATCATTATTAATGACATCCCGCCCCCTCCCTCTCCCCTCCCCTCCTTGCAGGATGGGCCCAGGACCTGTTCCTTGCATAAATAAATAAATTATTTGCGGTAATTAATTTCCTGATTCCCAAAATTAAGGACTGAGGGTAATGATATATAACTAGCACCATGAGGCCGCCATCGCTAAATCCCAAACATCTCTTGATTTAGCAGCTTGCTATCCCCTAGTAGCCTTTATAATTTATGTTTAATAGTATGATGATGAACGGTAATTTGTCTCTTATAGCATGTGTTTTTGTTTTTGTTTTAAATTATAAACCTTTTGTCGCCTTTATCCGCTATTTCCGATCCGCTATTTGTAACTGTGTAATTATATTTTTTTTATTTCTATCCATTCTGTTTTTAATTAAATAATAGTTCACACGCCTTCTATACCTGAGACAAATGAACCAGATTCCATGACAAAACTCAATTTCTCCCTGACTAAATTAATCAATTTATTGATAAATTAAATCAAAGTTGTAATATTCTCCCTTAAATTTCTGATTAGGAAACTGTCGACAATTTTCGATCAAAGTAACACCAACAGAGCTACAGCGGGCCGAAATGTTACATTACAAGTTAAGAAATTTGAGGGTGAAAAAAACGTTACAAGTGACTTTTTGCATTAAACCAATATAACTCCTAAACATTAAGTTCTTGCGACAAATGTTGTATAACAAACTATATTCTCGATTAAATTTCTAGTCAGGAAATTGTCGTCAAAAGTTCGATCCGAGCAGCACCTATCGTGTCAAAACAATACATTTTTCAAATACCCAACTTCTAAGTTAGACCTGATATATATGTATACACAATATGTCTCAGAATTTAGATTATTTTTTCCGTTTCATTACATTTGCTAGATCAATAGGTTTGTTGTATATAGGTTTGTGGATTTGTTGTCACACGACTTAATCGTGTCGTGGTAGAAATGTGATGTATTATGATTTTTTTAAATTTTAGTTGGATTTCCCAAAGACTAAATTCTCAGTTTTCATTAAAATCCTGTACTTCATAAAACTATGAAACATAAAACAGTCAAGAAATTTATCCATATCAACACATCGAGTCAATGCTGGAAAATATCTATAGTCAAAGAATGGGATTTTACAAAAAAATCAAGACAACCCACGGTCCTGACGCAATCACAGTGATGAAGGAACTTCAGAAATCCTACAGAAAACTGGCAAGTGCGAAGAATACTAGGACATTCCTACTAAGATGCAGAGGGCATTATTATGAGTACAATATAGTCTCCAAACGTCGCCGAAATAGTTGTTTTTATTTATTGACTGAACCTCAAGAACCTTGCTTGACATATAATAGTAACAGTCAAGAAATTTATCCATATCAACACATCGAGTCAATGCTGGAAAATATCTATAGTCAAAGAATGGGATTTTACAAAAAAATCAAGACAACCCACGGTCCTGACGCAATCACAGTGATGAAGGAACTTCAGAAATCCTTCAGAAAACTGGCGAATGCGAAGAATACTCGGACATTTCTTTGCAGGGGGCATGATTATGAGAACAATATATTCTCTAAACGTTGAGAAAACTAAAATAGTTGTTTTTATTTACTGGCTAAACCTCAAGAACCTTACTAAACATATACATGTAAGACTAATAGGTCTCTATATTTACAGATGTGTTTCCTTAATCATCTCACAATGTTTCTTTAATCACTTCATAATTCATCATGCTCTTTAAACATTTCATTTCTGTGCGGCCGGTATTTAAATCAGCTTAAAAATTAATTGACAATGATATCCATTTTGTTTCTGTTTATTCATTTATTCATAATAAATTCAAATTCATTTGTATCTTATTTAATAATTATTTCTCTACTCCCTTATCGCCTTTGTGCTTTAACTAAAAAGTAATTCTGCCAGTAAAAAACTCACAAAGGGATGAAGATGTTGAAATGATCTGTCAACTGCGTTTACTGAAATTGAAATTTACGAAAACAATTTGTTAATATTAATTTGACGTTTATCGTTATATTGCAAGTTTTAGTAAATATGTTGTTTATAAAATAAATTTATTTCAAGGCAGCCAATTTTTTATTGCGTTTTGTTTGTTGTTTTTGCTATTATCAAATATTTCCTTGAAGAAATTTTTATATTATTTAGTTGAATAAACATAAAAGTTGTTAAATGCAGATTAACATATCAGACTTAAGAGACAAGAAACTGCTCCTCGTTTCCGACTACTCCTACATTTACTAGACAAGCGTTCAAAGCTTCCAATAATTTACAAAAGGCTTATTTACATGACAGTAATTGAAAACGTTGGACATACGGAGCTAAGCTAAGGATCCACTAAACCTTCTAATTCTTCTCATATCCAATCCTTACATTCCAAAATCCTTAGTAAAATCCTCAATGCTCGTTATTATTTCACAAACATACTTATCCATAAAGATCTTACAATTCCATGTGTTGCTGATTTGGCACTAACTAGATACCTATTCTTTCATCGTAAACTCCACATTTACTTAAATTCACTATGCTCCCAACTTGCCTCACACTCAATTCACGTCAACCCTCCGAGGCGTCTTAAATTAAGATGGCCAAATGAACTTCTGGTGTAGAATTTTTATTAAAATGTTACTAGTGAGTAGTTCTTTACATGTTATTGACATGTCATTGTAATCATTTTCCTCAAATTTACTTCTTGTGTATAATGTGTACAGTTATAAATATCATAAAATAGTTTTTAAAAAATGAGACTTTGTTATTTAATTCATGGAATTCGTTCCATGATTGGATAAACCATACTATCCAAAAAATGCTCTACAATAAAAAATTACCTTGAATGTTTCTCTTTTTTTTTTTTTTTTTTTTTTTTTTTTTAAATAAATAAAGAAACTGGTAAACTGCCGGAAACTCAATGAAGCCATTATTACCTAATTGAGCCCTTTTTAAGTATCCCTTCAACAATAGTAGCCAGGCTAAGTACAATAAGACATAAATCATAGTCTAGCCAAGACTAGGGCCAATAATAGACCCTGGAACTGAATGGAATAATTGGCCCTAACTCCAGCCCCCATCTACTGGCCTCTCTAGCCTCTTCGTAGGGGTCCAGCGCTAATAGATTATTTATTACGTATCATAGTTCATAGAAATCGGATCACTGCAATCTATTATGGTAGGTAATGAACTTTATTATCAAAGATCATTTCCTTCAGATCTCAATTCCTCTAAGATCAGGTTATGTTATGTTTAACCTAATTGTAAGAATCACCGACTATTACCTCTCGATGTTGAAAATTAATTTTAATTGAAGAGCTCTGTTTAATCACTGAATGAATATTAGGATGCTGAGAAGGATCAGTTAAAACGAAATTTAGGCATTTTTTGATATTAACAAATCAAATATAAATACATAGCAGACGTTTCGGCCTCCGTCAGGGCTAAATAATATGAATGAAATAGTTGAATAAAGAATCTGAAGAGAATAGGAAAAAAATAAAATATAATATAATTAACAGTTTATAAATAATTTGAAATAATCTTTTTTTTTTTTTTTAAATCAAACATTTATTGAGGAATTATTACAATCTGCCACAAATGTGGGCAATAAGTAATAAGGTGACTTCATGATTACATTCACGCAATATGTACAATAAGAGAAGAAAAAATAAATAAAAATATAAAATGAAGAAAAAAAAAAGTTAAATTAAATAGAAAAAAAAAGAGCTATGCTGATATACATAAACAATATGCAATATAGAATATACATACAAGTGAAATGTATGAATAAAAAAAATATATATATATACATATATATGACAAAATATATAATAAAATAAAATGAAAATAATAATAATTGAAATAAATTGAATAAAAGTAAAAAAAAAAGCTAAATTAAATTAAAAGTTAAAACTACATTCATACTTTATTTACAAGACACACTCATCCTAGGGATCTCCCAACCAACCCTGCCTCTCCACTCATGGAAGGACAGGCCCGGCGCAGAGAGGTCCCAGCTCTTCGCTCTCAGCTGCGTCACTGGTGTTAAAGAAAACCCAGTGGAGGCTGAGTGCGAGCGCAATGTAAAATAATCTAAAAAAAAAAAAAAATAATAAATTATTCTGTGATAAAGAAAATGAAATATAATAGGATTAATAATAAATTTGAATTATTATATGTAAAAAGTAGCCATAACTGTATGTAAATAGCAGTTAAATTTAAAATTCAGTAAAATAAGTAACATATAAGATGATCAAAAGAGACAATAAACAGATAAAATAATTGCAAAGAGTAAAAAAGAAATTTCATAGTTACATATTAAGTAAAAAAAAAAGGGAAATTGATTGAACTAAAAATGGGAATTGATATTTATTTCTGTAAACCTTTCCGGTTAAAAAGATGTTAGGCCCAGCCTAAGGAACTTACTCTGATTTACGTTATAGAGGACAAAACTTGTGGAATTATTTGGAGGGGTCAGACAAAGGAAGCAAATAAGAATTGTTAATTTACAATACTTACAAGACTAAAACGACTCGACCTTTTCGACTTCTTCGACATTTGCAAACGTTCAAAGCTTTCAATTAATAACAAAAGGCTCATTTGATGATCACATGACAGTGATTAGACATATTTCGACATACGGAGTTTTTTTTTCTTTGGGGCTCCACTAAATCATCCAATTCATATCTTATCCATTCTTTACTATCCAAAATTCTTTAAGATTCTTACTTTGTCACCAATAAACTTATTCATAAAGATCTTAATGTTCTATACGTTGCTGATTTAGCTCAAACCAGATAAATATTCTTTCATTGTTAACTCCACAACCACTTAAATTCAGTAGTCTCTCAGCTTGCTTCCTACTTCATTCCCGATAACCCTCCGTGGTGTCTGAAAAGAAGATGGCTTATAGATTTTCTGGTTTAAAACTATTATTAAAGTGCTACTGACAAAATTGAGGTCTATGTTCATTATCATTGGGTTTTAAACCTTACATTAAAAATCTAATAAAATAAATCCTAAATAATATTTATATATATATATATATATATATATATATATATATATATATATATATATATATATTATTTTTTGGCCCAAGACTTCCATTGAAGTCCTGTACTGGCCTGGGTGGGAAGGTTAAGATTAATTTCTTGGGTCCGCCACGAAATAAATTTTAACCCGCCCAGGTGGGATTTGAACCCACGACCTTCTGGTTACGAGCGCGCTGAGACACTCCCCCAACTCACTCGGCCATTATAATAATGACCCCTATTATATAATAATAATGAATAAATAAATGTAATAACATGATATCCTTTGGTCTGGTGTCATTTTATTGACAGTTTTCCTTTATTTTCTATTAAACAATAATTTTTTTCTTTGCTTTTTATTCCACTGAAGAGATTATGTTTAAAATGCATATTTCCACTAAGCGATTATCATAATGTCTTATTTACAAAACACTATGTTTTTCCAATTTTAAAAGTAAATTTCTCCATGAAATCAATATGGATCATTGATTTGACCAAACCATATGAAAGCTGGTAAAATTTGCAAGTTTTGTGAGATTTGCAGATTTGTGGAGCGTTGAAGTAATATAAGACTTTGTAACTTCCCTAAATAAGGTGAAGATCAAGCTATTCTTTAGGTCTCAAGTTTGCAATATTCAAAGTTACTTGTACTCTGACCTTATAGGAAATTTAATGCTAAATCCGATTTTTAAAATTTTATAAATATTTAAACGAATTGGAGATATTACAGCTTTTAAAGTAAAAAACGTGGTTTTCTCAAAAACGTCTTTGAAATATCGTATATCTGCAACGAGTTGGAATAGAAAGATAAGGTCTGTGGCATTTTCTTCTTTTTTGATCTAGTTTCACCAATTTTTTTTTTTTTTTTTACAGTAAGAGGTACTCCCCCTGTATATGAATATTCTGAAATATACCTTTTAAAAAATTACAAATGTTTACATGAAATTTTATGTTTTGTTTCCTAATTCATTTATCTTTTTAGTATTAGTGATGCCACAATTATCTCAATTAATTAAAAATTAATTAATAATTTAGCCAAATTAATTAATTGTTTATTAACACAATTAATTCAAAATTAATTAATTGTTTATTAACCCAATTAATTCAAAATAAATTAAAAATTATATATTCAACTCAACCTTTTCAAAAAAATTCTCTTCACTCGATCTTTATCGAGTCATGGTTGAAACAAGTTTTAGCCAGAGCTGATATAATTCAGTTTGGGAGTAGAGAAAAAACAATTTCCCAGGAGAGCGTTAAGGAGAGGCAGATTGGAGACTCAATTACTAAAAGATAAGAAGGAACTAACAGCCCCCAGATAACAACGAGGGGCAAAAAGCCCCAACAGAATTCGTTAGACTCGATATGGAGGGTCATAAATTTAGACAAGAGTCGATAGTGCGTGTGAGCCCAAAGATAGCCCCTTCTTGTCAGCCACGCTAATTAGTCATAGATTAGCCGGATGTGCTAATGACGTGCGTAAACAAGGGTGCGAAAATGTTCTTTACCGGTGCGAAAATCTGTTTCCTGCAGGGTTTTGATGAAAAATAAGGCTTTAACACCGATTTAAATTTATATAAACGCATTATATTCCCACTACAATACGATTTAAGTTCTCTAACTTAGTCAACAATCCTCTTCAGCAGACAAATAAAACGGGAAAAAAACTTTATTCTGGGAAATGTTCTCCCCTATGAATAACACAAATGTGCAGTTAGATGATACAGTAGAATAGCTACTACCATAAGACAGAGATAATACAGAACATGAGAAATATGAGTTTATGAATTTTTGTTACAATTGAAAATAGAACTTTGAGTGTGTATACAAACCTAATGAAAAACATTAAAAGTGGTAATAAAAATAATTACAAAATGCTCAGTAAATTCATCGAGTTTACACAGATTTATAACAGGCATTACACTACAATTACAAACATATATAAAGTAACAACTACAATATAACACAACTATTGACTGAACACGGTAACAATGAACAATTTCTAAAACTATTTAACATTTTAAGATCAAACATATGTAATGGAGACAGACAGATTCAAAATTTTAGATACGTACTTTATGAATGTATATCATTCAAAAAACAAAGCTTTAATCTAATAAAAAGTATAATAATCAAAGACAGAACATGGCCAGAGACAGAACAAAATTGGTTTTCCAATTTTAAGACAGACTTACTCGGATATATTTTGACAAAATGACTAATGATGGGTAGCTTTGGCTCTCTTGTTGGCTTTGTTATTTATTTTTTCTTATTAGGATTGATGAATTTATTGCCACTTCTATTGGGCTAATGTTATTAGAACACTATTAACGAATGCTAAACATTCTTCAGTTCTAAAACATACAAAATTTTCAACACATCAACACTATGTTACATGGATTATATACGATTCTTGGATTGTATACCATCATGCGTACCTCAAGTGATTATTTTATCTTGTTTTTTTTTTTTATTTATTTTGTTATCATAGTGCTTTATATTTAAATAATTAACCATACTAAATTTCGTATTTTTTAATAAGCAGTCATGTTGTATGCCTATAAGGTATGGTGTATATAAATATATCAATAAACGGTCTTTATGTGGGGGTACCATATGAGGAAAATAATTTTTAAATATGCTTAGGATATGATTGTGTATAAGGTATGAACACACACAGTTTACTTTTCGATCAAATGTAATTCCGAGATTTTTAATTGAGCTTCAGAACTAACTATTCGAGAAAAAGTGTCGAATGGTAGGGTACGGAATTAAAGGAGGAGTTTTAAACTCATTAACATTGACTTATTTTTATTATGAGTTCATATATAATCAGTCATTTATTTGTAGATGTCATTCACTGACCATTGCTTGTCAATATATTAGTATCATCTTGAAGTTTGGAGACTTTTCAAGAGCTTTGGGCTAGGTTTAAAAGAAAGATAATTTTTTTAGGTCGTCAGTATAAAAAACATATTGGGAGTAGTAGATAACGCTTTAAAAATTATTATCATAAAAAATAGGGATGTTTCCTAGAAGTTGTAGAGATGAGAGAGATGAAGTGCTATCTAAATGAAGGAACTTACAAATTATTTCTAATTAGGAAATTTGATAAGTTAGCTAGAAATGTGTAATTATTGATAATGCAACGCTATTAAAAATGATATCGTCTAAGACTGTTATCGGTCTCCAGTAGGTTCTTGAACAAAACTATGAAATCCCAGATAAGTTCATGCCCCTGTTCTTTTGAAAGTATAAAATGGAGAGGATGGTAATCAATCCAGTTTTCTCTCGCTATCTATCTGATTCATCTACAAGTTTAAGTATCTACGGATTCCAAAAATCAGTTCTATAAAATATGTCAATCGATTACTGCAGTACCCTATTTTCAAATACATATGTTATTCATGACTTCAGAAAAGTCCTAAATGAATCTTATGTACCTGTTAATCCTCTGAGCCTGAAAGCATATAAATTCTTGATTTAATGATTCTGTGTTTATTTTAAGGGTAGAAGAACATTTTTAATGTTTAGTAAGACCTTGCATGTAAAATAGTTCCTCTTTGTGGTCTCTTAATTCAATTTAGAAATTCAATAGATTCTTAATATTTCCTTTTAAGTTATTATCGAAGTTGGGGGTTGAAAAATTAAATGAGAAATTAATGATTATATTTGTGGTTTATCACTATCTTACAAACAGATGTATTACACTTTCTGTCTTCAACTTGCTTGAACTGGCACGATGGCAAATTTTGAAAATGATTTTTGCTTATTTCTCAAACTATAAAGTTTCATTATCTTAATTATGGTCTAGAACATTTGATGAAACATAACTGGCTTACACACCAATGACGAGTTATAATTTCCTGTAACCTTTTTAGCACTGGAAACTGAGTGTTTCCCCTCATAAATGCCCAACAGTAAAGAGCTATTGTTGTAAATGTTTAGGATAGGCTGAGATAAATGAAAAAGATACAAATGACTGTTGAATAGACCAGAATGGTAAAAGATATTATTTTTTTTTATTTTTAGTCACTCAATTTAATGTTAGCAAATTTTCAGTCTCCTTTCCTGACTGGTTTGGTCGCTCTGAAAAAGAAATGAAAGGCAGGTCGAAACCTCGGCACTCCATTGAAGTTTTTTAAACTTTGGAGTACTTTTTATTTGTTCCTACTGTATCTTAGGGCACCTTCTTCTTTTGTAAGTCTATTTAATGTATTTTGTATATAATTCACGATTTAAAATTGTATACCACAAACTTTTGAATGTTAAAAAAAAAATTTAAAGTATATAATATATTAAAGTAGTTTATTATTAATTATGGTTGTTATTTTGCTAATATTTATATTAGCATATAATATTTATATTTATATTATATTTAAAAATAATTAATAATATTAATTTATATTATATTTAGTAATAATTAAAATATTACAATAAAAATATAATATTTATATTTATATTGTAATATTTTATATATTCTTTATATCACATCCTGTAATTCATTTAATTTGTTTACCAATGTTTAAAGTGTTGTAATAATTAATGTATCCTTATTGTTTATAATTTCTCACATTAGCATTTTATTATCATCCTTATAGCTCCATTCCACAATATAGTTTACAATGCTAAAAATACAGAACCTGTCTGTACCATTTTTTTAAATATATCATATTCATAGTTCTAGGAAGGTTAAGGAAAAATAAAATTTACAACACTAAAAATTTAAATGTCCAGTGCTGAGTGGAAGAAACGAGATTTACTACACTATCATATAATTTTATGGTTAGAAATTAAAATCCAAACAGATAAAATTATTTAAATTATTTTTGCCGAATAAAAATGATTACCAATTCGAAATTTTGATTCTTTGCTTTTTGATATGGTGTGTGAAAATATGATTCATGGGCCTTTAATTGTAAGCACTTAAAATGCAGTACATTATTTGGAAGAGTTTTTTAATAGTGTCTGTCTATCTGGATTAACAACTCATAAATTAAAATTTAAAATCGGTTGTCTAACTATGCTTTTACGTAATCTTCAAAAACCTAATCAGTGCAATTTTAAAAAGGTTAAAAATTACTATCCGTTAAAATATCATTAAAGAAGTAATGCTAAATTGCATACTTCAATATAAATTATTTTTCGATAAATAAATAAAACCTCAATCATAAGTTAAAATTATCTAAGTTTTTTAATTATAAGAATGGATGAAGCTGCGATGGGGAATATTAGTTTCGTGTGGAACACCGGAACCTTTTTGGGTACTCGCTGAAGACATGTGGTATATATCAAATCTTGAAAAGAAGGATTTATTGAGTGATTAAAAAAAAATCTAAAATATTCTTTGGTTTTCTAAAAATTTTAAAAACTTCTATCTAATTAGCGCTTTAGTTGTTAGATGTTTTTAAAAAAATAATAAGTCAACAATTTCTATTTGAATTGTTAGTTCTGTCCCGCATCGTTGCTAATCCCACGGAATCGGCTTTATCATTTTCTATTTTTGTATCCTCAGTCATAACTGGTCGAAGGTTGGCTATTTCGGTTTCGTGACGTTGCCGAATAAGACTCGATGTCGGCAAAGTATCGATTGGCTGGCCGAAGTCGATATTGACACGACACAGTGCAGTGGTGCAGAGCAGACATGCAGCCCAGAACACAATCAGATGGTGTACTACATGGCAAGTAGTCCATAGCCGCTCGTCGCTCGATCTTATCTTTCCCCGCGCTCTGTCGTCACTGTTCCTCTTTATGGCCCTTACAAGGCTATTTATAGTTCTCCACTATGTCCTTTTAAGGCTGTAATACAACCACATCATAACGTCTTATTACACTTATTTCGATTTCGAAACAAAGCGATTCCGGAGGATCTGATTCCTAAAGGCCAGAAAGATTTATAGTGGCGGCTCTAACCACCATTGTGTGGATATCGGGAGAGCCGTCTGGATAAAGATGAATCCAAGAATGGAACTACGACAGTCCACTGTAAATTTCTTAAAAGAAGCTGCTAAGACTCTTCAGAGATTTGTCTATTTTTATCTATACTATTATATAAAAGGACAAACCATTTTTCGTTTGCGATAACTATCCGCTAAAAATACTAAACCAATCTGTATCAGATTTTGACCACATCGCTAATTGCTAATTGACCGATAGGTGGCGAATCCTACTCAAGTGAGGTTACAAAGATAAGGAAGGATTTGTATAAAACTAGACTTTGAAAATAAAATTTACGTATATTCAATGAAATTATTTAAAACAATTTAAATTTGTGGTGCGACATGTGGATCCCAGCGAAGTTTGAAATTCGACCTATATGTGGTTAGCACTATTCTAGAATACAGTTTGAAACAACTGAACCCATCTATACCAGATTTCAACTACACCATTTTCATAGTTCTAGGAAGGTTTAGCTATAATAACGTTTACAATAGTGAAAATATAAATGTACAATGTTGAGTGGCAGAAATGAAGTGTCCCACTCTGTGATATACTTTTATGGTTTGAAATCATTACCAAATCAAAATGTCGATCCTTTGCTTTTTGACGTTGTGTGTATAAAAATATGATTCACAGGCCTTTAGTTGTAAGCACTGATAATGCATTCCATTATTCGCAAAAGTTTCTTAATAGTCTCTGATCATCTGTATTACCAACTGATATTACCAAATTAAAAGTAAAAATTGGCCGTCTAATTATGCTTTTATGTAATCTGCAAACACCTAATCAGTGCAATTTTAACCAGGTTAACAATTACTGCTAGGCGTAAAAATATCATTGAAGAAATAATGCTCGATGGTATTCTTCAATACAAGATTTTTATCAATGAACAAATAAAACTTCAATTAGTTGAAGTGTATCTAGTTGTGAGTTATTTGCATATAAGAGCGGGCGAAACCGTGACGAGGGATGCTAGTTTATTTATAATTAAATAGCTATAATAAAAAAAAGTTTGTTTTTTTTCATAGCTACCGCTTTTTTTTTATGCCAATTTGTGCCAAATTGGTGCACATTCTCCTCTTTCAGCTTCATAGCGCCTTAAAGTCATATTTTTTCAACTATAATATTGATTATCGAATAATTGAATTAAAATAATAATATGGTTATTGGGCTCATCTTTTTTTCTTTTTCTTTCTCGCGCAATAAAATGAACGTAAACTTTATTATTTCTTTGTTTTTTATTTTATTTTATTTTTTACTTTATTAAAACTAATTTCGAATGTTAAACATTCATCATCATTTATAAAAATAAAATTAAGCAATGAAATCATCAGCAATTTGCTACACAGACTATAAATATTAAATTTTTAAAAATGTAAGACTAGAAATCAAATATCTTAATACTTACCTAAGGGGGAAAAAAGGAAGTACTTCTGAATATCATGTCCTAGAGCAGACTGATTGTGAGTGAAAAAAAAGAAGAAAAGAGGAGTAGGGTATGTAGGTCAATACATTTTGATTAAAATTTGATTTTTTATATTATATGTTAATATTTTAAAATTTAATTAATATTATCTGTGTAGCAAAGTGCTGATGTTTTCAATGGTATGTTTTCGAAATTGATGATGAATGTTAAACATTTGAAAGTGGTATTCAAATAAAAAAATTCCATTTTTTATATTAATGCTTCAAAGAATTTTTAATAAAATTATAATTCTCATTTAAATATATATATATTTAAATAGCTGAAAACTCAACAAATGGGCAGTTTACTTTTATTTTTACCAACTTTAATTTTTAGTTTTATGTTTTTATAATATGATTTGAAACACTCACATATTAAAAAATATTTGTTTATATTATACAATATCATGTGATTTTTGATAAATAAATATGGGAGAATTATTGCTTTTGTAATTACACCTTAATATTTGTTTATAGTTCTAATATGATTTATTTATGCCACTGGTATTTTATTTATTTTTTATTTTTTTAAATGTTTTTTTTATTAACTTTTATATTAAAAAAAAAATATCTATGAAAATAAGAAGTATTACTTTTCATAATATTTAGCACATCTATCTATCTATTTATCTATCTATCTGTCTATTTAGCACATCTCAGCAGTGATATGACATATTTTTTTAATATATATATATATATATATATATATATATATATATATATATATATATATATATATATATTATGAAAAGTTTTAATCAAAATTGCTAATAAAACTTCTATTTAATTTTCTCCTCGCTATTATTACAAAAAAAATTGCAAAATATTGTTGTTACAATAGACAGTTTATAAGATGGATATTATTTTTGAATTACACAATATAGATATAGTTGTTGCGTGGTTGTGTGTACTTGACCTGGCGAGCTGGCCTTAACCTAGAGATGAGGTGGTTGACCCAGTGACGCAGTTTCGTTGCTAATTTCATCTGCTTCTTCTGTTGCAAGTTCCTTCAGTCCTAAAACTGTCTGCTTTAAATTTCTATTAATTTTCTCTAATTATTCATTGATGTTTTGATTTTTTTTTTTCTTCTAAACCTTATTGGATCCATTCTCTGACCTGAAACTATTGTAAAAACAATTAAACTATTGTGCATTATTATCGTTTTGTAAACATATCAATCTCAAAATAAATAAAATTGTATTTTAGTTCTGTAAAGTACTGGTGCGATACAAGACGAGCGACAAGGAGGGACCGGGCGATAAGGAAGCGGTCTAGAGATCTTGACTTGCCCGAGATAAGTTTGGAAACTTTCTTATCTCAAATTTCGAAGGGTATTGTGTTATCGCTTTGATTACTGTAGCTATTTTGTAACGATAATTCTGGAACTATAAGTTCTAGCATTGCATCGATTCAGAATACATATTTGGATTTTTTTTCCATATCTATCGGAAAAATCATTGAGGACATGAGTTGATATAGTTGTTTTGTTATAATTTTTTTTTATTCTTTATTTTATAATATACTGCATCTACTCAATTGAGTTATTAGTGGCTTAATGCAAATATTAATTTTTAAAATCAATTTCTTACAAAATTAAAACAAAGCCTCAAACTAGTATTTGCTGAAAACCGTCAATTCGGAAAGTGGAAAATTGTTAAAAAAGTTATAATAAAATCTGGAAAATAAATAAAGGGGGTAGCGGGATAAGATAGGTCTGGCGGCCCCCACGGATTTTATTCAAGCGACCCCAAAACCTTGAAGAGGGCCAATAAAAAAGATTTTTTGAAATTTTTTCCGATCCCCATCCCCCACTAAAATCCCACAAGGGGAAAAAACGTGCTTTTTGATATTTGAATTTTTTTCGAAAGTTCAAATTAATTTTTAAGCGATTCCAACGCAAGTAAAATATTGTTTGGGATATGTAGATGATCCCTGATTTTTTTCAGATTATATTATTGAATGAAACACAGCTTAGTATCCAAACAAAAGGTAAATAATCGGGATTTCACAGTAAAAACTCTATGTATCTAGGTGCAGACTAAATGAAAAAGAACGGCCTAAATAGCATTGAAAGATTCACCCTTCCTCTTTAATATGGCGCCGATAAACTGGAATTTGGTTGCTTGTAGTCCGCGACAAATCGATTTGAGTAAAACGTAAATTTTAAATTATGCAATTTAGGCCTACAGAATAAGTCAATATTTAATTAAATATATGAAAAATAGTTCAAATTGGGTTTTTCGAGATATTTGATCACGAATTTGATGTCAAAAATATATTTTGACAATTGAAAGCTGTCAAAAAAGCTGTCAACAAGTGATAAAATTGTTATATTTCTAATTTTTGATAAATAATCAACAAAAATGCTTTATTTATGACTAGACACGTTGAACGACGACATTTTCCGCACAGAACGTTTCCTACATCTACTTCTTTGTCCAGCACCACCGATAACGAGTTGGCTTCTTCTGAAGTAATGACTTTTTTCTGCCCGGTGTCATATCTTAACAAAAGATTGCATTTCACGCATCTTTCATCATGTTCATGTTTTCGTTTTTTTTGGAGGCATTTCGGTGTAAGCTGAAAAGTTATCAAATTAACGTTCTCGAAAAAGTCAAACTAAAAAAATGTAATATGACGCTTCACAATACTAGACATTTTAATTCTAAATAAATTCAACCGGGCAACGTAAATATATTATGAAAAAGGTACTTTCGGTTCTGTTAACTCGTGTTTACTTGAAAACGTGAAATAAACGCGGCTGTAAAGGCGTGACTAATATAGGACACAGTCTCTCACGGATCTTGTTGGCAATTTTTTTGGAGGTTCCTGGTCAAAAAATATTAGACATGAATTTTGCCGTTCCGACCAATGGGCCCTAGAAGCCGAGAAAAAAAAAAAATAAAATAGTATTAAACTAATTTATTTTTTATCTCGAGTTTAAAAAATGATATCGACATGGTTCTAGCACCAAGATTTTTAGTTTTGATTGCGAATTTAAGGAAAAATATAGTCGCACCATAGGTTTTATTTTAGGTTAACTAAATTCTAAAAAAATGATTAGTTTTTCAAGCAAACTACCTCCATAGATTTTTTTACACAAAAATTAACGTCAGATTCTAATTCAGCACCCTCAAAAACATTAAAAAACGCTTATTCAACAAAATCAAAAAATATCATTTTTTTCACCCTCTTCCAGGAAAATGAAATTTTTAAACCGATTATTGATTACATACCTTTAAATCGCCATTACTTTGACACGCAATACACTGGTTGGTATCGCTGGAAAGAGGAAAGTCTCAGCTTTCTTTTGATGAATATAAATGTAAAATTCGATGAACAGAAACCTATTAAAAAAATTGGAAAATCCGAAAAACATTTTGATTTTTAACTTGAGTTCGAAACCAGATAGGATGATGAAACCAAATACATTTCAAGCGTATTACCACGCTATATTTTGTGTAAAAAAATAAAGTTGATACGTTAAACCGTCTAAGCTTAATTCATGTTTTTATCAATTTAAACAAAAGTTGCCTACCATTTAAGGGTTCTTTTGAATACTGAATTCGAATCCGATGTCGGTTCTTGTGAAAAAAATATATTGAACGTACTTCACTTGAAAACTTTTAGCGTTTACACTGTACAATGTGATCGAAAAATTTTTTGGCCCTAGAATTCCATTTCAACATCCTCAAAACTCAGGAAACGGATGTGTGTATATATATATATATATATATATATATATATATATATATATATATATATATATATATATATATATACCAATAAAACAAATATAAATATATATACTAATTAGGATAAATAATTTGTTACTTTAATTATTATTAGAGTAATTATAATTATTAGCTATTTATTGTAATAATAATTTATTACAACTTAATATTTACATAATATACAGACAGAACCACATATTAGATTTGGTTGTTAAGTATTTACAATTTTTATTTTATTCTTCAAACCGAGAACACATCTCTAATCCGTTTACTGGGTTGTTCTAATAACTGAAGCTTATTAACTTACAATTTCATTTTGGTATATATAGATACCAATAAAACAAATATATAATATATAATACTAATTAGGAGAGAATATAATTTATTACACTTTAATATTTACAGAATATACAAACGTATATTATAACTTTGTTATAAGCACAATTTTGACAAATACTACAACTTAGATTATTTAAGATATATGTTTGAAAAACTTTCTTGTCTTTTTACTTAAACGTACAGAATAATTTTTTCAGCTTACACTGAAATGCCTCCAAAAAAACGAAAACATGAACATGATGAAAGATGCGTGAAATGCAATTTTCTGTTAAGATATGACACCGGGCAGAAAAAAGTCATTACTTCAGAAGAAGCCAACTCGTTATAGGTGGAGCTGGACAAAGAAGTAGATGTAGGAAACGTTTTGTGCGGAAAATGTCGTCGTTCAACTCGTCTTGTCATAAATAAAGCATTTTTGTTGATTATTTATCAAAAATTAGAAATATAACAATTTTTTTTATCACAAAAATTGTTGACAGCTTTTTTGACAGCTGTCAATTGTCAAAATATATTTTTAACATCAAATTCGTGGTCAGCGATCTCGAAAAACCCTATTTGAACTATTTTTCATATATTTAATTAAATATTGACTTATTCTGTAGGCCTAAATTGCATAATTTAAAATTTACGTTTTACTCAAATCGATTTGTCGCGGACTACAAGCAACCAAATTCAAGTTTATCGGCGCCATAATGAAGAGGAAGGGTGAATGTTTCAATGCTATTTAGGCCGTTCTTTTTCATTTAGTCTGCACCTAGATACATAGAATTTTTACTGTGAAATCCCGATTGTTTACATTTTTTTTGGATATTAAGCTGTGTTTCATTCAATAATAAAATCTGAAAAAATTCAGGGAACATCTACACATCCCAAACAATATTTTACTTGCGTTGGAACCACTTAAAAATTAATTTGAACTCTCGAAAAAAATTCAAATATCAAAAAGCACGTTTTTTCCCCTTGTGGGATTTCAGTGGGGAATGGGGATCGGAAAAAAATTCAAAAAATCTTTTTTTTGGTCCTCTTCAAGGTTTTGGGGTCGCTTGAATAAATTCCGGGGGGGCCGCCAGACCTATCTTATCCCGCTAGCCCCTTTGGAAGGAAGGGATCAAAAATTACATATTAAAAATAAATATCAAATATAAGGAATAAAGCATTTTCAAGTTAATGGAAAAACGAATGTATCGCGAGATAATTAAAAAAAAAATGGGCTAGGATTCAAAAGTTTTAAAGGTAAATACTTATGTTAGTTTTTAATAAAACAAATGCTTTTTGTTAAATTTATGTTCCTCAAACAATTTGAAAAAGTGTGAATTGCCATAATACAAAAACCTCTTCTGTTACTTGTCGAAACCAAGGAAACTCTAAATAGACTAAAAATAGTCTAGAATTAAATATTTATGAACCATTAGAAATGATAAAATCGTTCAAAACCAATCAAGATTTAGGTTTCAATGACCAGATAAATATTTTTAATATTCACATTTTAAATATTTTTCCAGTAGGAACGGAAAAAAACAAGTAGTCATGGAAGAATTCTAGATTGATCTTCGTGACCATTTCGTCTCTTCGCACTTAATCTAGATCCTAATATCTTTCAGAAGCCCTTTTCATATATTTATATATATTTTATTATATCCCTGTCAAGATATTATATTCCTTGGATGAAAAATATTTTGCACCATATTGTATTTATATGCAAACAATAGGGAGTTGTTGTTAACATTAACAACCAATCCTTAAAAAGATACATACACAGACGTATTAGGCATATATGTGCTATTAGAATAAATTTATTAATAACACGAATGTATGAATATAGAAGTAATAATTATTAATTTAGTTTAAATTTAATTAAATAATTTAAGTATTATATAAGCTGATTATTTCTCAAATGTAATCAATTTTGTTGTTCAAAATTCATTTATTTTACTTCCACGAATTTACTTGTTTTAATTAAGTTATTTTATTTGTTGTTTTTTTTGTCTATTTTGTGCAGGTTTTGTTTATATTCTACTTTTTATTGTTATGCTAAATCAACCTCATAGTTTGAATTGTTAAATACATAATGTGTTACAAAATTGTTGATTGTTAAATTTCTTTAGAATAAAGTTCTTTATTATTAATGTTTTATTTATTGTTCACGAGTTTTTTTATGCTTTTTATTTTTCCCTTTAAATATAATGAAATATTTTAAAGCTATATGAACATAATATTACGTTAGAACTAGCAATTCGCATATGCATGGAGGGTGATGTATTATATTATAATATGCACGCGTCTTCCTTAGAGATACATTGGAAGGAAAAACAATAAAAAATAATATAAAAACAAATTCAAAAGAATAAACTAAAATTATAGATGTTTATTCTGCAGAACTAAAATAATACGAGAATCACAAAATATGGAGTTAAAAAAAAAACTTTAATATAAATATATCAGAGTAATTTAATGGGGATTCCAGCCATGTTTTAGTGGATTTTGCAAGTTAGTAAACCGATCGTAATTTTTTAATACACATTTGCTATTCGTGGTAATGGACTTGCAAGAAATAGAAATCGTAGACCATTTTGGCTGCAATATTGCCAGTGAAAAGAAAGAAAGCGAATGTATCTCTAGAACATATAAATCTGAGATAAATAGTACATTATTATCTCCGGGGTAGGCTCCAGGCCGAGTCCGATCTGAGAGAGAAATCTAGTCGGGGTCGATCCTTAGGGTCCTGGAATCTAAGGAATTATTGCCCGATAGATCTCATAAATCCTCATCTCTTCTCTTTAAGATCTCTTCGCCTTCTTCATATGATATCATGTTTTAAATTAGATTTTCTAATCTTTTTCCCCTTATTTTTCCATTTAAAATGTTTTATATTGTTTTTTAATAGCTAGCATTGCTATTAATCAATATAATTGAAGTATTGTTGTATAATAAAATAATAGCAATAAATATTCGAAATATTTATTTCCTATAGTTAAACCAAGAAATAAAAGGGGATTTCAAGTCAATTACATCTTTGCTTTCCCCTAGTTGTATTATCATAATATAATTACTTTATTGATATTTACAACTGTATACAATATATTCAATAAGTAAATCTGCGGTAAAATGAATACAATATGTCAATTATTTGTAAAGAACTACCAATTAGTAGCCTTCCAATAAATGTTCTACATTAGAATGCAGTCTTCTTTTCAGACGCCTCAGAGGGTTATCGGAAATCGAGTGAGAATCAAATTGGTAGACTAGTGGATGCAATTGGTTATTTAGCATCTCATGGAAGGATACAGGGCCGCTGACAGGGAGGTGGGCAGGGGGTGTTTCAAAATCCCCGGGGCCCGGGCTCTTGGGGGGGGGGGGGGGGGCTGCTAAGGTTACAACTCTTAAGAGTGGGGGGATTAAAGTGCCTGGGCAATGCATTTGTCCAGGGGGGGGGGACCGGTTTGGCTCTCGGCGGCCCTGGATGGATAGGCATATTATTTGGGCCAAATCTGCATCGTTTGGGAATTTAGATCGTTATGAATAAGTTTAAATTAACTTGTTATTTGTGACATAACAAGGAGCATTGACGATATTACGAAGAGTTTTGGATTGTAAGGATTGGATATGAGGAGAATTCGAAGGTTTAATGAAGCCCCAAAGTTCAACTTCGTGAGGCCAAATAGTTCTAAGTACTAGCGTGTAAATAAGTCTTTTGTTATTAATTTGGAGCTCTGAATTTGATTTAATTTAGAGGAAGGCGGAGAGACCTAAACATTTACTTTAAGTATGACTTGGCCGATTTGAATGAAATTTGATAATTATGTTTCTTTCATACTCACTAACATTTTGAAACGCAGCTAATATTATGTTTTAATTTTGGAGAGGGGGATCTAAATATGTACTTTAAGAACGACTCGGCTGATTTTAATGAACTTCGATAATCACGTTTCTTTCATGCTCACTAACATTTTAAAACGCCGCTAACATTAAGTTTTAATTTAGGGGGAGGAACGAAAAATGAACATTAAGAACGACTCGGCCGAGTAGTGAGAGACCTTCTTATTTGAGGGTCCTGTTGATTGGTTCCCAACCCAAATTAAGACATAACTTTAACACCCTTTCAAAATGTTAATAAATACAAAAAAAAAAATAAAATAAAAATTAACACAGCTGTTAACACCCTTTCAAAGTGTAAGTATGCATGAAAGAACCATGGCTATCAAATTTCATTAGCGCCTCTTTAAATTATAACATCTGATGATTGCATATCAAAATGTTAATAAGTATAAAAAAACAAAACATAATTATTAAATTTCGTCAAAATCGGCCTACTCGTTCTTAAGTTACATATTTAAATATAAAGTCAACATTTACTACCTCAGGACTGTGAGAGTATACTTAACCTAGCCATAATCAACTCTGACTAGTAAATGATCAAATTTCAACACTTTTCGGTTTTTATCAACTTTTACTAAAAAAAACCAGAAAGAGTCGACTGTGCTTAGAGCGAGTCAACTCTTACTCTTACACAATGTAGAGGATGGGAGTATTTGATTTAAAAAAAATATCCTGATCTTAAGCATTCATATAGGCTTAATATGCTTGAGTCAACCCAAAGAAGGCTGAAGAGAAGGTTGCTAAGAGATCTCCTTATATAAATGCAAGACTAGAGTAGTTACCGATTTGTGCTGAACTTTCACATGCCTGACATGCCAATTTTACAGAATTACATCCGCTAATTTTCGCGGTTTGAGCGACAGGTATGAGTAAAAGAAATAAAGTTTAAAAAAAATCAAATGGGCCTAATATCTTCAGGAAAGTACTGGTGTTTGTCTTTTTTTTATTAGCTTATACTAAATTTAACATTGAACAACTTAAATATTGATGTTTAATTCATTTTTTCCTAATATTTTTCTTACATCTTCCTTTCTTTTAAAAATCACGACAGACAAGACGTTTCCTTAAAGGTGACCCAAATTTCGAAGAACATCATCATCGGATGTGGCCAAGGACAATGGACCGTTTCTCGAACGTCACGACCACGCTCGGGAGCCACCCACGCCAAGGGTCACTAAAGGAAACTTATTAGCTCCCATATTCGGCTGCGGTTCCATTAACAGTGTGGTCCGCAGTACGCTCTCGGATTTCACTTAATTGGAAGTAAAAACAAGGCTGATTTATATCAGTTCATGTAAGCATGATCGTGCAGAAGGAATAATGAATTATATTCATTAAATCTTTATATCAAATCACTGGTCCAACGACTATGGTATCTACCATAGAGATTTTAACGATGGGTTCTTAGATTATATTTATTTTAGATACAGTTTATATATATTACTTTAAAAAAGTAAGACAAGAAATCTAATTAAATTTATACATTTTTAAATCCCAGACACTCCAAATCCATATCATTAAGAATGATGTCAAAAATGGAGAATTAAAGTAAATCCAAACAAATATCTTCAAATAGCCTTTCCCCTTAGTCGTAAACCTACGACTTCCTATCGAACAGGATCCTTTAATGATATGTCACTAAGCCCTGTTGAACAGATCCACTACCTAGGACTTCATCTGGACAAGAGTCTTACTTGGAACCCACACAGAAGACTAAAGTGAAAAGAAATTGCCTGTCGTTTTTTACTCTTCAACATTCACTTGATAAACGTACAAACCTCCCGGTTAATTACAAAAGACTCATTTACATAACAGTAATTAGACCTATCCACTAAACCATCCAATTCATCTCGTATCCAATCCTTATTGTCAATGTTCCTTACTTAGTCAACACAACAAACTTATCCATGAAGATCGTAATGTATCTTACGTTTCTGACTTAGCTCAAACCAGATATCTATCCTTTCATAGTAAACTCCATAACCGCCCAAATCCTCTAGCATCTCAACACGCTTTCCACTCTATTCCAGATAACCCTCCGAGGCGTTGTTTCAGACGACAAAGGTGGCCTCCGGTCCTTCCAATACAGAACTTATTAAAGTGCAACAAATGGGTAGTTGCTTTACAAGCAATTGGCATGTTATTACAAGCATTATTATCTCATTTACTAGATTTATTTTTATTTAATTGTATTTATTTGCAAATTTCAATAAATTGCTAACAACAATTTAAATATTAAATTTAGTCTGTAGATCAGGGCTTTGTATGTTTTAAAACAAACCAGGTATGTTTAACATTCGGAACTTGTCTTTAAATACCAATAGAAGTGGCACATAATTCGTCAATTTTTAACTGATTTAGAACGATCAGGTTCTTAGGCTAACATCTTTTTTTTTCTTTCCTTTTTTTTTGGTAAAAAAAAATAGTAAATATGATAAGTAATTGGGTGTATAAAAATGACTGTTTTATCAAATTCCAGAGTTCAAAAGTCTGTGAATATCTTAATGCTAATTATTATTTACCAATACTTAATAATCCCTTCAGAGCATCCTCTAAGCTTGTTTCTAACACTGGACTTCTTAAAAAAAAAAAAAAAGCCTCAGTTCAGTTGTTTATTTCAAAGAAGAAACATGACAGTGTCCTACCAAATTCTCGTAATTTTAAGGCATTACTGGAAAAAAAATCTCACAGCCGCTGAAGCAATTCGTGAAATTATTAAATATGAAGGGGAAGGTGTCCTTGAAGAGTGCACTGCGCGGTGTTGGTTTGAAAAATTTAGAAGTGGAGATACGACGTTGGAAAGGAAGAAAGGTTCCGCGCGGCCATTAATGGATATTGATGAGGTTCTGGAAGGAAAAGGAAGCTGTTGAGTCAAATCCGTCCAAAAGTACTCACGAACTTCCAGGGAGTGTGGTGTGCCGAAAGATACTGTTAGTCGCCATATTCTCTCCATGGGGAAGGTGAAAAAGAACCTGTAGACTGGTCCTTCACGAACTTACTCCTCAACAATTTTACAAAAGTTGAGAAAATTTTACAGATCTTCATGAGTTTCAACTCCTGCCTCATCCACCATATAGTCCAGACCTCGCATCTTCGGATTACTACTTGTTTCGATCCATGGCCCATTTTCTTCGAGGGAAAAAATTTGATAATTTGGCGGAAGTTGAAAATGCTGTCCGAGAGTTCTTTGAGAGCCATCCCAAGGAATGGTATCAGCGTGGCATCGAGCAATTGTCGTTAAAATCTTTTGGATGGACATCTCCAGCCTTTATTTTTATATATTTTTGTATTTTAGTCAAGGAGGTCTCCCATCCAGCTCCTTTGCCTAAACATCTTCTTGGAATGTTAATACTTTCCAAATGAATTCCCTCCATACCTTCTAAAATTTTCATCCTACGACAAAAGTCCTGATAAATAATATGGTAGAACATTACATTTTCCTTCAAAATACACGTAGATATGCCAATTTATCTTCAACTTGTCAAAAGTAATAAATTTTAACTTTTCTTGTTAATTTAAACATACTAAAAGTCCTTCACATTTGCCAAGCGTATAATCTCGGAAACGGTACAGAATATGAAAAATGTGTATAAAATAAAAGTTGTAGATAATTTAGTTAACTTTAATTTAGTAAATAGTCATGTTTTGCATATGATGCACCGTTTTCGAGATATAGCGCAAAACCAAAAAAACGGACCTTTCGCCCCCCGCCCCTCCTGTTCCCAGGCCCGAAAACTCCAGGACTTTTAGTATGTTTACTTTTTAACTACCCTGAACAAGTTTCTGAAGAAAAACCTTAGATTACAGAAAACGCACTCTATAATACTCTATTGACTGGACCTTTTTTTTTAATTGACATCAACTGAAATTAAAAAAAAAGGCAAACTTTTTTTTTTTTATAACGAACCCATTTCCGTCCCATTCTAAAATTTTACCCACATGTAGTCAGTTATAGTATAAATCATATATATATATTTTTTCGAAAAAATCAAAGGGGATGTACTTTGGGAATTACGAAAACATCTTTTGGACGTTTCGAAAATATTCAAAATGAACGGAAAATATATCAAGTGTTAAATCAAATTAAATGGCATTTCAAATGGAAAAGAATGCCACAAATTGAGCTCTCTAGGAACAATAGTTTTTTAATGCCGTAATTTTGAATAAACTGAGTGAGGACAGAAAACAGTTTTTTTTTTTTAATTTTTAAAAGCTTATAACTCAAAAACCAAAAATAAGAAAAATGTTATATTTTGCATTTTAACAAGTCTTGGTGGGTACAAACCATTGGTTGATTTGACATGGAATGACCCATAATTAAATTTGTAAATAAAAACTAAAAATTTGTAAAGAAAATAATCAAAGCTCTAAAACCGCATTCACGAAAAATTACACGGATATCCCAGCACACTCATAAACGACACAGCCACAACTCACATTCCAGAACTGGATGAGGGATCTCCTGAGCTATGTTAGGTGGTGGCATAGGGTTTTACTCCCCCTCATGCCTTTTACACCAGGTAATTCAGTATTCAAGATTGATTACTCCAATTATAAGGTATGAGTAGTGATTCAAAATTAAAAAAATATGTATGATAAATAAATAAAAATAATTATAATAAATAAATAAAACGATAAAATAATAATAATCCATATTAACTAAATTTATAGCATCTTAGAAATAGTGACGAATTCAATTTAGAATTGAAATTCTGTAGGCACTAACTGTGAAGCCGAGCTGAAAGGGGCTGTTGTTTCTTCTTCTTTTTTGCCGCCATAGACCGGAGAGCTTTAAAACCTATATCCCCATTTTTTTTCTCTCATTCCGCAGTTTTTTTATGAGGATTTTTTTTTCTTATTCATGGCCAAAAAGAGGTTCTGTTCCCACCGTATCAGGGAACTATCGGCGTTCGGTATCTGAAGGTGAGAGCGACGGGCCATTCTTGGTTTAATATTAATATTAAATTCACTGAATTATTGCACAATAAGACAAACAAATGAATATTTAATACTTATATAGCATTGGTGAAAATAATAAAACAATATTAATTATACAGGTAAATTTCTCTATATTTATAAATAAATAAATTTACTGAACAAAAAGATGTTTTTTCTTACGTTAGATTTTAAAGAAATAAATAAACCGGAAAACCTTTGAGGTGATTGCTGTATTCATAAAAATGATAGTAATATAATTTTTTTTTTTTATATATATTAAAAATTATTTCATTTCCTATAGAAGACATAGCATAAAAAAATTACATTTATATGCATAAAAAAAAAATCATCAAATATATATATATATATATATATATATATATATATATATATATATATATATATATATATATATATATATATTAAGGCCCAAAATAACACCGGAAGGATACAGGCTAAAATCCAACAGAGAAATTTACTGTGAAATCCCTGATCTGGAGACAAAGATGAAAATTAGAAGACTCAGGTTTTATGGACATATGCACAGGATGGACGAACAAAAATTGAACAGGCAAATTTTTATCAAAACTATGGGATACAAATTTAACCAGGGCTATACATTCCAAATTAAATCTGAAGCACAAAGACTCGGGATTACACGAGAGATGTGCGAGGATAGAGCCGAATTAAAAAAGTTCCTGAAAACGCGGTGCTTGTGGTGGACAAGAAGAAATTTCCGTCTAAGAGATGGACAGAACAAAGGAGAAAAAAGTTTAGTGAAATCCTCAAGCAAAAGTGGGCAAAAAGAAAAGAACTAAAAAATAAATAAAGAACCTACATTGCAGTCTCGTAGTCCTTATGGGCTGTTTCGCGTCATAAAAAAAAAAAAAAAATTTATATGTATATATATATATATATATATATATATATATATATATATATATATATATATATATATATTAAAAAATCTGAGATTCAGTCAGGAGTTAGAAAAAACATCCAAAACTTAAAAAACTTTTAATAGAGTGCTGACGTTTCCATCTGATTTGTAAGCCTTCTTCAGTACTATAAATACCAAAAAAAAAAAGTGACTAGGACGAATAAGAAATGTTTTTGTCACATAATTTTTTTTTTTTTTTTAATCTCATGAAGTATATCCTACGTGCAGTATTGGTGTTGACTAACCACTATTGTTATCATAAATTGAAGGGTTTAGTGAATGAATTTATACTATATATATTTTAGGACATAGCGAAATCTAAATATTTCAAAACAACTAGAAAAAGAGTTGTGAAGAAGATGAAGGGACTATGTAACATTTCCCTGATAAAGGTAAGTGTAAAAATGAAAACTTTAAACATTAAATACTCAAAATTGTGTTTTGTTACATAACCCTTCTCTCCTCTAAACCCTTCAATTCAATAAAAAGTAAAATACTAATAAATAACTAGTAAATCATTTTCTTGATACGCTCTGTTGTATAATAACCTTACAAATTCTTTTGCATTTATCCATTGTGAGCAACGAAAAAAACAAACTCGTATTTGTAAAACAAAAACTGAATTAAGGAAAGACTTTTTGTTTATTTTTTATACTTAAATATTAGAAAATGCAATAAAGGGAAAAAACTGTTCTTTGCTCAAAACTGATATTGTTGGGGCTTTAGGAAATTTCGGAAATTGTATCAGAATTATTAAGGAAAAAATCACCAAATTGTCTAATGTCACACTACTACTAATAGTTATGGATGTTTTCAAATAAATTGTTGTATGCATTGTTATTAACTACAAAAATAAATAATTTTAGCTATTATTATTGCTTTTTAGAACTATTATTATTATTTTTTATGTATATTCTATTTATTTTATTGTTTATTTATATTTTTTTTTTACTTTATGTATTGTATAGTTGGAGGTACTTTGTTTATTTATTTAATTTTTTTCCCTCACATTATTTATTGTATTATATATTATCAGATTCTTTACTTGTTTGTATTTATTCTTTACTTCTTTTTTTTTATCTCTTGTTTGTACTTATTTCTTATTGTACATATTGTGTATATGGATCCATTAAGCCAACTATATTACTTATTGCCCACATTGAGGAAGATTGTAATACTTTCTCTAAAAAAAAAAAAATTAGCTATAGAAATGTTGATTTTTGTGAATCTCTCTGTAGGACTTATATTCAAGACTACTTTTTAATACAGCAACTATTAGTCTCAATGAACTAAATCAAATCTACAGAACGGAACTGCAAAACCAAAAAAAGAATATTATAGAAAAAATAGAAAATCGTTATCTGTCTCTTGGCACAGAACTCTAAATTCAAATACTAACCCAGTCTACAGAACTCTCAGTCGTCTGAATTTTTCTCCAGAAGAGTATCTAACTTTTAAATCTTGCATCCACAAAACACGAGTTGTCAGCTGTTTAAAAATTTTAAACCCACACGCTATGAATATATATCTAAAAACTACATCCTATACTATTCATGATGAAAAATCTGCAATGCCTGTAAGCAACATATATTTAATAGCCTACACCATCTTTTTCTCCTTTGCCCGTCATCCGATGTATATAGCGAAAGATACCTGGAGCAAGACATTTCTGATTTACCTCGTTATGTTAATATAGTGGACATTCTTTATATAGACAGTATAGAAACTATATTTACTCATTTTTATTATCAGTAGCTAAGATATACACTGTTCCCGAAATGATACCATCCCATACTAATTGACCGGTTACTTGCTATGTTATTATTATTGGAATATTGATTTGATTACCAATACTGATATGATATGAGTTATCATTATTCCTATTTATTTTGTCTCTATATTGTTTATTATGTGTGTTTATGTATAATTATTAATTTTTCATTAAGTAAAGTTATGCATTTAAAAACAGATTTTCATAATGTGTAAGTAGTATGTATTACAGTAGGAGTAATGTTTTGTTTACATTGCAAACATTGTGTGCTGTCAGTGACTCATAAGAAGTATGTACATAATTTTTTTATATTTGAAACATTTGTACAAGAACATGTTCTTTAACAAACAAAGGTATTATTATTATTATACTTTTTATTAGCAGTTTATGAAATGAACCAAATTATTAAAAAAATATGATATAAAAGTAAAAAGAATATAATAACTTCTGAACATTGTATAGTTTGATAGGCTACATTTATTCATGATCTAACCATAAATATAACTATGCGATTTTTTTTTTACTTTATGTGCAGTTTTTTTTTTTTTAAGGCTAATAAAGAGCTGCAAAGAATCATAAAAGCCACCATTTCCCATTAAAAACTCAAATTAATTGAGCCTAAGAAGCTGAAAGGCCCATTAGAGTTGAAGAGATTTTTTTTTCATAACGACCTCCATTGAGGGAGCAGGTACCCACTTCGGTGAACTAGACACCGCCTCATTAGTGCCCTCCGGGTCTGGGGGAAAAAAACCGGAGGCGATAGAGGATGGAGATCACAGGTCTATCGACTAGTCTATCGGCATAATTCTAAGGAACAGGGTGTATAATCAGATCAAACAGGCAATGGAAGTCTTACTCGCGGCACATGAAAAGCACAGAAAGAAATATTTATGATTTGAAGAAATGTTTTGTCCTTTATCTGGTTATTTTAATTGATTGCTGAAAATATTTACATTTAGCAGATTTTTCAAATTTGATCGCCTTTATTAAAGAATAAATAATACTACAGAGTTAAACCATGATTACCATCATACGACAAGCTATTTATCACTGACCACGAAAACTATTCAACAAATCTGTACCCAATTTTAACCACATCATTTTTATAGTAACAGAAAAGTTTATCAGTATGAAAATCTACTGATTTTCAGTTAATTTGTTATTTTAAAAAAGTGATAATATATGGATAGCAGTGAAGTTTGAGAACTGACCGATTGGTGGAGAGCGCCATTTTGCAAGAGAGGTTACAAGGGTTCGGTGTTAGGTAGAGCTTGGAATTGAAAATAGAACTTATTTATTCTTAATTAAATAGTCACAAAAAAGAGATAAATATTTGGTGCGACATGTGGAGTTTAATTATCGCTAATAATACAGTTAATATTCTCTACCCTTATGGGTTTCCTACTTAATCATTAAAATTAAAAACTGGAATTCCAATTATTCTTTTATCTTCTCTTCAGTCACCTAATATATGCAATGGCGTCGGGTTAAAAATTACAGCTACGCGTGGAAATATCATTGAGGCTATAATTATCACCGGAACAGCGACTGAAGAACTGTCATTTATACCTAGAATACCAATAATTCCTACTTATCTACCATTTTAATTAAAATTATTAAAATTTCCAATCAAAGTTTATTTTGCAATTACAATTAAAATTTCGTAAGACCAGACTTACAATGATGTAAGTGTTTCTCTCACGGTAAATCAAATGAAGGGAATTTTCTAGAACTAGAACTCAAAACATTCTTATGTTATATTCTTATGTATAGTCACATTCCTTTTCTTTATTTTAATTTCAAAGAAACACTTTAAAAGGACTATTTATAATTATGTTTTGTTCTATATAAAAATATGCATATTTATAATAACTATTTGCAATCCTTATAGCAAAATTAATTTATAGCATTCGTTAAATTTATAAAGTGCTTTGAGAAGTAAAGTGGTTGCAGTGTTTTTTGGAAGTGCATACTATAAAATATTGCATACATTCATTGACTATTGATTTCAAATAATGAAATTCATGATAATATATAAAAAGTACTTACTGATTAGTTGGTTTATCACCTCGTTTTCGTTTGTTATGTTCGTACCTTGGGCAACCAATATCAAAAGAACTCGATTTAAACCAATTTTAGATGATATTATTTAAAACAATTGTTGATAACGTATTTAATCTTACGTGAAATGTGCAATAGCGTATTTGACCTTTTAAGCTGTATTGAATCCAGCTGGCTAAGCTTTTTCGTTACATCATTTCCATAACATGCTCCGCGATTCTTTATAAGGAAATATTTGCATGTATACAATGTAACATCACTATGGAAGGTTCGGTTCGATAACATATAAGTTAAGAATAACATGTAAGCTTGTAAATAATGTAAATGTATAAATAGAGCATTAGAAGGAATAATAAATGAGTTGTTATCTAGGCGTCGTGTGTTGTTCATTACGTCCCCTTTCCTTTTTTTGGGGGCCTCAAACACCATCATGAGCCGGGAAGCTGCAGAAGCGTTCTGTAAAGGAGAGAGAAGACCCCAGACCCAGGTATGTAACTGCAGACTGATTACACTTAACGGACCTTGTAAAACAGAGGAAGAGGTGGAATTGGGACTCGCGAAGTGGGGAGCGAGCATAGTGGAAAAGATGCCGCGTGAGTACGGGGCGATTATCGGTTGCGATCTCCTGGGGAGATTAGGGGCGCGGGTAAAGGCGAAAAACGGGAGATGGACCGTATGGCGATAAAGAATACCACGGGAGACAAGGGTCGACGGGCGGTATGATAGGGGTGTTTGTGAGGACGACGGACTGGAGACAGACGCTGACGAAGGAGTACGGTGACATATTTTTCAAGGAGGAAGAGATTCTCAGCGCTACAGGGGAGACAGTCCATGAAATACCACTAAAACAGGACAGAATAACTTACGTGAAGGAACGAAGATACCCACAGGCTTTAAGAGAACACATTATTGAAGAACTGACAAACTTACAAAAACAAGGGATTATAGTCGACAGTACGTCACCCTTTAATAGACCGTTATGGGTAGTGAAAAAGAAAAGCGAGACGGGGCAGGAAAAGTACAGAGTGGTAGTCGACTACAGGAAACTAAATGAAAATACAGTGGACAAGAAATACCCGATACCGAAATTTGGATGACATACTTGACAGACTGGGAGGGGTGACCATATTCTCGACGCTGGACCTCAAAGCGGGATACCATCAGATCAAGTTACACCCCAAGGACAGGCACAAGACGGCATTTACATTCGAAAGAGGGCACTTCGAATTCACTAGAATGCCTTTCGGGTAAAGAATGCACCTATGACGTTTCAGAGACTGATGGACGAATTTAATAGGACTGGTCGAGACAGCGTGTCAAGTATATATGGACGACCTTTTGGTGTTTAGCAAGGACGAGAAACGACATATAGAAGACTTACGGACGGTGTTTAACAAACTACGGGAATTCGGCCGGAAATTGTCTCGGGAGAAATCGATTCTAGGGCAGGAACAGATTACTTTCCTAGGACAAAAAATATCGAGAGAGGGTGTACAGCCGGACAAGACAAAGGTAAAGGCGATACAGAGAATGGCAATCCCCACAAACAACACGGTGTGGGATAAAATCAGGCGGATGTGGCGAGAGGAGAAAATTGGGGTGGATAGGACCTTCACTTGGTGCACCCGAATCGGGGAAACAATCACGGAGCTAGAGAGGCAAAAGGAGATCACGCTGGCATACCACCAGGGCAAGACTAATCATAGGGGTATCAACGAGACGCTGCAGGCACTCCGACGAAAGTACTTCAGGAAATTGATGAAGAAGACAATAGAGACAGTAATAGCCGAGTGCATATGTTTGTCCACGAAGTACGACAGACACCCCCCTACGGGATTGCGCGAAGAGACCAGGACGCCATCGGGACCACTGAGTGAGCTGCAAATCGATAAGTTCACCTTGAGAGGAGGGAAATTGGTGACGATGATTGATATTTTTAGTAAGCTCGCAATGGCGTACTGGATCCAAGAACGGTCGGCGGAAGCAATCGTGGAGGCAGTGCGCACATGGTTTTTATTCTATGGGGTACCCGACAGAATCTCTTCAGACGGAGGGCGAGATTTTGATAACGGGAGTCTGCGGAAAGAACTAAAGCGGATGGACATAGAATGACATAAAAATACGCTGGGACACCCTAAAAGCCGAGGAGACGTGGAGAGGCTTCACAGCACGCTCAGCTACCATCTGCGTATTTTTCATCTGGAAAAGGGACTGGAACCCAATGAAGCAATGCCGAGAGCTATATTGGCCTACAACCATTCGGTGCACGCAGCGACGGGGTTCACACTGTTCGAGATACTTTTTGGACCGCGAGGGAGGCGGCGGGACGAGCGTATCGCGGAAGTAGACCCAAACATAGGGAGCATCCAGAGGCAAATCGGATCTCTGTGGGGAGAATTCGCAAGAAAGTGGGGACAAAAATCGAGGTGGATAAGAGTAGGAGGGAGAAAATCGCGAAAATCTGAAGGTGACAGACGCGATGGGAAAGATAAAGATTGGAACGATAGTGTACCGAAAAATCGTTTCAAATAGGGGAAAGGAAATAAAGCACTACGAGGGGCCTTATAAAGTGGTCACTATTCGTGAACACAATTTAGTCACGATACAAGACGTACATGACCCGAGGAAACGACGGACAGTACACCTGGAACAATTAAAAATTCCCAAAGGGAGACAGACCTAGGCAGACAAGGACGTGTGTCCTCTCTCCTACTTTTGTCAGCAAATCATGAAGAGTTTTTCTTTCTTTTTTCTTTTCTTTACCATGTTCATACAGGTCATTTTATTTCGTGGTGTTACTTTTGTTTTGTGTTTCAGGAAGTGTCAGTGAGTGTTATTTTTTTTTTGTTTTGTTCTCAAATTTAATGAGTTATGTATTTTATTTTTTTTGAGTTTACGAAGACTGTTCGTAAACTGGCAGGGGGGAGTTAAGAATAACATGTACATATATATGAGTTAATCCTTAGAGTTAAGCTTGTAAATAATGTAAATGTATAAATAGAGGACTAGAAGGAAGAATAAATCAGTTGTTATTTAGATACTTGAGGAACGCATGATGATATAGAAGGATCAATACAATTAGGTTTGATGAATTAAGTGCCACTTATATTGAGCTATATATATATAGCTCAATAGAAATATATATATATTAAATATAAGACAAGAAATCAAACATGTTGATACTCATTTTAAGAGGCTATGGTATGAGATAAATGATATCAGGACCTTTTGATTTTGCCTTCTTAGAACTGATGATGAATATTTAACTTTCGAAATTAGTTCTAAAATAAAAGAATGCCAATAGAAGTGAAAAATAATTCATTAATCAATGAGAAACTTATAATCTGCCATGAAGGGTTTGATACACAATCAGTAACTATGATAGACGGTTTGGTCAGTAAATAAGCTCGAACTAATAGAATAATTCTCTCCAGTATCAGGTAGCGATCAATTTCTTAATCTGGTGGAAAATTCAATAATTACCCCTTCCCCTCTCCCCCTCCCCATTCTAGACTGAGACACGCGCTAATATTGAATAATCAAGGCTGATTTATCGAAGAGACCTGTTACAGTTTTTATAATGACGTCTCATTTCCATCGACGCGGATTTATCGATATTCTGCTGTCAATTTGCATAAGTGCGTGGGGAGCAGGACCCGTTAGAATTGTATAAGCCCCTCGCTGCAGTGGGCTGCACTCTATACGCTGCATCGGCTTTACTTTGGGGGCTTCCGAGTTGGTTGTACTCGTATTTCAATTCAGCATACAAATATTATTTGTGTGCACTCTGCGATTTCACGCACATTCGTTAATATCCCGAAATTCAGATCGTCTTGCATATTTTCTCGTTTCATTATTGGATAACTCCATTTAAGAAAAGTATTTTTAAAGCATATAAACACTTTGAAACATTTGAATTTTATAAAAACGTATTTTTTTTTCATAATAAAGTATTCTGAAGTCTATAATAAACATTCCTAAACAAGGCGTAAACAATTTTTATTAAAATAAATTACAATATTTCTTCCAGCAAACAAAAAAGTTAGAAAATGTACTATTTAAAATATTCATTTTTTACAATTTTAACTTTTAAATTTTTAATTTATATTTAATAAGACATATTGCCCCCTCTGGCTTGAATGACTACTTCCACTAGTCTTGGCATACTTGTAAATAACGTAACAAATGATAAACATGGATTGATGGAAATTAAAAAAAAAAAAATCTAAAATTCCATCGTTTGTTATTAACAGGAAAAACCATTGATGAGTCTAATCCTTAATGTCTCGCGTTTAATAAATAATAATTATATGAATATAAACCAAGTATGGATTGAGGTAAAAACTAGGAAAATCTCGAGTTACGGGTGTTGCAATCCATTTGACGAGGAGTCTATGTACGACTATACGCAAGGCCTTATTGAAAAATTTCCGATTTATTTAATTACGCATAAAATATCGAAGGATAAATCTAAATCTTCCCTTAACGGCTAGTAGGATTATTCACCTTTCCTGCTCCAGTAACATATTTTGAAAATAATTACCAAGACATGACAATAACATGTAAAGATCTGCTCACTATGGCCAATGGCGTCTAGCTAAAGCCTAAAAAAACATAAATAAAAAAAACTGCTCACTAATAGCACTTCAATAAAAGTTCTACATTAGAAGGTCTCACGGCTATCTTCCATTCAGGCGCCTCGGAGGATTATCTAGAATCGAGTGAGAGGCAAGCTAACAGACTAGTGAATTTGAGTGGGTATGGAGGACACTATGAAAACATAGATATTTGGATTGGGCCAATTCTGCAACATATAGAACATTAATAAGAGCTTTATGGATAACTTCGTTTGTGATACAATAAGGAGCATTGAGGATTTGGATTGTAAGGTTTACTGGAGGCCTAAAGCTCCATTATTTCCAGATGGGTCAAATTACTGCCATGTAAAGAAGTATTTTGTAATTTATTGGGTGATTTGATCGCTTGTCTGTTGAAGTATTCTGAAACGACGACTGGTTTTTTGTCTTTTAAGTCTGCTATAAAAATAAATATTATGATTATTAATTGAATCAATCAAAATTCTTTATATTGAGTTGTAAACACCAAGGGGCAATTGGATGTACAGTGAGGAGTTTTTAAGCATCCTTTTACTACTGTTGAGAAATGTTATGATGAAATTGCACCTCCATGGTGAAGCTGCTCTTTAAAATAACTTTGTCATTTTCATATATTTCGTTTTCTTCGCTAAACAGTACTAATTGCAAAGCAGTCTTCGATAGTTACAAACGGTTTTTTTCTATCTAAAGCTAGCTTGGATTCCATTAGAACTCTGTAAAAGTTACGATAAAGTTTGACTCATATATCAAAACACACCGGTTACTGTGACGTGCGTTGATGTCTGATGTAGCGCATATCAAAGAGGAAGAGGACGACATTAGGATGATCCAGGAACATGGCGCCACAACTACGACGTAAACAGTAATTCGTTTACGTAATTAACCGAAACAGGGAAGTGGACCTTGCTGCGGAGGTGTTCGCTGTCCATTTTTGGGGGCCCTGAGCGGAATCCTAAGGAGCCTACTCACTTCCTTCCATACCGAGCACTTCCGCCGCTCCGTCGAGACTATCAATTGGTCCGTGAGTCTGGCCTGCATCGATCTGGTGGCAGTTAGCCATTCCGGTCAGTCTGTATTAAGTATCTAAACAGCAATAGACATATTTTCTTAGAAATAAATCACGAGATTACCACTTTTTTTTTTTTACATTTACAGCTCGATTAAAAATAATTGAAATAATTGGCTGTTATTGATATCTTCAATCAGCTTTTATTCGATGTCATGAAATCCTTATAGAATTATTATTTTTGATTACGAAAAAAAAGGGATGTTAGTTTGTCTTTAAGTTTCTTAACTATAGATCAGTTTGAGTTACAGGTAAGGAATATACTATTTGTTTATTTATTTTGGTTTACCGTTCTAAAGCATTCCAATTAAAAAAGGAAGGAAGGGTTTTCCTACCGATTACCAAACTATTTGGTTAACTAAAGAAAAATAATACTTCCTCAATGAGAGGGCCAAAGTTTACCATTCGAGTCCTCCAAGAAGAAAAACTATCAACCAAGTCGAAATCGAAAAAACGCATAGTGAGGGATATGACCCTAATAGAGGAAGTAAAAGTGTCAAAAACAATTAGCACAATAAAACAATGTATTTTTATTGTTTTTCAAATTACCGCACATCCCGAAATATTTCCTTCTTGATTATGGTCAACCAATTCCACATCAATTTGATTAATTTTTATTTCCATATAAAGTACACTTACTAATAGTTCGTAAGGCCAAGGGTGAGAACGACCTATAGTGCCGGGGAATATGTTAGTATGTTAGTATACTAAATAGATACTTTGGATCCATTTAACGTATACTCAACTTGGTTTTAATTTTGCTGCTGGCTTAATTATCATGCTATTATCAGCGATCATTGGGGTGGGTAGATTTTAATCTTATATTTCTGGAGTTTTATATTTAGGACCAGAGGTGTTAATTATTACGCTTATAAACATAAACCTAATACTTTGTAGTATGATAATTCTCACCTAGCTATTACTAAAACTTATTTCGCAAGAGCCAGAAGTAGCGAAAACGAGGCAGACTCACCATATGGTGTACTTGATGATGATCACGACCGGAAACAGCAGGTGCATTTCTGCGGCAGCGTGCCATCATCTTCAGTGTCCTTCGTTCTTCGGAGGAACCTGCTGCCAGTTGGTCCGCAATAATAGTCCGCCATTGTGTTGGTCATCAGTAGCGGTTCTTCGCAAAAAACATCCCTTCGCCTATTAGAGAAATTGTATCATTAAAATATGATTATATTGTAATTTCCTCTCTTTCGGTATCGAACATTATACCGTTGCATTGAAGAACTCTATCATATCCTGAATTTCTTTAAATATTGTCTCTCCTATAGGTAACCTATTCAATGTCAACAGAACCTAAAACTTTTAATATGTAATACAGAATAGAATAGAAAAAAAAAAGTATTCTGGTACGAAGTGCCTTGAGAATAACAAATAAGCACAGATATAGATATAATTACATCTGGTCCAAGAAAAATCAAAATGATAATAAGAATGAAGGTTCACAGAAGTGGAAAAAGACTTACAGAAACTGGGTGTCTCACGCGAGGACATCATAGACCGTGATTCTCTGAAGAGGAAACTGGAAAAAAGAAAGAGTTTTCAACCAAAACCCAAAATGAAAACAGGAAGGATATGACCTGAAGAGCGGAAGGAAGCTCGCCGAAAAAGAAAGAGAGAATACTGAGCGAATGTAAACAGCAAAAGTAATTGAAATAGCGTGGTCCACATAAGACCGAAACTATAGAAAAGTAGTATATGCATAAATACAAACTAAAGTTGCAGAGAGGAAAGATAAAAATAAGAGAACACTCCACAAACAGAATAAAAAATAATTTCCTTTGGTAAAGTGCTTTATCTATGGTTCAGTGTTTTATCTTTTATTTGTATCCTATTTATAAGGATTGTATATTCGTCTGGTATTGATATTGTAGTGTATTTAGTTGGAAGTACGGCAAATATTTATAAAAACTATTCTATAGGAAATTTAATTAGCTTTAGTTCCTAAATTCTAAGAGTCCATCGTTTCCGAGATATAATCGAAATACCCAAAAATGAGACCTTCTCCCCTCTCTCCCACACCGTAAGGTCACCCCAAGGGCGGGGACTTTTACTATGTTTACCTCTTAACTATTCCTAACGAATCCCTGAAGTAAAATATTATCGCATAATATTTGCAGTCTATATTATGTTTATTGACAAAACATATCTTTGATGGCAACGATCAGGGCAGATGGAAAACTAAAAAAACTGAAAAAATATATCATCATAACAAAAGAATGTAATAGCTGCTCGGTATTCGAACATTGTGAACAAGCAAAGCATCCTTCAAGGTTAGAATCCAGGCTGATAGAACCGAGAAAATGCAGGAGCTGAATTTTGATAGCGTTGCATAAATGTTCCGGCTTGAAGGTGGGGGTTGAGGTATGTAGGGATGGGTATCCTAAGAAAATATCGATATATTCATATTTCGTTATTTTTTAAATGTAAATTCATTTTAAATATTCCAATCATGTTACAATGATATTACTGTTTATTTTATCGTTTTAGTTAATTTAGGTAACGATATCGAACCAGTGATCTACCAAATTCGTCAAACTCCCATCACTCTTTCCTATGGATTCTGATGCTTTACATAGATTTTCACATTTATCGATAGCTCCTTCCTATAACTTCACCTATAAACTTCTATTTCTAAAGTTTTATGTTTAACTGAATTGTTTAGTGTGTTGTATAGATATTTTGTTAATTCCACTTCCTAATATGAATAAGTTTATCAGAAGTGGACAACAATAATTTCAACACTAAGCAGTGGTTAGTTTTCTTTTACTTAATTTACTTCACAACATAAATAGGAACACAATTATTCCAATTTTTTTTTATTTATTAAAATTTACGTCTGTACAAAATATATACATCAAGTAAATGTGTTGATAGTGATTACAATAAACATGTCAAACACGTAAAGAACTACTCACTAATAGCACTTCAATAAAAATGCTACACTAAAAGGTCTCTATACCATCTTCTTTTTAGAATCTTCGAAGGATTATAGGGAACGGGGAGAGAAGCAAGTTGAGGGACTAGTGGATTAGTGTGGTTATGGAGTTTTCTATGAAAGGATAGTTATCTGGTTTGGGCTGAATCAGCAACAAATGGGACATTAAGATATTTTGGGGTAAGTTTATTTATAACAACGTAAGGAGCATTAAGGATTTCTTCAAATGTTTAAAATTTAAAAGTTACTTTATTATTAATTATACAGTATGATATAGATCCATAGTCAGATATAAATACTAGGATGTTAGCAATTCAACTCCCACTTATCATCACCAGTGGATCCTAGGAAAAGTAACGATCGCCAAATTTTTCTACTTGATTTATACGTTTTGGGAGATAATTCGCCCTGGTCTGAATTTGTTTTATATAATGTGAAGATTACGATAAATCATAAGGTACGTATCGATAGATCGAATGAAAAAATTCGATATATCGTGTATCGTGTATGTAACCATGTATTCGTGTATATAATGTACCGTGTATCGTGTATATAACCATCCCTAGCTAACTGGAAACTTATGGACCGTATTACATAAAGCAACACCTTCTATAACCTGGTAGGGTAGATGCGCCTTTAGAAGGCGAGAGAGTGTACTACTCAATAAATGAAAGTGGCGTACCACCTCGCCTTCTCAAGCTGCGGCTTTTCTATTTGATCATGAAATGAAATGAAATGAAAAATACATTTTATTCTGGGGCCATTGCCCCTTAAGAATAATTATAATGTACAATTATTGGCGGCCTAGCTGCCGTATCTATAATTTAGAAATATGATAAAGGCAAGGAAATACAACTAAAATTAAATTAAGAAATTGAAAAGAAATTTAAATTACAACATAAAGTAATAAAATTAATAATACATGTTTTAAAATATCACATGAAAAACAAATTACATCTTAAGGTTAGAAATTTAAAATTAGCTACAAAAACAAATTAGGAAAAAGCAAAATATATTCAATGAAAAAATACAGTAGATAAAGCTAAGAAATATAAATTATACGGAAAAATAATGTATCTTGTCTGATAAAATAATATAATTATGCTGAAACCAATTATACAAATTTAGCGTAATAGTATTAAAATAATTCTGTACCAAAATCAATATTATACTTTGAATATTCATTGGTATTTCATTTTAAAAAATATTTTCTTCATTGATATGACTATCAGATTGAGTTTCTAATAAGTAAACGAAAAGACGGGATTTGAAGCTATTATGAGTGGAGGAATGGCGAATGATGGAAGGGAGGGAGTTCCAGAAGTTCGAAGCTGTAGAAATAAAGGAACGTTTGAAGGATGTTGTGTTAAAGGAAGTTACGTAGAGGTCTGAGGAACGGGATCTGGTTTTGCGGGAACTCACAGATGATTTTAATGTTAATGCTTTCAGGATATAGGGAGGTGATTGAGAGGAAAGTGATTTGTAAAGGAACGAACCAAGGAAGTATTGTCTTCGGAAGGAGGGAAATAACCATTTTAATCTTGTGTAGTGGTGAGATACATGGTCATAACGTGATATCCCTAGAACGAATCTCAGGCAACAGTTCATGAGCTTCTTCAATCTTGCGTCCTGAGATGCAGAGAGGCCTCCGTACACCACACTACCAAAATCGAAATGGGGGAATATGAGGGAAGAAATTAATAGTTGACGAGTTGATTGAGGGAGGAATTTACTTTATTATTTATTTATTACTTTATTTATTTATTTTATTTAATTTATTATATTGTTTTTAAAACAAATTTAGTCCCAGCAATATGCGATTTGTTGAAAGAGTATTACTAGACTCAATATTTAAATATTTTGTTACCAAAAGGGGTAAATAAAATGAATACAAATAAAAAGGTTTTGAGTAGGGAAAGGGCATAATGGGAGTAATAACGCTATCTGGTCCCGCAGTAACATTCACAAAGAGTCGTTCCACGGACTAAGTTGGAAGTTACTGGCGTGGACCAGCAAGATAACAGCTGACACACGTTACTGATCCAAGTCCTGCCATGGAAATTTATTTCTAGTTCTCTGGGGTCGGGCCTGTCTTTATGCGATTTTTATCGCGTTTAAGAACCTATGATGATATGTATTCGAGAAAGCTATATCTGTCTAAAAGAAGATATAACTGAAGGTCAATATAAGTAAATGTGCCAGTGATACTACTATTAACATGATGAGTAGGAATGGGATACTCGATATATCGAAATATCAATATCTTTCTTTCGATAATCCGATATGTTAACTTAAGATATATCGAAACTCTATATTATAAAATACAACATTCATCTAGATATATATTTTTAAACATTATCAAGACCGCAAAAAATTGGTTGAAATTTGGGAAGAATTTTAATATATGTTTTTAATTTTAGTTTTCCAATTTTACGTAGGTATTTTTTCTTTTCAGTGCCAACAGAACGAAAAGTTTCTAGAGCAGAGCGAACCATCTAGCCCACAAGAAATAAACTAAGTGGGAAATTTTTTGGTATAGTTTTCCTACAATCGATGAGTTGGGGTTGGATAGTGTTGGGGATCATAGTGTTGATATCTAACTATGTACATTTATCTAATGTCTAATGTTTTATTCACATTAAACTACTTTTACATTTTAATATTTTGAAATAATTGTGTTCCTAGTTAAGTTGTGAAAATTAAGATAACTACATTGATCCACTGCTCCACCCCTGCTCTCGCCCAAAATACCTTAATTTGCCAAAATTGAAAACACTAAATCAATGTTAAAAGTAATGTATTTAATTTCTGAAAAACTTCCTCACGTTAGGAAGTGGGAACAACAAAATATTAAAATATTAACATAAAATGTTTGTTGAAAGTTATGTAGCATGCGGGTTTGACAATTTTAGTGATTCGTGTCCACTGCCGTTACCTAAATACAATAGAACCTCGATAATCCGAACTAATTGGGACCGGGGGTGGTTCGGACTATCAAATCGTTCGGATTACCAAACAAAGTTCTTTCCAGGCATAGTATGTAGCATGCAAAAATGAACACTGACACACTAGTTCCCATAAAATAAGAAGCACGTTTTATTGTTAAAGGTAAAGGTTGTGTTGTTTCATGAAATACTACTGTGCTACCCTAAGGTAACTAACTATATTTTATGTGATGTATTGCACATGAATTTCGTAATATTTGACATAGTATGTATACAATCTTATACACACACAGAAAGTACAGTCTGTACACACAAATAAAATATACTGTACAGAAAAATAAAAAAATTAAAGATAACAAAAAACTAAACATTTGGAAAATAGTCTCTAATTTTTTTTCTGAACTAAGGTTGAAGAACGTTTTTTTGGTGCCAAATCACGGATTTTCTTTAGCGTGATCAACTGAGGTACTCAGGATTCAGACTGTTGCTGAAGCAGTTAGAGAGCGATTGAAGGCAAAAACCAACACAGATACAATAACAGCACTCCCTCTTCCCTCTCTCAGTTTGTGCTTATGATTCTGATTATTTTATTTTTCCCAAAACGGCGTTCGGATTATCGAGCGTTCGGAATACAAAGGTTCGGATTATCGAGGTTTTTCTGTAAACAGGAATATCATTGTAGCAATGTAAGAATATTTAAAAAAGAATTACATAAAAAAATAAATGTAACAATAAATCGATATTCAGAGTTCAAAAAATTGTCGATATGGAATAGATGCAGAAAGAATATAATTGTTAAGTAAAGCCCCAAAACTAAACTTCAAGTGGAAAAAATGTTCAAAAAGCCTTTATTACAGTCCTGTATTCATGTACATACATACATACATATATATAATATTTATTCATATTAACTATTAACAATCAATTATTAGTTAAATCGAAGTATAAAATCAGCCCTGTGGGGAACGTTCAGTAACGAGACCAAAATGTATAATTTTCTCCAAACAGAGCATCATTTTTTCCCCCCAAACAAACCAAAGTAGAGCAGTATTTAGATGGAACACTTATTTGCCTTTTAAGGCACAAATCTCTTCCGTGGCTGCCTTTGCCTTGAACTTTTTTTTTTTCTGACATGTCTCAATAGACCAGGATTGACGATTTTTTCATCTTACATTGCACGTTCGTTTTAAAAATGTCTCAAGAAATTAAAGGATTAGTCAAAGTTACGTACACATTGGAAACGTTGCATACACATTGGATCTACATGTAGAGTAGGTGGGGGCGAAAACCCACATTTTATGGTTTTTCACTTCTTGAGGGAAGGGGAAACCTTTTGCTCTGTTTAAGAATGGGCTACTTAGATCTGGGTGTTAGCTAAATACCGATGATACTGGCAATCAGATTGAAGCACAACACGAAGCAGTGTGTGGCTGTGCCCCTAGGTTTTGGGGGAAACTATAACACAACACATCAGTGAGCTTCTCTTAAGTCAACTACATTTTACGAAATATCAGAACAAAAAATGAAGTTGTATGTAGAATATTAAGTAAATTCCAGTTAATGCTGACCTCGGACAAGTCTTCTGAGAACGATATCGTCTATTAAGAGGAAGCTGCTGGTTTTCGACATAACAAACAGATTTCCCTCTAAAAACCCCCTATGTATCTTTGCCCCGTACGGGTCTTACCCCCCACCTACTGTATTGTATATGAATACCCTAAAAATTTTATGAATATTCAAGAAATCAATTTTTTTTTTTTTTTAACTCGTGCATTTTGTCTTTCAATACTGATGGGACTGGATAAAAATCTGAAACTTACGCTAATAGTAGTTTTTATTTATAAAAAGTTGCTGTAACTGAAAAACAATGAAATATCAGTTCAGGGTGAAATTTTTTAACACTCATAGAGTTGGAGTTAGAAATCTAATGTTTGGACAAATTTTAGTGTGATGTAATGTTTCAAGAAAATTTTTAAAAAATCTGACATGAAATATGAAACCTAACAGAATTTTTAGCGTGAAAAAAATATCGCTCCAAACTGATATCTCGTCCATCAAAATTTCACTATTGTAACATTTTTTCAAGCGAGATAGTAATGTATTATAAAAAATCTGAAATTGGCGTTTTATCTATTACAAACGTTTGAGAAATAGGATAATAAGAGAAAAGAATAAGGAAGCCAATAGTAAATCGGAATGAGAAAAGAATTTAGGATGGGAAATGCAGTAAAAGAGCGGAGGAAATGTAATGTAGTGATTAATGAAACTGGCTGGAAGAGCGCACCACTCCTCCCCCTCCCTCCAAATTGCTAATTTATATTCCTCTGGGCAGGGGGGTGGGGTGAATTTGAGAAATGAATTGTACTGTTCATGGTCGATCGGTCGGGTCGTTGGATTCGCAAGAATTCCAACACCATGTTCCGATTGAATCTGATCATCAGGTTTTATTTATATTTCATAACATATCTAACATTATATATATTAGATTGTGTACATATACACGAATAGCGAAAAATTACACAAAATTCATTTTTTCACTTTAGTGTTTACGTGTGCCCCATATTCTTAAATGTTACATCCATATAGCATAGTACTGATGTGTTAAAAATTTTATATGTTTTAGAACCGAAGATGAATGTTTAGCATTCGAAACTAGTATTATAATAACATAATTCCAATAGAAGTGGCAATTAATTCATCAATCCTAATTGTATTGAACCTTCGATACCATCATGCGTACCTCAAGTGAAGCAACATTAAATTTAGGAAATTTTAAATTAGCGAGTTTTCAATACACCCATTACATTCATGCACATTGCCTAAGATAAGTTGTTGCTCTAGTGTGGTTTTGAACAAATTCCAAGAGAAATGCCCCATCTAATGCAAAATTGTAATGAACGTTACTAATTTAAAAAATTTACTAACTTTATTTATTTTTTTTAAACACTGAATGTTTTTATTTAATCTTTTTAGTAACCCGAACACGTTTAATATTCCTTGGTTAAAGTATTTGGAGGCTTAAAAACAGAAAGTAACTTTTTTCCGAAACAATGAAAAACCAATTTGTTGATATTTTTTTCTGTGAGTATATAAATTTCATATTTACGTTATTATTTTTATTGACGTCTTATAAAAACATATACATTTGTGCCTCGAAAGTATATTAAACCATTTTTTAACAAAAATACATTATTACGTATTCTTAATCACTTTTTTTCACTTTACCTAGAGGTATAGAATACTGTTTCTTATACCAATTAATTGTTAGTTGAGTTACTAAAAATTAAACAGTTGAATAAATGAACTCTTTGAAAAATAAAACAGATTTAAACTGGTCTACCAAAATTAGGAAATGTGACATCGTGTTCTATACCTCAGGGTGAGTATCTGTTAATGTAAAATAAAAATTGGGTGAAACTAAATGAAAAATGTAGCAAAATGCCGCAGACCTAACCTTTCTATTCCAATCCGTTGCAGATATACGATAAATCAAAGACTTTTTTGAAAAAACCACGTTTTTTTCCATAAAAGCTGTTATATCTCCATTTTGTTTAAATATTTTTCAAATTTTATTTAATTACTTGTGTAGATAAAACATTATGACAATCCCTTAATAAAATTGTGTATTTTAAACATAATAAACTCTTCATTGGAATAAAAAGCAAAGAAAAAAATTATTGCTTAATAGAAAATAAAAGAAAACTGTCAATAAAGCGACACCAGATTAGAGGATCTTATGGTATTACATTTATCTATTTATTATTATTTAGAATTTATTTTATTAGATTTTCAATGTAATGTTTAAAATCTAATGATAATGAACATAGACCTCAATTTTGCCGTTAGCTTCTGAATGCAGATTGTGTTGAAGAATACTACTTTTTGACTGACGATGAATGGTTAGTATTCCAAACTAATCTCCAAATAAGGAGTACAAATAGAAGTGGAAAATAATTCATCAAATCAAATTGTATTGATCCTCATATTTGAATATAAATTTATTAGTTTAGGAACGGATTATGGTATGTAATGATCAATAAAAATTTACAACAGACATTTACCAGATTATTTAGGTGACTTCTTCCTTTCTGTCTATTTCATTTCTCTATATTTTATTCTACACCAACCGATAGCTTCAAGAAGCCCATGGTTTTTCTTAGGTGGGTATAAGATGTTTGATTTATGTTCTTACATTTTTAAAATTAACATATATAATCTGTGTACCAAATTGCTGATGTTTTGAAATTGTTACGTTTTTTGTCTCTTTAACTGACAAACTGACGGTAACGTACTAGATAAATTTAAAGGATATATAGTATTTGTGCCATGATTCTCAGTTTGTATTATGATAACAGTTTTTAAGTTTTCCCGAATAATTTAAAAACAATAATGTGTCAAAAACAATAAAGTTATGAAGAGAATAATTTAAAACTTACTTCGTTGAGTAGGATGTTGAGAGGGATCGGTCATAAAAAATTTAGGCAATGTTTGATTTAACAAACAATATTTTTATTAGTTTACAATATATTAGTTCTATTGATGACAGTGTGTAAATATGTAGATTTATCTATTATTTTTTTTCAATTTTCCGTTTGCCCTGATGAGGGCCGTCAATGATATGACCGAAACGTTGGCAAACATCGAAAATATGTTTGTTACTATCAAACATTGTTTAATTTTTTATGACTGATCCCTCTCAACCTACTCAATATACTTATTCATCCAGTCATTCAACATACCTCTTCAAAACTTATAACGTAGATCATAGGGTGTGTAATTATAAAACCTATTTATTTTAGAATGTCTCTTATTCATTTCTGGATAGAAGTTGAAAGGCAAATCTTTTGGTTATTTTTATTTATAGAGTTACCGTTCGACCAAAAGTCACTTTCTGGTTATTTCTACCTCGGTATTTAACTACCCATTTTTAAAACTTTTCTGTATGGATTAGCTTTCTAATGACTGGAGAGCTAAATTTGACAAAATTGGGCCGAGAAACACTGCTTTAAAAGGTTTGGAGCAGTGAACTTTTGAATTTAAAATGTGCTAATTAGTGTCCAAAGATTCGTCTAAGTTATTAGAACATTTACATTTTTTTTCTGTTATTACCAATTATTTTATTAAAACTGTTTACGGTTTAAATTGGTGTTACACTAACTAAAATCTGTTTGTATATTTTATTGTAACATTGAAATGGATATTTCACCTTGAAATGGATATTTCCTGAACCAAGAAAATTAATATAATCAGTAATAATTAATATAATTTGTGTCGCCTTCTTAAATTACTGTACCAAATTCAATTTTAGAAAAATCGGATTTGATAATAATGGAAATGTTAAAAAAAATAATGCATATGAAAAAGTAATAGTAAAAATTAAGAAAATGGTTGTATAAGTTTATTTATATTATACCAGTTTTAAAAGACGGATTCGCGTATTCAGTGTACCAGATGCACAACAATACAATCTTGATAATCATTATTCTGTAATTTATAGTACATAGTCTTATAAATTCGAAACTCATATACTATATTCCATATTTTTAACTCTATATTCTTGACTCATACATGACTGAGTTACGACAATAGGCTGGTGTGCAGAGATACGAACAGAATACGATAAATGGTGACATGTTTAGCAGGTCCATTATCCATTGGTACCTCCTTCCTGATAGCACTGACTAGCTTTAAGGTTGTTTACTTTTTTTTTAATAGCTGCTTCAGGGCCGATCTTACATCTGCCGAGGAAATGTTCTAATTGCCTATCTCTACTAATGTGTTAGCTCTTTGTTTCAATGAAGCTCAATTTTAATAACTTTTTAACATCGTTTTATCGCACCTTCCCACAGAAATTTTGATAGAAGAGACCACGATCCCGTTCGCCTCGAACTATCTAGAGCTAATTGCATAAGTCCTTAATTTCTTGCATAAGCCTCATAGATTTGCTTCCCTAAACATACTTCTCCAATAGCTTCTCAAGGTAAGATAATGAGCCCTGAATCTGTGGAAGTGTTTACAATCGACATTGGCCAAGACGGAGAACAGATGCCTTAGTAGAGATAGCCAATTAGAACATTTCCTCGGCAGATGTAAGATCGGCCCTGAAGCAGCTGCCCTGCGCAACACCTGCCCCTTTGTCCTTAGGGCTCCACCTCCTTGGCCTCACCTACCTGAGGATGCCTTCTACTCAGCCCAGCAGTACAATGCCCCCCCCCCTCCTTCTCCTGCCTGTCGCTCTTGTCTGAATATTTACTGGGCTTGGGGTCCTAGAATAGGATTAAGAATGGATTAAATTATATGGTAGGGTAGTTCATTACATACAGGAAATATATTATTGTGTACAAGATGAGACTTCTCCATACGAATTAAATTAATATGTTTTTTTTTTCCACGTAGGTATAAACAATGCACACAACAGTCTGTTTTGATTATATTGGTTCTCCAGATGGTCTATTACAGTAGAACCTCACTAATCCGACTTCTTCTTGCCCGACTCTCCGAGTAATCTGGCACTCCCGTGGAGTCCACCCGGATAGGGTTGAGTCCACCCTATCACCCGATAGGGAAACAATATTGCGGAATCCCTGAGCGTCCAGTATAATATACACACGGAGGTCCCTCACCACTATTCTGAATTCAAAGGCCTGAAAAAAGTGACATTATTCCAATGCATCATAACATTCACTCTCCTTCCGACATAACTGGTAGAATAATGTCATTTCATACATGGAAGATAACACATCTTCTGTTTGGCTTGTTTTAATATTTGAGAGATGAAAAAAAAAAACATCCGGGAAATCTGACCCTCCAGCGGAATCCCTGCACAATATTTTTGTGAAATTTTCAATAGTCCAGTAAAATTGAACATTTTCGTGTGGAAAAGGTCGAGTAGTTTTGATTTTTTTTTTTTTTTAATATGTTTTTAGTGTTGTTCTTGTATACGATAATCCAAGTTTTGGATTGAATGCGTCAAATATTTCGAACTTTTCTACGTTCTCCCAAAAAATCTGCTAATAAGTTGGTTCTAAAGAAAGGCTTTTTATATTCGAAATTAGAATAGACTAACTTTGAGCTAAAAATAAATTATGTAGTTTTAAAGGAGATTAAGATACAGGCTTTCAAATTTTCGGGGTTCTCTCAAAAAGTGAAATTCTCTAAAACCGTAAATTGTGTTTTCATTTCTGCCACTATTTGAGAGAACTCCGAACATTTGAAGGCCTGTATCTTAATCTCCTTTTAAGCTACAGACTTTATTTTCTGCTCAAATTTAGTCTAATCTAATTTTGTATATGACAAGCTTTTCTTGTTAAGCTTGAATTAGTTCACTGCAAAACAAATACAATACATGGTTATTATAATCAATGCTTCTATACAAAAATAGGTGGCTAAAACATTTTTAAGCAAACATATTAGTCGACTGGTTTATATAACGTACGTTTCTATTTCCTTAACTTTTTTAATAATGTATATATTTAATGTTAATATATAACGTTTAATATAATTATAATACAATTTTAACTATGAAGAACGTTTGATTCTTTGAATCTCTGGTTAATCCGACCTTTTGGCCATTCCGCCTTATCACTTTGTCGTTAAGATTCGGATTAGTAAGATTCCACCGTATTACCATACTAAATATAATAAAAGAATTTCGTCCTTGGAAATTGGGTGATTTCTCATCGACATGCACGTCAATATCTTTTGTCAAATACTTTAAAGGTGCCATTGGTCTCAGTCAAATTGTTATTTAAAAATGATAAAACCTGTACCACAACAAACGATGAAGGGTTTGATTTCAGTACCTATCTGGTAAGATATTCGAACTAGGTTTCAGTTTGAGTCCAGCGTTTTTCACGTTGAGCTAAATCTAAATTGATTTCAAAAGGCTCAGGGCTTGTTTTTAGGTGAAATTTCTATGGATATAATTAAGAATTTTACTGCTATAAACATTTCATGTCTTTAAACTGATCCTACTATGTTTGATCGGATTAAGTTCAGATGGAAAAAATCACTCTTTTTTTTTTTTTTTTTTTTTTTTTTTTTTTTTTTAAATTTACGATAACAGATTTCATTTAAGTTTTGAAAACATTTCTCAGTTTTTTGCAAACTCCAAATTATTCTACATTATTTTAGTTAAAAAGTGGATTCATTGAAACATTAAATTAAAAAAAACATTAGGCATTATTATTCTTCAAACCATTCATGAATAAACTTTTATTATATTTATTATTTCATTCCTTTTATTTTTATTAGCACTTAATACAAATCACCATCAGAAAATGTAATATAATATACCATAATCATGGAATGGGTTTGCATTTGGGAAACAACACCCAGTGGTGCATAGTCCGACCTTCAGCTAATTTAATAAAGTGTTGCTCAAAGAGATACCTCATCCAGCTCCTCTTTAATCTCCACCGTAGTATATTATTGATTCCTGTTGTTGCCATATGTTGTATGGTCTTTATGTGTCCATCTAATTTGTCATAAAATCGTTTGTAGTTCTTCCGAATAGGATTCATGACAGTCGGGGTACGTAAGACTGTATGTATGGCATGAGTGGGATCATTTATATTGAAGTTGTCTTTCAATTCTTTCTTCTTGAAATCAGATCCTTTGGAATAATTTGATGCTTAGTACAAAACTCCCTTATTACAAAATTCGTTTATTCAATTTGATAAAACAACTGATCAGGTATGGTAACTGGGTATATTGATTGGGAAATGTACTACAGAACCAGAAAAGAGAAAAGAATTATCATAAAAAATTTTTAAAAAAACAATAACGAAGCCCAGTAAATTGGACAGTTCAATTATATTGAATTATGTAAAAGTGGACTGAATAATATTTGAATAGAATTTAATTTGTATTCGTAACTTACCAGGTCTGAGCCGAGTGGCCTGGGAAAGGTTAAGGGCTGAGTGAAGAATGCCTCGGCCCTTCATGAATAAAATAGGGACTCAGGTAACCAGCTCCCGGAACAAGTCTTCACAATAGAAACTAGAATTTTAAATATGGTTTATATTCTTAATTTAATAATAATAATAAATATATGTGTTAAGACTTATAATTAGTTGAAGAGTAAAAACCTATTCTTCCATAACCGGTTACATAACCACTCGAATCCACTAGTCTCCCAACTTGCTTCTCACTCGATTCTTGATAATCTTCTGATGGGTCTGAAAAGAAGATAATTGCAATTAACGGGTAGTTCTTTACATGCCATTAAAATCATTTTACCGTGCATTTAGTTATTGTATATACTTGAGAATTGTACACAGTTGTAAATATCAGGGTCATTAAATAAATTGGTAGTTTGGCCATTTTTAAAAATGATGACACTTTGCAGGTTGTTTCCTCTATATCTTAACACTTAAAAACCAATTTCTTTTTTTTTAATTTTTACGAAAGGATAAGAAACCAACCATCTTGTGTATTATTTCGGCAGAAAAAAAAATAAAGGTTTTGTAGTTTATTTAGCTATATTTTTTTATTCTATCAAAAATCAATGGACAAATTGAAGGTATAACCATAATAATTTCACTTCTTGTAATTTTTTTTTTTTTTTTTTTTTTTTTTTTTTGGCAAAAAAAAAGTCCACCAATCTAATAAATTTTTATATTTATTAATATACGTTGGTAGTATGACCCCAAATAATATTAATTATATTATGAAAATCCCTTATTTTTTTACTAATTTTCATAAAATCATATTTTTTTTTTTTAATTGTACATTTTTTCTTTTGATAGCTCTGGTGGGACTGGAGGAAAAAATCTGAAACTTAAACAAATTATAGTCCTTATGTATACCGAGAGAATAAAAAAAATGTTTTTTGTGTACTTCACTAAGAAAAATGTTTGAATTACTCAAAATACTTAAAGAACAATGAAATATCATATTCAGAAGGATACTTTTTTAAAATACGAGAATTTTTGTGTAGTTTTTTTTCTAGAATATAGAATTTATTATTTTCTTGAAATACTTACATAATTTGCGTAAATTTCAAATTTTTATATTCAACCCTACCAGAACAAAAACAGCCTTCTGAACGGATATTTCGTTGTTTTTGAGGCATTTTATTTTTTTTTCTATGCAGAATTCACAAGGATTTTTATTATTCTCTAGAAACATATAAATAAGAACTATATAATTTTAATCTCCAGTCCCATCAGAGATATTGAAAGACAAATAGTGTGATTGTTCAAAAAAAAAAACTTATTTAATCAAAAGTCAGTGTTACGGTTTTTATTTAGAATTATTTATTTATTATTAACAATTAATTATTATTTATTAAAACAATTAATATTACTTGTGGTTATACTAACAGTATATGTCAACAAATACAAATATTTATCAGATTGCATTTGACTCTTTTTCTGATTAAAAAAAAATTACAAAAGTCAATTTTCGATGGATTTTACTTTTATTTGATCAGTGATTTTCATATATAATAAAGAGAGATAGCTGAATAAACTATTTAGCCTTTGTTTTTTGCTAGACCATAAGTAAAACAATTTTTGTTTTATCCTTTGTTAGACAAATACTTACAAAGTTATGAATCTTCTTATAAACTCTTACAATCACAAAATGAGGCGTGTGCAGCGAAACTAAAATTACTGACATAAATAAAATGTTTGAGGTTTAAATTTTAAGGAACTGGTTATCAAGTCTTGACACATAGGGGAAATCCTAGAAAGTTTCATATATATATATATTTTAAATGGTCAAGTAACCACCCCTGGAACACTTTAAATGGAATGACCGATCAATAAAAAAATAATCGTTTGACAAAACCGTCACTACATAAGTTGGTGTAAGTGACAAATTAATTTGCCAATTTTTTGTTCAATCCATGCAGGAAACCAGTAAAGAACTTGAGTGCCCCTGTTTAGGTCTAAACCAAACTGTTTGTTCCTCCCATTTGGAACTGACTATTTCAAGACTAATTTTGAATGAACATACATCATCACCTCTAAAAACATACAAACTTATTTTCAAAGTATGAGCATTTTGCTACATAGATTATATGTGCTAAGAGTATTTAGTATATATAATCTATGTAGCACACTGCTAATGTTGAGAAATTTTTTAAATGATTTTTAAGCTGATGAATGTCTAACATTCGAAACTAGTCTTCATAAAAAATTCTAATAGAAGTGATATATCATCCATCAATCCTAATTGTCAATTGTGGAACACATGATGGTATAGAAGGATCAACACTATTAGGATTAACGAATTAGTTGGCACTTCTATTGGAAAAAATACGACCTATAGAAGTGGTCTCGTTTAATATCACCAATGCTCTACTCAAGCAAAGATATTTGTACATCAATTTTTTTCTTGTATAAACGATAAAAATTTTGCGTATAGTTCACTGTTATCTGCGTTTTGATGACTGCTTGGTTTTGAGGAATGGTTTTCTCGTCCGTTTGTTTTGATTTTTTTTGTTCTTTTAGACTAGTTTTACTTCCAAACGTCATTCAGGATCTGGCTCGACACCCCAACACAGAGGGCAGTAACTCGATATGCAAATGAGCTAGAGGTTCGGGACCTGCCAGGGAGCGACAGCTACTCCCACAGATTAATGATCGGTCCATTCAACCGCGCGGGGGTCAAGAATCTCTGCCAACATTTGGGCTGCGTAGTGCCGGTGGTTGTAATAAGATTTGTGGGGGATGCGGGAGCAATCTACGGGGTGCGGATTCGATTCCGGCCAGTGTGGACCCAAATCGAATTTGTCTCAGTCTAATGACAGATAACAACAGGCGACAGACAATCAGGTCGCACTAATCTGTCCAATGGCGGATTTTCATCTACGCCTCTGTCAACCGAAATTGAATTATCTTCTATGTTTACTATAACAATATCAGGGCAATAAATTAGGTTGCAGTGGCCCTTTTGTTATTGCTAAAATCAAATGCAATGTAATATGGCAGAGATAAACAAACACCATGTAATGTGCAATGAAGGTTACATTTTTAAATAAAGATATATTTGAGAAACGTTATTAAATTATGTAGGTGGTATAGATTATGTAAAGTGGTATAGGTTGGGTAGATCAAGTACTCTTGAGGTACGCATGATGGTATCGAAGTACCAATACAATTAGGATTGATGAACTTATTGCCACTTCAATAGGAATTATTTTATTTGAAAACTAGTGTCGAATGTTAAACATTCATTTTCAGTTATAAAACATACAAAAATTTTCTAAACATCAGCACTTTGTTACAGGGATTATAAATTCTATAGTTTTCAAACATGTAAAAAAAAGAAACCGAGAATATTGGTACTCACCTGTGGAGGTCAAACGGACTTCTGAAATATATCAGAGTGGAAGTGGAAGGGCCAGGTAGGTTAAATTTTTACATTTTTTCAATGGATTTTCCGTCCCATTCGGAGACAAATTTAAAATAGGACTATTAGAAATGTTTATCTGACATCCTCAGGTGAGTACCAATAACTTTCGTTACTAATAACCTTTGATTTCTTGTCTTACATTTTTGAAAACTTTAGTATATATAATCCATGTAACAAAGTGCTGATATTTTGAAAACTTTTGTATGTTTTAGAACTGAAAATGAATGTTTGACATTCGAAACTAGTTTTCATATAAAATAATTTCAATAGAAGTGGCAATTAGTTCCTCGATCCAAAAAGTTTAATGCGATGTCTAGTTGAGGTAGACGAATTCTAGTTTTGAGTCAGTCGTTAATGAGAATTTCCACAGTTTCTCAAGTACGTTTATGTTGAAAATGGATAAGGAAAACAATTAATAATCTGAAACTATTAGTTCACAATTTTTGGTAGAAATAAAATTATAATTCCTAATTTTTACTTTCTTTTGCTTGCTATTTTTCTATTTCTATTTCCGAAATTCCTTATTGTACCAAATTTATAACAAAAAATTAACTTAATTCCTCCATCTACTTAGAAATTTGTATTTGTGGTGTTGATTCGTAAAAACAGAGTAAATTATAAATATTGAAGGGGTATTTGTTAACTGAGAAGTATTTGAAGGTGTAAGTAGTTCCATCAACGAGAGTGGATAAAGCTTAAATTTTCAAATGTAGTTAGGGTTTGCAGTCATAAATACACAGCTATTAAAAATAAATTTTAATTTAAAATGTCGACGTTTCCACTTGGATTGCAAGCCTCTTTATCTGGGCTAAAAAATAAAAAAGAGATATGACAAAATTGCTGAGAGTATAAAAAAAATGTATGAAAATGTCCATTTCTTTTTTTTTTTTTTCTTTTAGCCCTGATGATAGGCTTGCAATCCAAGTGGAAACTCCGGCATTATAAATTAAAATTTATTTTTAATTGCTGTGTATCTATGACTGCAAACCCTAACTACATTTGAAAATTTAAGCTTTATCCACTCTCGTCTTCAAGTCTTAAGTGACGAATGTTCGTAAACTCAAATGTTTTCCTCAAAATTGTTGTTTTGAAGTGTTCAATAGGCAGGATATTTATTGCCTGAAATAAATTTGGAGCCATTTCTGTTGTAAAGTGAACCCGAAGTGCATTTCTTCGTCGGACATTTGAGTCAAGAGGCTTTTGACATTTCTTTAAAATGGGACCGCGTTGGCAGGAGGCATCCCGAAGGCAATAAAAATAGACAGTGGGCACAGACACGGTGTCTTCGCCAGCTCCCACTGACAGCCAACACTTCCCGGGACAGTGAGCGTTTCGGTTCGAAGAGTCTTCTAGAAGATACAACAAATCGGAGTAGAGTGGTTGAAAAAAAACGAGAAAATTTTTGTTAAGTTGAATTAATTTATTATATAAAAATTTCATGCTTGAAATTCATTTACCCTGCAAATTTCTTAGTAAAATAATAAAGCCTTAAATATATACAAACCTACCACAAACTGGACAATAAGTAACTCTGCTCTAAAGTACGGATTCATCCTTTATTTACAAAGAAATTAAAAAATAAATCAAACGGATTAGAACAAAAAAAAAAATATATATATATATATATATATATATGATTAATGCACTAAACAAATAATAAATACAATTACAATAAAAAAAGCAACAACACTCATGTTTATTTACCATATTTACAACTAGACTAGTGATTCTCAGACCATCCTTCTCCCACTATGTGAGGGGTCAAGCAGAGTACTAGGAGATCCTATTGCTTCTTTCTCGCCATGTTATTGGTTCGTTTTCCATATGAGGCATAGTGAGAGCACTGAAATCGCAACATGAAAGGAAACACCTACCACTAAAATATTTTTACTGATCAAAATTACTCTTCATTTTTCTTAATACGTTCCTGTCAAGGATTTAATCAATTTACTATGCCTTGTGAACATAAGTTGTGCATATTTGGCGTTACGCACTTAAAACACATTTTCCATCTTATTTTAGTTATGAATTTTGTTACCAATTAAAAATTTGTTCAGGAGTCTCAGAAGATTGTAATCGGTTGGTTTGGAGGTCTAGAGACTAGGGTGGGTGAGTCCCATAACAAAGATTAATAGTTTAACAGAAAAGGGCCTTTCCTATTTACCAAAGATAACATCATTAATACACGTTTCTGGAGCATATCATTAATTTGAGAACAATACATTTCGGCATTGTTCGCTTCGCCAGGATTCAAGAAGCTGTAGTAAATCAGCCCAAATGAATCCCACCAAATTATGATCATTACCTTCTTTTGATAATTTAGGGCTTTGAAAAATGTGCTGCTTATTCATTGTCAAGCCAATGACCAGAGCGTGCAGGATAGTAGAGAATCCACTTTTCATCATAAGTGACTATTCCTTCAAGAAAAGGTTTGTTTCTGTTCCAGTAGTGCAAGCTTCAGAACGCTTATTTATTTATTTTTTCGGCGGTCAATTAAAGCCATTTATATCCATGTTTAGAGCTTCTATACCTTTCTGATTGCCTTAAGGTAGTCGATCTGCTGACTGAGAGCTTCTCGGCAAGTTCTGGAGCAGTAGTTCTGGCTTGTTTTGACAAAAACGCTCAGAATATCTTCATAAGCCAATATGGTACTTCTACGATCTTTCACGTCTTTAGCACTAAAAATTCCGTTGTTTAGAGCTTATCAAAACATTAGGACGCAGTTTCCTTTTCAATATTACTTAAATAATAAATTATAGGGAAAAAAAAAAAAAATAAATATATATATATATATATATATATATATATATATATATATATATATATATATATATATATATATATTTTTTTCCCCCCATAATTTATTATTTAAGTATATCTTCTTATCTATATATATATATATATATATATATATATATATATATATATATATATATATATATATATTAGAAGATAAAACAAAACAATAGAATGCCATAAAACAAAACAATAGAAATTGCAGTAAGTTAAAATACTGTAACAGATAAATAAACTAAAAATACAAAATTTTCAAAATCATTTGATATTATTACGGTTTAAAATAATTTAAATAAACTATATACATTTGAAATAAACTAGAATTGTCCCAAATAGTTAAGCGTTTATCATCCTAATAAGTATTAACATTGTAGTAACAGAACCTATAACCCATGACACAAAGCTAGAAGCAGCGCGGTATAGAAAGTATGCTGACTAATATTTATTATTATTTTTTAAGTATGTTGATGTTTCTATATAAAACAATAAAAACCGTAATGACTAGCAACGCTATTGTTAGTGCAATATTAGTGTGAAAGAGTCAATATAGAACTTGAAATATGGTAATAATCCTGGTGTTGGAAAATATCGTATTCCCGAAAATGTTGAAATATTTTTCGTTTTGTTTTTTAACTATTTATTGATATTTACAACTTTATTCAACATACAAGAAGTAAATTTGAGCAATATAATTATAATGAAATGTAAATAACTAGTGAAGAACTACTCACTAGTAGCACTTCAATAAAAGTTTTGGATTGGGAGGTCTCTAGCACATCTTTTCAGACGTCTAGGTGGATTATCAGGAATCGAGTGTGATGCATGTTGGGAGACTAATGGATTCGAGTGGGAGTGGAGTTTACTATGAAAGGATTGGTATCTGGTTTGGGCTTAATCAGCAACATATGGAATATTAAGATATGTCAAAAGTTAAATATTCATTAGATCCTTAATAAATGGAGAATATATGCGGTGTCGTGTGATGAACGAACTTATAAAATGTAGCTAAGACCTGTATGAACATAAAGAAACACTCTAAAAGTTTAGTTCTATATTCTCTACATACTTTTAAAGCCATCACAAAGACTGACATTTCATTGAGTACTCTCGTAACAAGGCAATATCTGGGCCAAGAGTTCAAACCTGTTGAGGCGTGGTGGAGGCGCGATATATTGCGACCTCTCTACTATGCCAATAGGTGAGGGCCTCTGATCTCTTTCTGCAACAGACCAGGATCCGGGATGGCGAGAACAGTTCGGAGTATTCTGAGCCAAGGCTGGATCGGGGAACCTCCAGTGAGTGGAGGCTCCAGAGGTGCCAGGCTACCCATTTTCATCTGGAATCGTTGTTAATCCTTCTTAAACAGAATTAGGTTTAGGTACTAGCTTCCGGTAACCATTAGCTTCACTTAGTGGTTCGTTCTCGGTATTGGTATTTAAGAAAAGACAGCAGTATATTCCTACGAAAAATCTGTCTAGTGAAAGGAGCACAAAATTAATGAAATATTAAAAAGGCTGTTGTATGTATAAGATGAAATATACATAAACTGATAAAAGTTGTAAAAAAAAAAAAAGGTTCTATTAAACGTATCTTAGGCACTGTCCTGAAATATTTTGTATTATTAAACGAATTTATTTTTTCGGAAAACTGCTTTATTATATTTATGAATCATCAGTCCCACACAAGAGTAATAAGTAATATGGACGTTAATGAATTTATTCAAAGAATGTGAGAAATAAAACAAACACTATAACTACAATGTTCTGTTCACACTTAGTATTTACCCTATAGTTTCATAGTTAGCTATATATTTTTTTTTAAACATTAAGTTTTTTCCAAAAGATAATATACATTTTTTTTTGTAAGAACTATCTCCAAGTATTGATGATAGTTTTCTATATGTTAAGTATAGCAGGCATTCTTCACCGAGTCCTCAGCAAGCACTTTGGTGGGATTTTCCGCGTCGTATGATAACCATGCGTAAGGCGAATATGGCCACTCCTCTGCCTTATTATAACCATTTTATCCCTTCCGTTTTTTTGGTGGAATATATTCCGCAGTTCGAAGTTGTTATTTATAAATTCCAATTTATTATTTATCACAGTTTTCTCGTAATCTGATTGATGTCTCATATACGGACCTTAATATACCTTTTGTCCAAGAATCAAAATCTTTATCATTTTCAAACCCGCTAGCGCAATCGCTATCCAATTGCACTCTTCTCCATAATCCTCCTCGCAGATTAAAAAGGCAGTTGCCTCCGAGGTCTATTATAAAAGTCCACATAGAGTCTTGGTAATGGCCAGTTTCCCTCTATACTATAGCGCTCCCACTCAACCTCCACTGGGTTTTTACACCAGGATCTCTTTGGACCTGGCTTGTCCCTCTACCAGTGAAGGAACATTTTTTGAACGGGGGTCCCTAGGCTGAGTATATATTGTAAATACTATATAATTGAATTTTTAACTTTTAATTTAGTTATATTTTTCTTTTACTATTATTATTTATTTATTTTATAATTTCTTTATTTAACTTTATAGTTTTTAGTTATAGTCTAAGTTCATATAGTTCCTTATATTATTTATATATAGTACAGCCCTATATTATATCTTCTTTTTCATTTATTATTTATCGTACATATTGTGTGGATGGAATCATATAGCCAGCCATCTTTATCACCTTTTGCCCTGATTTGAGGCGGTATGAAATACATTTTTTTTTTTCCCAAATCAGGTGCAGGTCACCTTGACAGGTCACTTCAATAAATTACTTATTCAATAAATTAAAATATTTACTCTTCTATAAACAGTGCAAACAGAAAACTAAACCCTAAACCCCCGCTGGTCTGACACTAAAAAGGGAAGGAAGACCAGCGGCACAAAGTGAAGAAGAAATCTGTGAGGAATTTGCAAAATATTTTAAGGAAACTGCTAAACTGTGAGGAGCCAAAGGAGAAATTGGAAACAACTGATAATACTCCTCTGGAACAGGAATCCTATCCACCAGATGATGAAGAGCTGGACGACATCATCGCATCCCTAAAGAACAATAAAGCAGCAGTGGAAGATGGAGTTATCGCTGAGATGTGGAGACTTACTTGGAAAAACTTCAGGAAAATAATCACGGAAATGTTGATGGACATCTGGAATAAAGAAGAAATCCCAAAAGAATGGAATACCGCTCAATTACACCCACTACACAAGAAAGGGGACAGACCTAATGCAAACAATTACAGAGGAATATCCTTGCTGCCTGTAACATACAAAATCTTCTCTAAAGCTCTCCTAAACAGGTTATACCCACAAGTAGACCCAAAAATCGGAGAATACCAGGGAGGTTTTAGGAAAACCAGATCATGCCAAGAACAGATCCTGAGCCTCAAACTCCTGATCAGGCACTACAGAAACAAAAGCAGGAAAAACCTGTTCATCTCTTTTGTGGATTTCAAGAAAGCTTATGATTCCGTGGATAGAGAAACTCTACTCAGAATACTCCAAGAATATGGTGTCGATCAGAAGATCAGAAAACTAATAGGATTAACCCTGTTGGAAACCGAGTCGAAAGTCAAGTACCAGGGACACATCAGCAAACCCTTCCAGATCAAAACGGGTCTCAGGCAGGGAGATGGTTTGTCGCCAGTTCTTTTTAACATGGTACTGGATAGGATCATGAGGGAATTATGGAGAGAGAAAACGACTCAGGAGCAGTACTGGGAACCAAAAGGAATTTCGTAAAAGTTAGATGCCTCGCCTATGCGGATGATCTCGCCCTTCTTGCAGAAACTGAAGAAGAAGCAATTGCCCAGATAAACGCATTATCAAAAATCGCCAGGAAAACGGGCCTACAAATGTCTGCAGAAAAAACAGAACTCATGACCACAGACATAAAGTACAAGAAAAAAGAAGTGGACACCATTTGTGGGAAAATTAAGGTTACACAAAAATTCAGATATCTAGGAGAAATCATCTGCAGTAATGGCTCGGATCGAGAGAGTTTTAAGGAGTAAGCCACCAAACTGTAGAAGTTATTTTTCAATATCAGGGGCTTCTACAATAAGAAGAATTTATCCTTCAAAGCTAAGGTCAGACATTATAATACAGTAATTAAGCCCGTGATACTCTATGGGTCCGAGACATCTTACCTCCCTAGCATGGAAAAGCTGTTGAAGGTAAAAAGAAAGATACTCAGAAAAATCTACGGACCAAGAAAGACACCAGAAGGTTACAGACTAAGGTCCAACAGAGAAATATATAATTACAACAAGAGTCCAGAAACCGATATCAAAATAAGAAGACTGAGATTCTACGGGCATATGATGAGGATGAGTCCTTCAAAATCTTCCGACATTTCCAACAGCAAAAGAACACATCTGGGTTTTTTAGACAAATTAAAGATGACATGAATTCAATGGGAATAAAGGATACAGACTGCCAAGATAGGGAAACATATAGAAAATCATTAAATGACATAAAGGTCTTCGTGGGAAGGGAAAGAATAAGGAGGAGTGGGGCTTGGACGGAGGAAAGAAAAGCCAAACATGCAGAACGAATGAGGAAGTTTTGGGAAATGAAGAAGAATCCCAAATCATGATATTCGCGTGGTCTATAAGGCCTTTTCGCGCCCAAAAAAAAAAAAAAAAAAAAAAAAAAAAAAAAAAAAAAAAAAAAAAAAAAAAAAAAAAAAAAAAAAAAAAAAAAAAAAAAAAAAAAAAAAAAAAAAAAAAAAAAAAAAAAAAAAATTTATTTTATTTTTTTTTATTTGACGTTGAATCAGATTACGGAACGTTTCGGATTAGTAAGAGACTAATGTTTTAGTAGATAAAGTATTCGGTCATCTGGCTTATTCATCCTAGATCTTTATATCGAAGATATACAAAACATACAAGGGGAGGACACACTCAGTCTCTCACGGATCATTTTCTGGTCAAAAAATATTAGACATGTATTTTTCCGATCCGACCAATGGGCCCTAGAAGCCGAGAAAAAAAATAAAAGAGCATTAAACTAATTCATTTTATATCTCGAATTTAAAAAACGATATCGACATAATTCTTGCACCAAGATTTTTAGTTTTAATTGAGAATTCAAGGAAAAATACAACCGCACCATACATTTTGGTTTAGGTTAATTAAATTCTAAAAGAAATTATTAGTTTTTCAAGCAAACTACCTCTATAGAATTTTTGACACAAAAATTGACGTCGGATTCTAATTCAGCACCCTCAAAAACATTGAAAAACGTTTATTTAATAATAACAAAAAATATCATTGTTTTCACCCTCTTCAAGGAAAATAAAATTTTTAAACCCATCATTGGACACTTTACTTTAAATTGACATTACTTTGTCACGCGATTCACTGGTCGGTATCGCTAGAAAGAGAGCCTCAGCTTTCTTTTGATGTATCCAAATGCAAAATTCGATGAACAAAAACCTATTAAAAAAAATTGGAAAATCCGAAAAACATTTTGATTTCTAATTTGAGTTTGAAACCAGATAGGATGATAAAACAAAAAACATTTCAAGCGTATTACCACCTATTTATTTTGGGTAAAAAAATGAAGTTGATGCGTTTAACCGTCTAATTTTTGTATTTGTCAATTTAAACAAAAATTGCCTACCAGTCAGGCAAATTTTGAAGCTTACGAATTTTTATTTTTCTATTTGGGTGAAATTTCGTATTTCAGGGTTCTAATGAATGCTGAATTCGAATCCGATGTCGGTTCTTGTGAAAAAAATATATTGAACGTACTTCACTAGAAAAACTTTAGCTTTTACACCGTAAAATCACATTTGCGGAATAAGAATCCGATTTTTGTGTGAAAAATTCTATAGAGGTAGTTTGCTTGAAAATCTAATAATGTTTTTAGAATTTAATTAACCTAAACCAAAATCTATGGCGCAGAATATTTCCTTAAATTCTCAATTAAAACTAAAAATCTTGGTGCAAGAATCATGTCGATATCGTTTTTTAAACTCGAGATATAAAATGAATTAGTTTAATGCTATTTTATTTTCTTTCTCGGCTTCTAGGGCCCATTGGTCGGAACGGAAAAATACGTGTCTAATATTTTTTGACCCGAACCTCCAAAAAAATTGCCAACAAGATCCGTGAGACACTTAGTGTGTCCTCCCCTTGTAAGTGTACAAACTATACGAGCTAAACTAAACCTACGAGACACAATTGACCTAAACTAGAGATAGTGCTATTAAATGTTATAAATTATAACAATATTATTTCGTGTCTTCCAACAAAAATAAATAACTGTGATTTATTTAATTGACAGAAATTCTTTATATGATAACCACTTTCTAGCGATGAAATTTTCTGGGGCTTCTTGCAACACAGCCTCAGGAATCTGACGACCATGTCGCATTATACTAACGATACTAAAATATTTAGGGCTAGAGATGACCCCATCTTATATTTGTTTGGGGAATTATGTACTTAAAAATATTTATTAACAGTTACTTTTTAGTGATTTTTTAAATGATAATTACCGTTGAAAAAAGTATTGATCGTATGAAATTAATTATCAAATTAATGTTTTAGCAACTTCCTTTTGATTAATTAATCATCATATATATATTTCCCAATTATTAATTTAATTACATTCTACAGAGGGCTTACTGCACAATTCTCGGAACAATTAGATTTAATTGTTTCCAGGGGCAGCTGCACACCATCGGCACTGCCACCTAGATCTGGCAGAACAGTTAGCGGCCGGGTTACGTTATAATTAGTAAGGCAGTGGAGGGACAAAAAGAAGAAGGCCGAGATGTCAGAGCCCCGATAGTCAGTGAAGGCTTTACGACTTCCTCTACTTCAGTCCCGACCTGTCCCACGACCTGGGCGATGGGGAGGTGCTCTCGTCAGCCTCAAGGTCTAGGTCCGTCCCAAGGTACATCGCTCATCAATAGTTATTAATTTAGTTATTATCAGACCTATATTCAAGATCCCATGTTTAAATATTCGATACATGACGGGGAACAGAGCTTAAATGATTTTTATCATTTTATAAGGAATATGAATTGAAACAATGTATATAATAAGAAATATATGAAAAAGAATAAAAAGAAAAAGCCTCAAACTATACAATAGATAATGTGCAATAAATACATTAAAAAAAATAAGATATATATATTTCTTTTATACTATATTGATATTTACACCTATACGTACAATAACTAAAATATTACAATGACTTCTCAATAATATTTAAAGAACCACTTCAAAACTTCAATGAAAATTCTGCATTAGAAGGCTTCTCAGCCATCTTTTCAGACGCGTCGAATGACTATCGGGAATTGAATGTGAAGCAAGTTGAGAAACTAGTGGATATGGTGTTTAATATGAAAGAACAAGCAGGTATCTAGTAACATATCTAGAATATAATCTAGTAACATATCTAGAAACATATGGAACATTAAGATCTCTATGGATATGTTTATTTTAGGCAAGGATCACTGGGGATTTTAGGAAGGATTTTGGATTGTAATGATTGGATACGAGAAGAGTTGGAAGGTTTAGTGGAGTCCTAAGCTCCACTCCGTAGGGTCTAATAACTGTAGAATAAATATGTCTTTCGTAACTAATAGAGAGCTTAGAACGGTTGTCTAGTAAATGTTGAACTAATTAAAAACGACGAGCAGTTTCTTGTCTTATAAAGTTTCGTATGAGGAATCCAAGGAACTCGTTTGTCCAGATTGAGTCCTAGGTAGAGAATCTGTTTAGCTGGGATATGTGGAATATTATCAAATAATACTGCAGAATTGAAATCGTAAGTTTGCGACGAAAACAATAATAATTTTAAAAAGTAAATAAGATTAAGTTAGAAATTAAAAATACAGTTATACTTTATATACAACAAACATTCATCCAAGGGATCCCCGAACTAAGCCTGTCCCTTCACTTATGGAGGGACAAGCCAGGTCCTAAGAGATCCCAGCGATCACTCTCTCAGCTGCGTCACTTGTGTCAAAACCTCGTGGTTATTGAATTAATGATCTATAGTCCAGTCATTCAGGACATTAGTAGAGAAGTTGTTTGGCCATTGCCAGGCCTCCATGTCAAAATTTTTTATAGTTCCCAAGCCCACAGCCTTTTATACTGTAAGGAGGTTTATAGGGATGTGTGGAACTGGATAGGAATTGCTATTGGATTTGAATGATGAGAAATATGATTTGAGAAAATTAAATGTACAATTATCAATATTTTCAATACTATACAAAATAATTAGAGATGGGCCGAATAGTCGGTAAAGCCAAGGTATAAAATACGTTTGTATAATATTATATTATATATAATCACATTGTACATGGTTAGTTCTAAATTTGGAAAATATGATTAAATTGCAGAAATTAGATTTGTTCACCTTAATTATGGGTGTTTGATATATTTTCTTAATATTTATTACTTTACTATTCCTACATCTAGCATAAAAAATTCTATCTTATCATGATTTATAGCAGTAATCTACCTAGCCCGTCATAGAATATAAATCCTCTCCCATTTCTCCTACTGTAAAAAAAAATCTCGACATGTCTGTTGTATACGTATCCAATAGGATCGGTGTTTGGACCCTCGACTTTACTCAACATCCGAAAACAGGAGATGCAATGCTCCGCAGTTTTGAAATGACTTTGCATTATCTTCAGCCCACCGAGACAATACCCAACTCTCCGAACTGATACTGCAGTCTTGCGAAAATATTTACTGACTTGCTGTCTGTTTACCGTCAAATCGATAAAAACTGCTTATCTATAATTTTATAAATGCAATGAAGTACTAATTGGTTTCGTTTTGAAATCATGGAGACACTCGCGATAAAGCATCCCATCCAAAACTACATACATGATAATAAGCAATAAACAGACTAGATATAAATAAAATTTATATACGAATAACTAAAAACTTATATACATATGGAATTGAGAAATATATATAAATATATAATTAATAAATGTATATATCGGTATGTATGTATATCAGAGTCGGGGCACAATTCAATTACATTAAATATTGGATTGTTTTTTAATTGAAACCAATTTAATTCAAATACGATAATATATGAATTACCGTAATTCCAAAAGGTGATTAAATTGGGATTTCAAGTAAACCCCAAATGTAATTTAATTACCACATACATAATTGAATTACAAATTACGATTACTTGTGATTCGAAAAATAAATTATTTACATATGTTATTCGATTACAAATTTAATAACATTAAATAGGCAAACATAGATCGGAATTTTGTACCAGCATTCTAAGTTTAATTACATTTTCTCATTAAGTAATCGTATATATATATATATATATATATATATATATATATATATATATATATATATATATATATATATATATATGTATTTTACTGTTATTTCAATAATTATAATCCTATGGACAACAGTTCGTCTGTAAAAATTATCACCAAGTTTAACCTCAATCGAAGATTTTAAAGCCTAAGTAGATGTATGTAATCACACAAATATATATATTAACGTGTGTTTACATACATTTACTTGTCCTTTAAAAGATTCGAATTAATATTGAAGTGATAATTTTTGCCAAAGAAGTGTAGTCCACAGAATTCTAATCTGAACGCTATCGGTGTCTGGTGTGGACTGGGGCTGACCAGCCTATCAGTAATGATAATTCCTTCAGATCTGTCTTACAGAGGAATATTTTAGTTTTGCATTTGTCTATTTCAAAATTTGAATCATAATAACTTAATTATTTGAATTAATTAATATGTAACTGTAAGAAATATGATTTCACATATTGATTATATATATATTTATATTTTTTAATAGCCAGAAATTAAGAATTTTTAGTTTATGTTTTAGAGACAAGTGGGGTACTGCGTAACATCATGATTACCTCTGTCATATTTTAATTGGACTTTGGTGTCTCTTTATTTATTAGTCAATCGCATGTGCCCTCAACATTTTTGAACAGTTTGGCTAGTGAAGTTTTGTTCTTGTTAGATAACCAATAATTTCTGGTGAGTAAGTAAAAATTCCCATTAACCATTACTTAGTTGTGATTAAATAGTAAACAAAGTTTCTTGCAATTTCTATCCAATATAATTTAAACCAATTTTTTTTTCAAACAGTGGGGAGTAGGACACAGTGTAACGTAACATGTTGTACTCTTTTGGTAATATATATTTTTTATATCCAAAAATATTTTGGAATAGGAAAAGTAAAACTGGCATTGCTCAAAACAATGCTAATGACATCAAAGAAGAAAAAATGTTCTCATATTATAAATTTGTTTATGCTTAATTTAATTTAACAAAAAATTGTTATGGAACATAATTGAAGTTAATTTTTTTCTATTTTTCATATTTTAATTTGTTTAATTTATGTTTAGTGTACCCCATTTTGTTATACTGCTTCTTTATGGCTGTTACACTCTACTCCACCCCTGGAGGAAACTGTAATATATTTGTGATTTTAGAAAACTAACTAAAAAGGAAGTCTTATAATTTTTTATATTATTTCAAAACTGTTGGTCCTAGGTCAGGGTTTAAGGAAAAGACAGTTGATTTAAATGTAAATAACAGTTTTTTTTTTTTTTTTTTTTTTTTAAATAAAAATTACTTTTTTTGTTATAGTTCTCCACTTGACTCTGCTATTTTCGCATTTATAATGTTAATGAGGAGATGTACCAGTTTATTTTTATATGAAGATATACATTCTGATGTTAGGTAGTTTGAGGTCAATCTGATCGAGATATTTTCAAGAAAAGCTGTGTTTTTTTTTTTTTCACTAAACCATTTTTTTGTGTTCTTCATTCCTAATCATTCAACTAATATCATTTCGCAATAATAGATTTAATGAGAAAAACTGAGTGTATATCAAATATGTTATAATTCATGTTTACCATAATTTACAGCAATCGCAATCCATACTCTTTATTGCCCTCATTGGAGGCAGATTGTAATATTTACTCAAAAAAAAAAAAAAATAAATAAATAAAATAAAGATTAATATGCCCCTTTATTTTCAGTGTATATCATTTATTTTTATTTTGCTTTGTTATTATTTTCCAGTTTTTGTTTATGATAATTTCAGGATTAATAATGAAAATAATGCCGTTTCTTCTGCAAAATATTGTTGGTTGATGTGTAGTTAATGTTTGTGTCTAGAATAAACAGACCTTTCCGCCTTTAATATTCAATATAAATACTGGTTTTGTTTGTTTATTGATTTGATTTTTGTTTTTTGTTTTTTTGGATCATATAGCACTATAAGATTGTTGGTCGCTAATTGATTGCTTCAAAGCATCAACAATTTCAATCTTTTACACGTTTTCACAAAATATTTGTTGAACTTTTAGTTTTAAAGAAAAATTGTTGATTAAAAAATTAACTAAACTAAATTTACTACAATATCAGCAGAAAAATGTGGACGGAAATACAATTTTTGGAATTTTCTCAAAATTGGCGGGTATTATATGTAGAAGCCCTTGTAACACAATATTGTTCTTGGTTCATAGCAAACTGAAGCACCTTTAAAATTGATCATCATGAAGTTTGCTGTAAACGCCGTTGTTTAGGACGTATAGAGCAAAAAATACAATAACCGATTCTATGTCTTATTGCATACCCTTGTATGCTAGATAACGTTTAACGAGAAATGACCATGATAATGATATATTTTACTTATAGAGTTAGAAATTATTTATTTATTTTTATTGTAAATGTATGAATGGAATACCATCCGTGATACTTATTGCTGCTGAATGAGGAATTTCCTCTTTATTTACTAATAATTAAGAAAGTAGATATTTAACTCGGGCAAACTTTAGTTTTAACTTGTATTTATATTTATCTTTTAATTTTATTTTATCGATCTACTCGGGTCAATTCTAATACTGCCTTCTATACGCGATTGTTGTAGTAAACAATATTTTTTACTGTCTTTGAATTAGGAATCACCTTTTAATCCATTTATTGCTGAACGTTTAAAGTAATAAATAACAATTGTGAGCGTTGAAATTCGAATTCGGTCTATTTTGTGATATAAATTTAAACTTATCTTGAAGGCAACCAAGGCTGCTCGAACAAATTGCTGTGTTTGGTGAGAAGGTACTGTGTGAGCCTAAAGTTCAATTTGGTTTTCAAAATGTCGTCAAGGCGATTAAACAGTTGATGATGCTCGTTCTTGAAGACCTCAAGCCTGGAGATACCTACATCAAGTGGGGAAAATAAAAAAATGTTTAACTTGTCCCTCACAAGTTATCAGAGGTGAATAATATTACTGTAATATTACTGGTACTGCAAGACAATATTCTGCGATCATACCAATGGCTATCACCTGATGAAGAACCTAAACAATTTCCAAAACTAATTTTCATCCGAAGAAGGTTTTGATGATTGTTCTCTGGACAAGCAAAGACATTGTGCACTATAAGCTACTAGGTCGGGAGCAAACTATTATTAAACTTCAAAAACTCGATCCAAATTTAGTAAACAGAAAAGGACACTTACTCCTTCAAAACAATGCTCGGCCATGCAAGACACACTGCAAAGTTGACTTGGAATAAATTAATGGAAATGGGATGAGAAACCTTGCTCCATCCACAATATTCTCCCGACCTATCACCCACTGATTATATCTTTTTCAGATCTCTGGACAATTGTCTCCGGTAGGAATGTTGTGATAACCAGCAAAGCCTAATATTAAAATTAAGTCAGTTTTTTACTAGAAAAGATCAATATTTTTGTAAAAACTGTATTTGGGCCTTGCATCACGGTGGGATAAAACTCGATTTACTTAGATGTACTGGAGATGATTTCAATGATTAAAGTTATTATATAGTTATTGGTTCGTTGAATTTTTTAATTACCCAAATATATATATATATACAAAACCTATAACTCAGAACATAATATACTTGGACTGAAACTGGAACTGAATACAACTCTCTACCTAGGCCATCCCAGAGGCCTGGAATTCCGGAACCCATGCAAGGCGGCTTTGTTACCAGAAGTACTCAAGTTAACAAGAGAACAATCCTACCGGCGGCCTGTACCTGCATACAGGTACCTAGCTATTCATTGGAAGGTACTGCAGGTAATGGTAATTCAATTCAGGTACCGGATCTACGGAAAGTTAATCCTAAAGCAACCTGCCATACCTGTGAGAGCTGCAGAAGTTCAGCTTTACTGAGGTACACTACCTATTCTGAAATTATTTCTTGTTCAAAGATGTGCCGGTCTATAAAATCATTTAGGCTGTCAATATTTAAGTGAATATATAAAAAGGCTTTTCTTACATTAAAGCAAATATTAAATCATCCTAAGATTGGATAAAATAACATAATAAATAATAAAAATAACAAAGCGATTCAAAAATATTAAAACCAAAAAAATAAAAAAAAATGGGTATTTTACTTTATAATAATAATAATAATAGTAACAGGTGAATTTTAAAGCATTTCAGTAAATAAAATTAAGAATTAGTTTCCTTCCTTAAATGATCCACGTAAATTTTATTGATCACAATTTCTTAAGGTTATCTAGAAATATTACACCTATGTTACCTGTATTATTTCGATATTTAGGCTTATGAAAAATAAAACGTATTAATTCAAGTTTTATTTCCTTGATTTAATGGACAATTTCCTTGTTTGTTGACTGTGGGGCTGTCATTGCGTGATTGTATCACCGAGCGCCGTATAAAAACAAACAAGCCCTTATCAGTCATAGCGATCAATGTAATTAATTCATGATTTTCAAAATTATAATGCAAGTATCATATGTGTAGTTATAGATTATACATATGTATATGCATATAGTTTAGCATACAAATGAAAATCGCAATCCATGGATATAATCAAATTTATTTACAATCAAAATTAAATTTTTTTTTTTAGCCAATTTTATTTTTATTTTCACATTCTATACAATATTGTTTCAAATTTTTAAATTGATATATACATATTTATTCAACTTCTCTTATGATTCATTTGCACTATTCTTACTATTCATTGATACAAAAGAAATAACTTGTGAGATTGAATGGAGATCTAATCCAACCACTTTTATAATTATTTTATGTTTTGTTGGAATGATTTTTACGTTAAATTAAATTTAATATTAAATTAAAACATAAACTGAATCCACCTGATAAAAAGCACGCGCACTCACTGTATATTTTATCAAATATAATTTTTTAATTGGAGTGCATTTGAAAGACGAAATGAAACTTATTACACTGTCACATTTCACTAAACGCGTCCACCATAGATAGATTATTCACCAAAATCAGAGATACAGATTAATTGGAATTACAGCCTAATATAGTTTACGAAATACCGTGTGAAGATAGTTGTAAAAAATCTTTTTTCGGTACATCGGAAAATAGTGTTTATCAACATAAGTAGAGTTGCACGTCTATAACCAAAAACCCGAATAAACCGGACCAAACAGCTCTTATTAAACATTACAGGCAAACAAGGCATTCTTTTAAATTTGATTCCTCCAAAATTATTCACCATGAACCAAATATTCCTAAGCGAAATATCAAAGAAATGATAACAATAGAGAAATTTAAAAATCGCACAATAAACAAAAAAATCAGACGTCCTAAATCTCAACACCTGTTATTCCAATTTAATACATTCATATTAATAATATACATTTATATTAATATACAACATAAACCAATAACCATTTTATCCATAAATTCCGTCTACCTGTACCTGGGAAAACCCTTGAAAATCCCTATCCCTAACCTTTTTTTTAAACAAAAATGCCCCGGTTTAGTTCTACACTGTATTGTTATATTTAGTAGTAGATATCAATAGTTTCATGCACATTCATATTTTGTAATTATATGTATATATTTATATTGACATAAATAAACATTTTTTATTTTCAATAAAACTTACCATGAAACCTATGACTTTATAATTTGCATTATTAATCTTTGCTCCCTATATCATAACCTTTATGGTTCGGAGATGCTTGCAAACATATACTGAGTTCCTGATGAACCCAGAAGAACACAACACTTTGGTCTTAGAGCGGAAAACCAAGAATAACCAATTTTGTGATCTGGATATTTCTGTCTATGTATGCTGTAGAGTTAATTTAGTCAGAGGAGAATTAACCTTTTCTGTTTCAGCACCTTGACATTTCATACTGAACACACTAGTTTTTAAATTATTCTGATTTCTTTAAAATTGACTTCGCAATTAAATTTCCTGCAAACCCCGTTTTTCCACAAAACTCACTAAATCATCATTTTAAAATGGCTGTCAAATACAAAATACGGCTTGTAAATTTTTTTCAATTGGAATTTTGTTAATGTCTGCCCATAGGGAATCGATGATAAAAGAATCAGAAAAATTAAAAAAAAAATGTTGAGCAATGTTCAGCCAATAAATAGAAACAAATATTTTGGTGACGTTTCGAGAATATATTGTTCTCATAATCATGCCAGTGAAAAAACAGGTTACAATAAAATTGAGCAACAAATTATATTTATATTGGGTGATTTGAAATGGATTGACCCCCTGAAGTCCAATAAAATAATTATTTACAATAGATTGTAAACACTGCAGTTTGTACTCAGCGAGGTGGGTTATAAGGATGAGTGGCACTAAAAAAAGAATGAATGAATAAGAGAGTTGGAAAGGTTTAAAGAGGTATGAGATCAAGGGCAAAAGGTGTATTGAGATTATCATGTAGGGAATTGTTGTAAACATAATATGGAGCATTTACAATAGTAACGTAAAAAGGGTTTTATATTGGAAGAATTGAGTATCTTTGATATTCGATTGTTTTGCTGTTCCCCACATTTCATTAATATTGAAAATGATATTTTAAAATACTAAGGTCCGCTGATCTATACAGCTTTGTTCTGTAATTAATATATTTACTTATTTTTTAATATTCTATACTTTACTTACATTCTTACTGAACTATTATGTTTCATTTTTGGGCATTGGTGTAGAAAAAAAAATAGGACAATGTATGTTTTCAAAGCTCATGAGAGGGTTGCGCAGGTAGTTGCGTCAGGTCTAAAAATTGTTGCAAGACACTGGAACCCCGGGAAGCGGCCTCCAGGCAAAGACCCCAAACCAAGTTCGTTATCGTTGGATCCTTCTTGGAAGGTCCTGCCATATTTATTTTAGGCCCTTCTTCAAATCTTTCCGCTCTTTCCTATCTTCCGTTTGCCTATGACATGGCTGAAGGGTCTTGTTTACCCTGTCCCTAAATTATCAGTTTCGTCACCCACCATTCAAGTTATTGTCTAGCAATCGCAGCCTAATCTTATTTCAACATCCAACAATCCCGATTGTTCTATTATTGCTCTCAGATAGCATGGCAAAGAAAAAACAAAAACAGAACTATGAAGATATTCGAATATAAAAAAAAAATGTTTATGATACATAAGAAGAATTTACTAAACAGTTACTGGTGCCTGACAGAGGCGTCAGTGTGTGATGGTTGTTGAAAAAAAGAGGGGATTGAAAAAAATCTTGACATGTGTTGTTCATCCTCAGCGAAGGGCCTGCAGCTTGTGTCCTCTCGGAAGGGCCTTGTCATATTGTTGTTATACTTTAATTAAATAATTAATTAATAAATATAAACCTATATTTATCAATAAATTAATGTAATAATAATTGCAATATTTATTTTTATATTTAGAGACGGAGTTTAGCAGAAAAACATTTAGCAATAAAATATATTTATTAGTATAGTAAAATGAACGTTGAATCTACATGAATTAAACTGGTTAAAATCAATTATTATAATTTAATCATTGAAAGATTTTTGAAGGAATAAAAAATTTACAAATGTGAATAGCATATCAATAACGTTAAGGATTTTCGATTCTGAGGATTCGAATCGAGAATTAAAAGGTTTAGTGGAGCCACAAACTTCAACTCCTATTGTCCAAAAATATATAATTCTTGTAGTGTGAATGAATCGTTTGCTATAATTAATTAAAACGTCGAATCTTCGACTAGTCGAAAACGACGGGACATTTCTTGATTCTGTTTTTTTTGTTTAGATATACTCCGAGGTAGCGGATCTGTTAGGGGGATCAGCGGAATATTATTAAAATATATATATATCCATATTACACACATCAGGGTGTATATGTTAGCATAATTGTAAACATGCTGTTTTGTTTTTCGTATGATTTATTTACATATTTTTTATTCTGTTACCCTACTTTTTTCTTTTTTTTCATTGTAATTTATTTTATTTTACAAATTTTGATATTACATAAATACAATTATGTTGAATATGCTTTTTAGCTTGTTTTGGGAAGCATAATTTACAGTTTTGTCAATTAATTTATAATTTAATGATGTATATGACATGTATATCTGAGGCGTGAAATTCCAAAACCAGCTAGGTCTAATTTCCCAAAACTTGTCCTTCCTAATCCAGACTGACCTTTACCTTCATCAACCAGCTGTGAAAATTTTTAAAAAATAGATTTTTTATTCTACACTTCATCTGTTATGATAATTTTATCGTTGTTTCTAGCCCATAGGCGGTGAGTAATATTTTGCGTAGAAATAACTTGTATGTCTTTCATTTACATTCTCTATATTTAATATAGGTTAAATATTGTGCAAACAGAATATTTAAAATTTTCTTTGATTTTCCTACCAAATAAAATCTTTCCGTTGAGAACACATTATTTCAGTATAACACCTTTTTCAAATCCATGTTAATATACTAATGTATGATTATTCCAATCTTTTACTTACAATCTAATTTCGATTTAAAATATTATTGACCCCTGGCAATCGATGTGTAACAAAGAGGAAGGATGCAAGAGACTAGACACTATAGCTAGACAAAGCTCTATTACCGACAAGGTTGTTAGATAAAGATCTCATAGACTAATTCCCCGAAGGCGGGTGAAGGACGCCTACCAACTTTTTGTAATTCCTGTCCCGATTGTCTGCCCCGAGTAGGTCCCTATCATTGTTTATACCTTTCCCCGTTGGGGTATCTTATATCTTCCACCATTATAATTGAAAATAATATTGCGAAAATACGATTTAGTTTACTGTGTGTCGTATTTTATATTCATATGAAAAAATAAAATAATAATATATACTATAATTGAGAACTGTACTAATGAATATTGTTTTACAGAGCACAAGGTTCTGAGCCGGACCTTCCTTAAGGAAGTGTTCATGCTAGCGATTCGGCTTATTGATGCCGGCAGAGCCGTGGGGCCGGGTCATTAATACAGACCGATCTCAATGGCATCTTTTTTTCTTGTTCCCTCCCGACACATGGCGTCACTGCACGTCATTAATCACCCCCTTGGTCACGAACCACTTTACGTGTACCGTCTCATCAGATGTGTTACTCAACGAACAGCCGCTACTGAAGACATTGTTAATACATTATTAGTCCTTGTAAATTTGAACTTTACATTCAAACTTACAAAAACTTTTAAGCCTAAATATTTTCTATTTGCAAAACATTCTCTTTGTTCTTTTAATTTATGCATTTTTAAAACGTTTTTTAAACGTGTTTATCTTAATGCACTCTTATTTTTCTTTTACAACTATTAGAGCAAAATTAAACTATATACTACTAAGCACTTAAAATATAATTAGTAGAATTAAAATATCTAATAAATAGAAATGTGTCGATTCCCTTTTTCAATTCTCGATTCCACCGAAAAAAATCGATGATCTAAATTATCCATTGATAATTAGATGTTTTTCAAAACATTTCTACCTGAGACACTTGCCCAGAAATTTGAAAGGTGATAATTAGTGGGTGAAAGGTCGGGAATATATGGTGGCTGGGGCAATGTTCCCCATCCAATTTCCATGGACCCTTTTTTAATCAAGAGGCTAAATATGAAGCTGTTGTCAGTCGAATAATATTATTCACCTCCGATAACTTGTGAGAGCCACATTTAATCAGTTTTTTGTTTTCCCACTTGATGTAGGTATCTCCAGGCTGTTGCTTGTGAAATATTTAACTGCTTACCTATTTCCGCATATGTTTGACGTGGATAAGAATTAATTAATTCTCGAATTTACTGTTCGTTAGCATCTTGAGGTCTTCCAAAACCAGGATCATCTTCAAGCGTTTCATCGCCTTTATAAAATTTGGAAAATCAAAATTGAGAGTATCATTTCCTCAAAAACGGAGCATATTTTTTGAGCGGCCTTGGTTGCTTTCTAGCCAGATTTAAATTCATATTATAAAATACCGCTAATTTGAATTTGAACACTCACCATTTTAATATATTTCTTTAACCGATCATCTGTGACTGGATTAAAAGGTATTTATTTTAAAGACAGTAAACAAAACTGTTTACATTCAAAAAGGGTCTTTAAAAATAGAATTATAACAATGTCAGTACAGAACAAATAAATCTTAATTAATGAAAAACCGACGAGACTTATGAAGCGGCCTTTTAGCTATTATACTTCGATTCTACTCCTTAATCATATAAAAAACATTTTTTCATATTTTATAAGAGATCAGTTTTTAATGTAATAAATTAACACTGCTTGTTACAGAATTTATAATAACTCGTTTTAAAAATCAAGTATTGCTAACATAGCAGACTCAAAAGACAAAAACCTGCTGGTCGTTTATGACTGACTACCTACTCCATTTACTTCACTAGCATTCAAAGCTTCCAGTAAATTACAAAAGACCTATTTAATTATAGTAAGTGGGCTCATTGGGACATACGCAGATGAACTTTGGGTCTCCTAAATAAATATTATTAACAATTTAGGTAACAGGAGATGAGAACGCCTATATGATAAACTGTCTTATACCACGGAAACTGACTGAATAAATAAATTATGAGGTTTATGAATTATTTTAAATATACACAAAAGGAAACAAAAATTTTATTTTTTAAACAAAATGAAATTTTAATTTTTTTTTTTTATAATAAATAAATATTAGTAATGCAGGGCAGAAAGGGAACATCTATGATGAAGACCAGCAGCGAGAGTTACCAAGACCTATTATCAACTAGAAACCTACTATTTTCTAACCATTCTATTCGATTTCCAATAATGTTATAAGCCGTCTGAAAAGATTATTTCGAAACATCCTAACATAAAGGATATTAGAGCCGACTTTATTGATTCGGAAGTTAAATACTATCGTATTATATGGGTTTAATAACATATTTAAAAAATGTGTTCGTAGTGGGTTTATAAATTAATTAAATATAAGAAAAAATGTTTTTAGGTAAATTAAATTTAAAAAATGGATTTTTTTAAGACACACATATCCTAGAATAATGATAATATGATTACAATACACTATGTATATAAAAAAAAAATCAATAATAAAAATTATTTTTTATTTATTTATTTTTTTTTTTAAACTTTTTATTTGAATAATTACAAGCTGCCTCACTCAAGGGCAATGAGTAATATGGACGACTAAGACTCACTCACTCAATATGCTCAATGATATAAATAAAGTAAGAAAATTAAAATAAACAGCCTATAAAGATACAAAAAATAAAATAAAATAAAAATAAATTAATAATAATAATAATAATAAAATGTTGTCTTTTTAGCAGCAAATTCAAACAAAATATCAATGTTTCTGAACTAATTTACATTCCCCCGAAAGGAAAATGTAACCAGAAAGAAAGGATTTCAATGTTTTTATTGAAGAAACACGGAAAGAATTGCGAATCCTACACCACCTTTCAATTTAAACTATTTAATAATATTAAATCTGAGGTAAAATAAAAGTAGCAAAATGGTGCCATTGTCAGTGTGAATTTATTTCGTCTTTGCTTCCACTTCAGCAGTTCTAAATTGTAATCATATTTTCTATAACGAATACATTTCTTCAACCATTTGACCTGTGGCACCTCTCCCAAATTTTTTTTTTTTTTCTATCCTAGCTTAAGAAATACCTCAGCTCCTTTTTAGCCTTGTCTGGGATGTCAATTTTAACCATGAAATTTTTCGTGAGATCGTTTGTACAGAGTCCGTACTTAATTGTTGTTATTCTGTTTAGTTTAGAAATGGCAAATTTATCATCTTAATTTCAGTGACTCGAACATACATCAAACCGCCGTAATTTAAGTGGAGGAATATAAGAAAAGAAACAAGAAGTTTCCAAGATATCTCAATTTTTTTTTTCCTATTTATTATTATTATTATTATTTTTGTATTATTACTTTCTTGCATTTTTTTTTTCATTTTAATATATTGTTATTATATACTTCCTATACAGTTACAATTATTCCAAATGTATTAGAAAATTTATCTGTTATCTCTTTGATTTATCTCTTGCAGGAGACTATACCCTTCCTTCTGCTATTGTTAAATCATTATTAATATAGTTAAAACATCCATGTAAGGCTTGCCAGGCTGATCTGGAAATAAAATAAATAAATAAAAAGAAAGTTGCCTCAACTTAAAACGAAAGGATCACCAATAATGATGCAGGGAAAAACACCTGAAGGTTACCTGGATTACTTAGTTGAGGAGTAAGATTTAAGGATTGATGAATTAAATGCCACTTCTATTGAGATTATTTTATTTGAAAACTAGTTTCGAATGCTAAACATTCATCTTCAGTTCTAAAACATACAATAAAATTTTCAACACATCAGTACTATGTTACATAGATTAAATATACTAAGGTTTTTAAAAAGATAAGACAAGAAATCAAGCATAGGCACTCACCTTCGAGGTAACTAAAACACTGAATTTGTGAGAAGTAAAAGGGGGGGGGGCAGGTAGGTTAAGTTTTAGATTTACAACGGGGTTTCCCTTATGACTCATTGGGTTTTTTTTCGTTCCTATGGGAAATAAATTTAAAATGGGGCTATTGGATATGTTAATCTGATCATTTAAACAAAAATCTGGATCGGTTTTAAACGATTTTATTATTTCTAATGATTCAAAAGTATTTAATTTTAGGCTATTTTCTACTTGATGTAATATTTTTACTCCCAAGTCTTTATTAAATTTGTGGTTATTTTCATTTAGATGGATAGCGAAATTGGAATTTTGGGTCTTATTAGTGTATGCTCTTATATGTTCATTTACTCTTTGATTTACTGATCGTCCGGTTTTTCCCGTGTATTTTGCTTCACAGTCATTACATTTTAATTCGTATACGCCGCTTTTTTGGAAAGGGTCTATTTTGTCTTTCGGTGAAGGGAAGTATGATGACAATGGCTTATCTATTTTAAATGCAGGGTTTAAACCTAATTTTTTTAATTCTTTCCCGACTTTAACGGATATTGGGCCGTAGTATGGTATCAAAATATATTTTTTAGGGGTAGCTTTATCCTCTGGGGGTGTTTTGTATATATTATTCATAGTTTTTTTTATGTATTTGTTTTCTTAAAATATTATCGATTGTGGTTTTACTGTATCCGTTGTTGTTAGCTATAGTGTGAATCGTTTGTATTTCTTTGTTAAAATTTCGTTCATTTAGCGGTATATTTAAAAGCCGGTATATCATGCTATGAAATGCTGCGAGTTTGTGTGTTAGTGGTCTCCTGGCATTGTTGTCTATAACTACATCTGTGTGTGTGGGTTTCCACACATTTTTAAAAACCTTAGTATATTTAATCTATGTAACATAGTACTGATGTGTTGAAAATTTTATTGTATGTTTTAGAACTGAAGATGAATGTTTAGCATTCGAAACTAGTTTTCAAATAAAATAATCTCAATAGAAGTGGCATTTAATTCATCAATCCTAATTGTATTGATCCTTCTATATCATCATGCGTACCTCAAGTGAGTAAGATTTTGTTTTTCCTACCAAATATGCTCCTGAATATTGAAATTAGTAGCTGGATATAGATATTACAATATTGTTTTGTTTTTTTTGTTTTTTTTTTGCCAAACGACCCAAATGTTCCGACTGAACATTGACTTAACCTTCCTAGTGTTTGGAAATAAATTTTATTATTTGAAATACTTATTTTGATGTATTCCATTTTACTTGCTTAATATAAGCATGAAGGTATTTAAGGATCAATAAAATTAGAATTGATAAAATATGTGCCATTTCTATTGGAACATTTTATTGGAAGACTAGTTAAGAATGTTAAAAATTCATCATACACACAATTCAAATAAGGGCTTTGTACGCATATTTTATATATTCAATTTAACAAATGTATGAAAAGAAATCAAAACTCAAAATGGAAGGGCTTCTAAAATCTATTAAGATCTTTTTTAGACTGAGTATAATAGAATGATATGGTCGGTTAGAAATAGATTTTTATGCCTACATTTATAAGTCAAGTAATAGGGCAGTCCGTTAGTTGTTCATATGACTAGTAGGTTTTTTCTGTTCCTACAAATTGGAATTGTTATAATTTATATATATATATATATATATATATTTGGAACTAATGATGAACGTATAATATTCGTAAGTAGTCTTCGAATTAAAATTTTCAATATAATTGGAATATAATTAGTACTTTAATCCTACTTGCATTCTTTCCATTTTCCTTAAGTGTCAACCTTACGAACAGAAATGCCCAAACATACTGACTGGATGGCGTAGGAAAAAAGTAAGGATTCAATTTTATATTCGTTTAGCTTATATAACGTCTATAATGTTATACAATATTTAAAGCACTGATTTGTAATTGGCCTCTTTTAAGATTAGATATTGGGACGAAGTCTAGTCCCTATCTACCCCCTGTAACAGTTGGGTTGGTCATAGGTCATCTTATGAATTGGGCCACCGTCTTTTTCCTAATGTCTATCACTCAATGCTGAAGAAAGGCATAAGTATCCGCATTCATCGCAACCAAACTTGCACCTTCCCATTTCGAATTATAGAGTATGACTAAATATTGCTTCAGCTCATCCGTCATCCCGAACAGAGTAGAAAAGACTTCATTTAAAAGCACTATTTAAAAGTAGCTCCAAATCCGAACAAAGAGATCCCTCAGTCGATGGCAGATGTTTCCAGGAAACATGCTTTTGAATTTCCCAGTACATTTTCAAAAGCTGGTACCCTCGGTGACCTGGGAAAGCCCTAAGGGTCATGGGTACATACCTGGGTCTTACCGAGGAGCACCACCGTGACCCAGGTACGCAGATGGCCAGCTATTGTTAGGAAAAACTTTTGGAGAAATAGTTACTTAAATTCTCAGGAACGGTTGGCCGAATTAATGGTATAAGATATAAGAAGCAACTTTAATTAATTCAACTTTAAACATAAATCGAAGAGTGTTCTTACATGAGATGCTTTGGTACATCATTTCGGATTAGGCTTTATGCAAACTTGCTAGTAATTTTTATTAAGTAGGAACAAATATTATTTCTGAATCAGGTTAATGCAATACAGTGAATAATACAATTTGAAAAACAAAAGAATAAAAAAAAAAAAAAAATGATGTTCATAATTAGGGACCTCAGTGTGTACCTCAGAAGTGCAACTAGGTAAATCGAAATTCGTAGGTTCGAATCCGATCAGTAGCAAGGTGGAATTCATTCGTAGTAACGCCCCACTACCACCCTCCCAGCGTGAAAACCCCCTTATTGTCAAAAGAACAAGGAAGGGGAGAAGAAAAGAAATAACGAATATTCATCATTTTTCTGGCAAATTAGAATAAAGGGTTTGTTTCTCCAAAACATGCTACATATTGTAGTAATCATAGTACAAGTATAGTTCGAAAACTCTAGAATCCAGAGGGGTCTTAGATTGCGGTTATTTTCAATCCTTTAATAAGATTTCCATAATCCCAAAATAATATAAACAAAATGTTAACATTTTAAAAATTTTTATGCCCTAATAACAGTCAATTTTAATATTAGAGTATCTTTTTTATTTACTTATAATTAATGATGTATTGGGACCAAAACTGTTTTTATCCGATACCAATATCGTAGGTCAAAATTTTTTTTTTTTTTTTTTTTAACTTAGTAAGTATTTATTGTTTACAGCTGTTACAAAACATATATAAGTAAATTTAAAAACAAATTACAATCATATCAATAATCAAACAAATAAGTTGGTCAATAGAAATCATCATTCATCTACAGCAAATATTATTACTTTCGGTTCAGGAAATGATCAATGGTGAGCAGATTTGGCCCAAACTAGTTACCTATTTTTTCATAATAAACTCCATACCACCTCGAATCCGCAAGCCTCTTTCGCACTTCCCAATAATCCTCCATGGTGTCTGAAAATACGATTGCCAAGAGATCTTCTAATGTAGAACTCTGATTGAAGTGCTACCAGAGGGTAGTTCTATTCATTGACATGTCATTGTAATCGTTTTCCTCAAATTCATTCGTTGTATATAATGTATACATCTGCAAATACCCCTAAATAGTTTTTAATAAAATAAAATCGTGTTGAATTGGCACTTTCTGGAAGTTTCTACAGTTTAGGTAAACGCCTTCAAAACCGTTCCTCTATTTTTACTGTAACAACAAGGCCCTTATTGCTATACTTTTTAGTTATTTTGTTTTATTTATTAATTATTTTTATACATGTTTTCCGTACGATGTGGTTTATTTTTTTTCTTATTTTAGAATAATGGAATCCTTGAGGATGTTGGCACTTCTTTAATATTATTTAAACTTACCAGTTGGAAAAACCTCAATAGGACTCTACAGCAATGAAATTATTTTATATTATTCAGATTTGAACCTAATATCTTTTTAAATCGGTTAGCTGAGGTGCAAAGCCTTCTACATCAGCGAATTCCCGGGAACTGCCCACACGGCAAGATCGTTGACACCAGCAGTGCTCCAACAATATCATCTCACGGATCATTATTATTCTAGGCAACAGCTATTGTAAACGTTTCTATACAATAAAAAAAAAAAAATTAAAATAAGATTATTAAATGTTTGTTGATTATTCATACGGAAAATAGTTTCTTATTCAGATTATGATTGTTTGCGGATGGTATCGCGTACGATTACAGTTTTTAATTTTAATATATGCGAGGCATAAGACAAATTAATTTACAATATACTTATGTAATTAATGACTTTGGGGCACCACTAAACCTTTTAATTCTTCTCGTATCCAATCCTTTCAATCCAAAATCCTAAATGCTTCTTATTATGCCACAAATAAACTTATCCATAAAGATATAAATGTCCTAAATGTTACAGATTTGACCCAAATAAGATGCCTATTCTCCTATGACTAGCTACATATCGACTCGAATTCACTACTCTCCCTAATTGCTTCACACTCGATACTCACAGCCCTCTGAGGCGCCCGAAAAGAAGATGGTCTAGGGACTTTCTAATGTAGAAAATATGGTTAGTTCTTTACATGTTATTGGCTTGTTATTGTAATAATTTTACCACACATTTACTTATTGTATATATTGACAATTGTAAATATCAACAAAGGATTAAAAAAAAAGTAATAAAATAAAAATAATTTTGGATTTTGAATCGTACAATCGAAGTCTTTGCTGCAAAAAGGAGATACTTCTATTATCAATAATCTATTAGATAGTTCTAAGGAGGGTATTGAAATTGATATAAAATCTTGGGATAAATATTTGTTTTGTTAGATGTTTTATCTGCATTTGTTAGTTATCGTGTGAATTATGAGATGGTACTGACTTGTTTGTTTGTAGCAAATTGGTTCAATTTTCAAACAAATTTTATATTTTTTATTTCCGAAAAAATCGATAAGTAGAGCTTCTCCCTTCAATTAGAATATTTCGGAAATTAAAACGGCAATTTCCCCGAGACCTATTGTAATAAGTATATATTACAGGGGTTCTGGCAATAATCAGTCTTTACCTCCCATAAGTGTGGGACAAGCTTGGCCAGGATTTTCCCTGGGATCTTTGTGAACATTGTGTAAATAGTGTGATTGTGCTTTTTTAATTGTTACTACTTTTTTTTTTTAATGCTTATTTTTTTATCTCTTTATTAATGCTTTTGTTTATACTTTTATTTCCTCGTTTATTTTATATTAATATTTACTACATTTTGTACCTTGTATAGTTAAAGGATTTTGTTTTTCTTTTCATTTAATTTAATTGTTCATGTAGTATGAATTGATTTTTTGTCATCAATATTATTTATAGACTTTTATAGAGGCAGCCTGTAATATTAATTCAACAAAACAATTTCATTATCTAGAAAAAAAAGAATGGAAATTTAAGGTATTTTATATTTTTCTGATACATTTTAAATAATAATTAGAATGAGTTTATTCCAATTGATTAAAAGTCTTTCTTTGGATATACGTACATGCATTTTCTAAGTCATCAGTATATATGGATCCATACTGTTCAGTATTCTGTGAAAGTTTCATGCTAACTTAATGTTTAAAATTATTTGTTTAATTTATAGCTTTCATTACTGCCTTAGTATACGACAACTCCTATATTCTTCAACTCCAGTAAATCGAAAACTCCAAGCCGCCCCCCAAGAACAATGTGGCTAATTACTATTTCAGACAGAGAAAGCCCTTCCAATAAAGAGGGGATGGAGATAAGGGCCCAAGTTCCAGCCCTACGTCGCCTAATGGATTTAAATTTGTAATCCAAGCGACCTTTGCCGAGGAGGTTTGCACCTTACCTAGCCTATTCGAAGGGACTCACAATCAGCCGAGTCTAGACCCCACCTGCTCAGTTAGTCAATGCGGGTCTGGATTCAAAAGGGGGTCTTAATTTGGATTTAATTCAATAGCTTGTAATTTATGCCTGCGTACGTGCGTTTTTCCTTTTAACGGGATTTCATGCTTTGTTTATTTTCTTTTGATTCAGACAATATTCTCCACAAAGCCTGAAATTATATATATCATTCTGCTTGTATGACAATGATTCAAAAGGAATTCAATGTCTTTTATCGCTTAATTTTTAATAAGGAAGTACCTAATTAAAGTTCATAGTTAGGAATATATAAATATTTTCAATAGTCCCATTTAAAATTTTAAGTGACAGGTATGTATTTTGAAAATTAAAAAGAGGGAAAAAATTATTTCCAGTGGAAACAGAAAAACCGACTAGTCAAAGGAAAACCTAAAGAACTGTCCATCTACCTGACGAAAAATGTAGTGTAACGTCACTTTAAATTCAGTCTAATCTAGATACTTATACAGGGTGTCCTGAATTTAAATGGCAAAACTTCAGGAACTTATAGGGGACCGAAAAACTAAAACAATAAGTCCTTTAGAGATTTGCTCGTTTTTGCTTAGTTTTAGAGAAAATCGCAAAAAAAGAAACAAAACAAAAATGTTACAGGTAGCGATTATCAAATTTCAAAGTTCGTCAGGCTAGGCAGTGAGATATGTAAACGCTTAATGTTATCCTTTACATTATTTTATTTGTTTACATTTTGGCTTCCTTCTAGGATTATAATTCCTAAATCAGTCTTCAGTCAGTAACTCAGATATTTTTGTGTGAATAGCATCAGTCACAATGCCGCATACATATTCTTATGTTGAATACGCTGATATGATTTTTGTGCATAGTTTCTGCAACGGTAATGCTTTAGAAGCGGTGCGGGAATATGCGCGCCGATTTCCAAATAGAAAAGTGCCTAATCGACGAGTCTTTTCGTTAACTTTTAATAGACTACGAGAGACTGGGTCATTCTTAATACGTAGTGAAGGCGACCAATTCCAGGCAGCAATAAGAGCTGATGATCGGAGAAGAAATTATGTCCAACGCCACTTCGATAACAATCCTGAGACTAGCATCCGAAGAGCATCTGCTGCATTAGCAATATCGCGGCAAGCAATACGGTGAACTTTGAAAGTTTATAATCACTACCCATTCCATCTTCAAAAAGTTCAGAATTTATTACCTCAAGATTATGTTAAGAGATTAAATTTTAGTAACTGTTTCTTGACAAAATTCGCGATGATAATTCATTTCCATTAAAAATTATATGGACCAATGAAGTTACCTTTACAAGAGGAGGAATTGTTAATCAAAGAAATTATCATGTATGGCCTCTTGAAAATCCCAGAGCTATTAGAGAGGATAGGTTTCAGCATGAATTTGCTATTAAGGAATTTGGAACGGATTACTGGTGGGATCATATTTTTTACCTGGAAGATTGAATAGTATCACATTTACACATTTTTTGGAGAACGACTTTTCCAATTATTTAGATGACATTCCCTTACAGCAGCGAATTGAAATGTGGTTCCAACTCGATGGATGTCCAGCTCATTATAGCAGAGTTGCTCGAGCCTGGCTGGATATAAATTATCCACAACGATGGATTGGACGTGGAGGAGTAGTACCTTGGCCACCCAGATCACCTGATATGACACCCATGGATTTCTTCGTATGGGGAACCTTGAAGCAGAAAGTTTATTCGGTATCAATCAAATCAAGAGAGCAAGTGCACCAAATATCATCAGAACAATGTTTGGCTGCAATTTATCAAGTGATGCAATTTTAGATTTAGGTAGGTTAAGTTTTAGATTGTCATAAGGGAAACCCCATTGTAAATCTAAAACTTAACCTACCTGCCTCCCCCTTTTACTTCTCACAAATTCAGTGTTTTAGTTACCTCGAAGGTGAGTGAGTGCCTATGCTTGATTTCTTGCCTTATCTTTTTAAAAAAAAATTAGTATATATAATCTATGTAACATAGTACTGATGTGTTGAAAAAATTTTGTATGTTTTAGAACTGAAGATGAATGTTTAGCATTCGAAACTAGTTTTCAAATAAAATAATCTCAATAGAAGTGGCTCATAATTCATCAATCCTAATTGTATTGATCCTTCTATATCATCATGCGTACCTCAAGTAATTAATATGTTTCCTCATCACGTGAGAATTATAAAATTATTTCTATGTATTGGTTATTACCTAATATTTCATCACATCTGAATAACTAATAAAGGGTACCGCTAGGATTATCTTCTTAAATTAATTAGTTACTCCAAAAAACCTTTCCATCAATCTTTAGTTATGTATCATACATTTTTTTCTGTATTCATTAGTCAATATATATAAGATACAGAAAGTATAGCTAAACGGAATTGTGATATCCTCTCCTTAGTTTCCCGTTCGTCGGCGTCCCGGATTCCATCCCCCTCCAGAACGACGGAGGAAGCTCAGACACGGTCAGGGAAAGGAGGAATGTGGATAGTGAACGGCTCTTCGGGTCAAGTCCGGGCGACTTGAGGAGGGGGCTTAGCTTTTTTGGTCATAAGTATCATTAGCCAGCTCCCAGAAGTCCTCAAATTGGGAATGAAAAAGTCAAAGAAGAATCGTGAACGTTCCATAATTCGGGCTCGGGTTGGAAAACCTGGGTGCAGTCCGCATCTAATGAGCAACTGCATAATTTGGGGTTTTTTTCTGGCAGACCCCGCAGGGCCCTGTGGTCAGGAATCCGGCTTAGAATTTCTTAAACAGCACCTGATTTTTCATCTAAGTTTTTTATAAAAGAAAATACCGTCTATAGAGATTTTCGATAATTTTGTTTTTTAGTGTATTTTTTTTCTTTTTAAATAGCCAGTAAATTATCGCTAAATCATTCTAAATTGATAATCAAGACATTCATCAGACTCTTCATATTCATATTGCACTTGTGAATATGTATTTATTTTTTTCATAATTATGTGTTTTTGATTTATGATGTTTAGAAAACTTTGTATATTTCAGAACTGATGATGAATGTTAAACATTAGAAACTAGTTTTCAAAATAAAATAATTCCAATAGAAGTGGAAATCAATTGAACAATCCTATATGTTATGGAATTAACTATGAAGGAATAGGTTGTTTGGGGCTAAATTAGCATCGTACGGAACAACTTACGATCTTTATGGATAAAAAGTAAGCAGTAGTATAGATTTTTAGAAGAATTTTGGATTGCAAGAGTTGGATACGAGAAGACTTAGATGGTTAAGTAGAGGCAGAGATCTCAACTACTTAAGTTCAAACAGGTCTAATTACTAGATGAAGGGTAAAGGTTATTTGATCAAACTTGATAGGATTTATTTTAATTCTCCAATTGCAACAGCGCTCTCGAAGATTAGTGATTATGAGAGTGGAGTGATGGAGATGCTATGAAGGAAACATGATTTACTGATAAATACATCAATATATGCGTTGAAGACTGTATTAAAATACAAATACATTTGTTTTTAATTTTTGCATTATCTAAATTATAAGTATTCTACTTTAACGTTAATTAAATATTTAATAGTTATGTTCTCTCGTTAAAAATCCGGAAATTCTTCGCCTGCCTGTTTTTTTATTGTTGTTTTTTTTAAATGTACAGATGCACCAAATTATAATTCTATTTTACTGATAACAGAAACGGAAGCAGAAGTTGAATAGAAACATGACACCTTCCATGGAGTGTGCAAGCCAGATGGAAAATTCGGCTGTGGGTCGCTGAACGAACGCAGCCTTAAAAAGCGTGCCTGGAGTGCATATGGTTCAATGCAGGCCAAGTGTTGTATCTGGTTTTTAAGCTGTCATTTTTTAATTGTAAACTATTATAGTGAATGATGAGTGTGTATCAAATAAGCAAGGTATAAAATTATATGTAGTAAGATTGACGTGCTTATTATTTTTTACACCCCACTTCTTTTGCGCTTTTTAGGAAATTAAGTCGGTGTAGGAATCTAGAAAAAAAAATTAAAAAATAAATAAACAATAATAATAAAATAGTTCTATAATTTATTTGTTATATATTCTGACAGACAACATATTCAAACTTTTTTTTTTTTTTTTTTATAGTTAACAACTACAAGAGAACATGTAATAAAAATAACCAATTCACACAAATTAATCCACAGGAAATGTCTTTGGTTTGCAATATGAAAACTAATGAAGACATCGGTCGTAATCTTAATACTTGGCCAATTAACAATGACCTGCGTGACAATTATTACCCTGGCATTAATTCAAATGACAGTTTTTATACACTTTATCCACAAAATAAAATAGTAATTAAAAAAAGTGGCATATTTTATTATTATGAGTATAAATTAAAACCAGATTTTTTTTTTAATTTTCCCATTTTCCCAGGTTTAGGTGTAATTTCATTTTGGATTAATTATAGAGTGATTTTCCCTATCTAATGCTTAATTGTAATGGACCACATTAATTTAAAAGTACGTAACTTCATTTTTTTTTTTATTACATACAGCCTGCATTTATTTAGTTAATTTTTAATAACCCTGATGGGTTTCATATGCCTTTGTTAAAGTATATGAGGACCAAAAAAACTAAAAAAGAATGAAATTTTCAGCAGAGAAAATGAAAAAATCAATTGAGTGAAACATTTTGCCCATCCGCGTATTGCAAGTGATCATAAGTAACTACCTTTTTTATTATTTAATTTTCATGGACTAATCGTGTGAGAAAATTAAGCTCTTGTTTTGAAATGCCTTGGTAATTAAAGTTAAATTATAATAATTAAACATTCAAGCATCGAGCAACAAAAATTGCAGATATGATTGATAAAAATCAATATATTTTTAAATAAACTAAATATATCTATTAATTAAATTAAAATTAAAGATACATAAGAGGAAATCTAATAAATACCGTATACCCAGCGGAATAGGGTCCAAGATTTAAATTGCTGATTGCGATGAATACTGTTTTTAGCACGCTCAGTTTACTTGCATATCAACCCACGTTATACATAAAATAAAATATCGATCTTTAATTAAATCTTTTATATTTAATTTTGTGTTTATATTTTATAAATTTATTATAAATAATTGAAAACAATTGATATTTGAAATATTGATGTTTACAAGAGGGGAAAACTACAACCGTGTTATTATTTACATCCACTTATTTACCTAAATATATATATATATATATATATATATATATATATATATATATATATATATATATATATATATATAGTGTTAATTTCGGTGATGTAGATACATCAAGGATTGAGAGTGAATAAGTAGAAAACTTGAAGTATCTACGGACCACAATATCTAAGCGAAACAAAATAAGAATACTTTTATTATTAAAGTTCTGTTTATAATGTTCTGCAGAGAGGTTTAGTCATGAAAAAAACTTTTAGATAAAACTACTGAACAAAAAATTCTTAAAAGAACTTTTACCATAATAGTAGTGGTGTAGACGTTCATGAAACAACTTTATAATAAAATGTATAACCAACAAATTTCTTGCATAAACTGTATTAAAAAAAGTTTCTAGAAAAATCTTTAAGTAATCTTTAACTTTAGAAGATAAAAGTGCGCAGTTTGTTTATTCGCTGTTTACAATCATTATATACTGAATTTTTTTTTTTAATTTTTAAATTGTTACTTAACAATTCAGTAAGAATTTTTACTGAATTGGTGCGCCTCCTGTTGTGTTCCAGTACACCCGATACCCCGGTATTACACCCCCCTGCCTGAGGAAGACTATAAAAGGCGGTACTCTCCTTGATATATATATACATATATATAGTAAGATGTGATAAGGGTGTGGGTCCCCGAGAGAGCTCTCTATAAATACTTGCCCTACGCGGCGACAACTATTTATATTGCCGTTCGTTCAACTTATTCCGAATATTGGTCACCGACCTCCTCATTGTCTGGCATCTAATTTGTATAATACTAAACCATTCAATTATTTCAACTAATAAATATGTAACATGTAATATTTTTATATTTATTATTTATCATAAATAAATTTAATATAAGTTATTTATCATTGTAGTGATTGTACTGGTGTGATTCAAAATAAAACTACGCATAGAAAATATTATAATTTCTTATTATAGAATATTATGAGGACGAGGATGGGATCCGAGAAAGAACCATTTTCAAGACCAGATTTACATAGTTTTGGATAACTTGAAACTCGATTATGTACGTTACAGAACCTATACTAGGAGTGAAGGAGAAATAAAGAATGGACGATTTGAATCAAAAATTCAATACAGATAAGAATCTGATAAAAAATACACCGAACTATACTCGAATACGAAACGCTCACGAATCATTACTCGAAAGAATTTAGGACTTACGCTCCCCGGATGATCCGTATGGTTGTACAGATTAGTCCAGAAGAGCACATGAAATATATAATAATGTTTGAATGCACGGCTTCTCTTGGAGTAGTTGGAAGCTAAACATACTAATAGACCTTTTCTTCTACCCCCACCGTTAGCTCACCCACCCAGGGGCGGGGACTTATTAGTATGTTTATCATCTAACTACTCCAAACGAAGCCCTGAAATAAAAATAATCGCATATTTCATGCACTCTACATCCCTCATTTCAGCATTCATTGACTAGACTAAGGTGTGATTAAATTAAAAATACGCAAACGAAAATATTGTAATTTCTTATAATATAATAAAAAAAAATTGAATAAATCCTACATTTGAAATAGAAAAACTTTATCATCCTATTTATTTACCTACAGGAAAATAAGATCTTTTCTAAAAAAGCGGTGAATACGAGCTAAAATTAATGTACCATGTACTGACCTCTATCACTAACACACTCTCTGATGGGCTTTACAGCTCTTGAAGAACCTTGGCCTCCTCCACGTTTCATTGTTACTCCTAATGATTCTTTACTTCTGTCTTTCATCTTCTGACTCATATTTTTTAAGGCCCTTTTTGTCATTTTTTAAGGATACCGGAATACTAAGAGTTTACGATGAAGGATTATTAAAAATAATATTAGATACTCCTGGAATAGAATTATAGCGAGATCTATTTCTACTTCTGTTTTATGTATTACTTTTCCTGGTTGTGCTTTTCCTTGACCAACGGATGCAAGGAAGTGATTTTGCTTAAATTACCCTTGATTGTCAGATTTTTCCTAATTAAGGGTACCCACTTACCATAGAGGCTAGATGTACGCCAAGAGGATTACCCAACCTCCTTCACTAACATTAAAGAATAAATAATTATCGGCTTCACCTGTACTCAAACTTGGATCGTGAGAGTCCAGTGCTTTACCCGCAGAACTACCATACCGCGCATTTTTGCAGTATATAAAGACATAGTCACAACTGGCTTTGAACTTACTATTCTGGCAGTAGAATTAAGAACTCATATTTATACTATAGAAATTATTATTAAAATAAAAAAATATTATTTTCTCTGGGAATGAAAAGAGATAAAGATTTGAAAATCGTATGGAATAAGCACTAACTTTATATGAACTCCTTCACAACGTTTCGAGGGCCCGATATAAAAGAAATATTTGACAGAGGATTCTTCTCCTCAAAAGATGGATTTCTAATTTGATAGATGGAATAAAAAACACATAGACATCGTGCCTGGAGTGTTGGCTCAGCGTTGACAACCAGAACAACGCATATAAATATCTCTCTTTTTTTCTTTTTTCGGCGAATAAACATGGGAGGGTGGAGGGGCGGGGAATACAGCCCTCTGATTTTTCTTTTCTATCCATCTTGGTTCTGAGGAAAAACTGCTAAGAAAAAATAACAGAACTTTTCAGGGCTGGGAAAATAGATGGTTTATTCCGTGTAAAATTAGAGTTTTAAAAATAAGAGAATAGAGGAAAAGATTATTCTCTCTCTCTCTCTCTCTCTCTCTCTCTCTCTCTCTATATATATATATATATATATATATATATATATATATATATATATATATTATTGTTATTATTTTCTTTTTTTTAATTTTTGGTGTATCCCACTAATGCTCAAATGGATCAGTGTTAAAAATGTTAATATTGTAAGATTTAATATCAGCTATATAGGTCAATAAATAAATATATTCACAGATTATTTTTATTTTTATTTTTTAAAGTCTCGCATAATATTAAAAACACTGAGGCAAACAATTAAACCCAAATGATTTTTTTTTTTTGCTGAAAGTTCCATTATTTTTTAGGGGTTTACGTCCTCATATACTTTAACCAGGGTACATGAAACTTATTAAGCATATTAAAAATATTAATCAAATAAAAGCAAACACTATTTAAAAAACAAAAACAAGAAATTAAAGATATATATTAAAAAACAATTTAAGGTGAGAAAATGAAAGAAAACATTGAATGGAACTTTTTTTATATTATGCATCAATATTCTTAATTTTATAAATTTATTTTAGTATAAGGATTATTTATTAGTTACCATTAAGTTTTATTGAGGAATAATATAAGCAGATAAACAATTTTCTATAAATAAATTCAGACAATATAACGTTTTTAATATATATATTAGAATATATAAGGCTAAAGCTTTCACGGAACAATTATAAAAATGTTAATATTGACCAATTTGCTCAATCTTTAGTACTACTTGATAGATTATTTTTTGAAACATACTACTTTTGATAATGAAAAAACCTTATATCATAAATATTTAGTTGGGTAGCCAGCCGTGGTTCTAGTTTAAGTTCTATTGATAAAGACACCGCAGTTAATGTAGCCGCTTCAGAAGTATCTAAATCCATTCCATTTCTAATGCTCACAGGGGCCACTAATACCTTTCATAAAAACTAACACTTCCTAATAGCATTGTGGACTCTCTCACGAGGATTCTGAACGGACGATACCAAAGACAAAAGGTCTTTGTTTTGAGATTAGGCGACGAATAAGTCTAAGATTACAATATTTGGATGTGGAGAATCTATCTTCGGGAACTTGTTTCAGAATATTTGTTTTTGTATTCTAGATGATGTGTGTATCGCTTTAAAGAGGACACCGTCATTATAAAAATTACTGTAAAAAAACATGTAAATTTTATAAAAAATATATTCCATAGTTTTTCAAAAGCAGGAGTAACAGTTAATGATTAATATAACTTTAATATTTCGCTATGGGTATCTTTGTTTTTTTTTTTCTATTTATAGAGGGTTATTTCGACTGGATACTTGTTATAGATTAATGTATTTATCCTAATTATGTAACTTGTTATTTAGGGATTTTTTATGGCTGGGTGGAGGTGCGGTAGCTAAGCGGGATTACGAGCCTGGTTAAGGCAGAAAATTTATTTATTTATTATAGATGTGAAGTGACTTCGAGGTCGGGAGACTTTCTAGGGCTCACCCAGCCTCTATAAAGTGTGTATCCTTAATTGGGGAAAGACGGTTGAGTATGATTTCGTCCTCATGCAAAATCTTCTTCTCATGCAACTGTTATCCTACTAAGAGATCATTCTTACTAAAGTATCGAACCCCATGAGACCATAAGGACCTCCGTAGGTTGTAGAGGTAAATTTTTTTTTTTTTTTAGATATAAAATTGTAATTAAATGTCTTAATATCCTTTTTCTAATTTTTAAATATACAAACATTCAACCTGGGGTACTCCGAACCAAGATTATCCTCCCAATTCATGGGGGTAAAGCAGTTTTTCAGGAGATTACAAAGCATTTCTCTCGCAACTGCATCACTGGTGTCAGAAACCAGTGGAGGCTGTGTGAAGGCATACAAATAAATAAATTAATCAAAACTATTTTAATTGTGGCGTAGAATTGTAAAATCAGCCAAGTCCAATATTTTTTTCATTTTTTTATTTTGAAAAATATCTCTACTATATTATTGTTAGTTGGGAGATTTTCTACGTTAAGTAGTTAAATCACATTGGAACGGCCTTACAAAAAATAAGGCCTCTTCCTAATCCAGCCAGACTTTTACCTTTATCAACATGCTATCGAAACTTTTCAAAAATGGACCTAGCTGGATTTGGAATTCTGCCCCTTAATTAACATAATATTAATATATATATATATATATATATATATATATATATATATATATATATATATATATAAATATATATAGGTTCTTTTTTGTTTTTTATTTATCACTTTGTTTAACATGACTAAATCAGTTTGTCTAGATTTTATTAAATCTTACGCCACCCATATGCATCAATAGGCAAGTAGTGAACAAGCTAAAAATTAAAAAAAAACAAAAAAAAACAATATGAATGAGCTTATTATATGAAAATAATAATCAAATAACCATAAACACAATCAATGGTATATATAGTATTATAATAACTAAAATCGTAAAAAAGTAACAATGATTAAAGTATTTTAATGTTATAACTATAAAACTCACCTTTCTATTCCAAACCGTTGCAGAAATACGATAAATCAAAGACTTTTTTGAGGAAACCACATTTTTTTTCCATAAAAGCTGTAATATCTCCATTTTGTTTAAATATTTTTCAAATTCTGACCATATTTTCGGATTTAACATTAACATGTTCATTATTATTGGTTTTTAAACATTACATTGAAAAACTAATAAAATAAATCGTAAATAATAATAATAAATAGATAAATGTAATACCATAAGATTCTCTTATCTGGTGTCGCTTTATTGACAGTTTTACTTTATTTTCTATTAAACAATAATTTTTTTCTTTGCTTTTTATTCCAAAGAAGAGTTTATAGTGTTTAAAATGCATATTTTCATTAAAGGATTGTCAAAAGATTTTATTTACACAAGTAATTGATTTATATGCCAAATGAGACCACCATGTTTTTTTTCGGTTTCAATATTAAATTTCTTCATGAAATTGAAACAAAATCATTACGTTTAACATATCATCCGAGAGCTGATTAAAGTTTTTGTGAGATTTGCCGTTTTGTGGATAGTTTTTTTCTAAAAACATTAGCGTTGAAGACATTGTGACTTCCCCAAATAAGGTGAAGATCAAGCTGTTCTTTATCCAGGTTTGTAAAATTCAAGGTCACAGTTACTTAGCTATTATAGAAAATTTAATGCTAAATCCAAAAATGTTGTCAAAATTTGAAAAATATTTAAACAAAATAGAGATATTACAGCTTTTATGGAGAAAAACGTGGTTTCCTCAAAAAAGTCTTTGATTTATCGTATATCTGCAACGGATTGAAATAGAAAGGTGAGATCTGCGGCATTTTGCTACATTTTTTATCTAGTTTCACCCAAATTTTTTACACTAAGAGATACTCACTCTGTATATTTCTAGTCTAGACAATGTATATCATTGTTAATTTTTAGATTAATATTATCACTTGAAGACACTAGTCTCTCAACTTGCTTCACACCGAATCAATCCTTGCCCGATAATCCTCCGAGGCGTCTAAAAAGAGGATGGGCGAGAATTCTTCTAATGTAGAACTTTCATTGGCGTGCAACTAGTGCTTGGTTCTTTACATGTTATTGACAAGCCATTATAATAATATCCTCAAATTTACTTATTGTGTGTGTGTGTGTGTGTGTGTGTGTGTGTGTGTGTGTGTGTGTGTGTGTGTGTGTGTGTGTGTGTGTGTGTGTGTGTGTGTGTGTGTGTGTGAATATCAATAAATAGGTTTTTTTTTTTATTAATATTATAAGATTGTTTATATTTCTAGGGCATTATTTTGGCTAGATACTATTTTTTACGAATAATTTATTTACCTAAAAAAGTAATTTATTTTGTTATTCAGTGAATGCTTATGGCTAGATATAATTTTTTTTAAAAACTATTTATTGATACTTACAATAAGTAAATTTAAGGAAATTATAACAGTGGCTTGTCAATAACCTATGAAGAACCACTCACTTGTAGCATTTCAATAAAATGAAAAAAAATCCTTATAAGAAGAGAGACCTTCTTATAAAGATTTTTGAGACGTCTCGGTGGATTATCAAGAATAGAATGGAAAGTTGAGAGACTGGTGGATTAGAGTGGTTATGGAGCTTACTACGAAAGGATAGGAATCTGGTTTGGGCAAAATCAGCAACATGTGGAACATTAAGGTATTTATGGATAAGTTTATTTGTGATAAAGTAACGTGCATTAAGGATTTTTCGAAGAATTTTTGATTGCAAGGATTGGATACGACATGAATTAGGTGGTTTGGTAGAGCCCCTAAGCTCAACTCCATATAACCAAATAGGTCTGATAACTGTTCTGTAAATGATTATTTTGTGATTAATCGGTAGATTTACTACATTTACTGTCTAATAAATGTTGAAGTAGTCGAAAAGATATAAATTTAAATAACTTGCTTTATATCTAGGAATAAAAATAGTTGTATTACAATTAAAATTGCAAATAAGCAAATATAATTAAAGTATTTTAATGTTATAACTATGACACTTGCATCTCTATTCTATCAATAATATTTCTGAAAAAATAGCCAAGTATACCATCAAAGCTGATTTTATTTTATCGATATCTTGAGTGTTCTGTCAGAATCATTTTTATATATATAAATACGAATTAAATCTAACGTCTAAATGTTCCGGATAGTTGGCAACCGATCCCCAGCAATTAGACAATTTTTTTCTCCCCCGGCAGGGCTCGTACCCGAAGCCCTCTCCCACGGATGAAATTCGATTCTTATTCGGTCCTAATTGGATGATGGCAACAGCATGGAGCTAACGAATGATCCGTCCCCTGTCCTCCAGCTACCTCCTGTCAGTACCTACACAATTATTTTCGATACCAGGCCAAGCAATGTCTATTACAATTAATAGTCTCCTATCGCATTACCGTAACATTATTGACTGTATCGCAGCAGATGTACTGAAATCAAAACAACTGAATCAACTGCCATACTCTAATCCTACTAGATACAGTCCAGGATAGCACCCCCCTTTGATATCACCTCGAATAATTATTTTATTTTTTTAGGAATATTAGTCAAAGTATTAACAGAAGAAATGCAAAATATATCCATATTTATTATATATGTCAGTGTTTTCGCCGAAACATTTATGGGCTATAATCAGGACTACAGAAACATGAGACTAACTTTAGAACATTGACAAGCTCACAAGTAGTAACCAAATGTTGAATAAAATATTCCAAGAAACTAAAATGAGAAATCGAAAAATACTTTTAAATTTGACGAATTATTTGTCATTTATATCGTATTTTTATTATTCGAAAATTTTTTTCGAATGTCAAACATTTATCTATTCTAAAAAAAAAATATTTAAAAAATCAAAATTACAGCGCATCGATACATAGATTATATGTATTTAATTTTCAATAATGTAAGATAAGAAATCAAAAATGTTGATATTCACCTAAGGAAACAAATTGAAAGGGCTCCTACCTGAGTGTAATAAACCTAGAGTAGAATATATTTATTGGTCAGGGATATAGGCAGTCCTTCAGGTTTTTCCTATGACTGGTTGGTTTTTCTGTTCCTACTGGAAACAAATCTAAAATGGGACTATTGTATTGTTAATATTTATTTGGTAATTCAAAACAAATCCAGAAGTATGGTTTTAGAACTGATTATCGATGTTTGACATTCAAAACAAGTCATAGTAAAACCATTGACGCAAAAATATTATTTGATATAATTCTATCGACACTAGTTCTTGGATACCTTTATCCCACAATTTTATCGCCCCACGTCAGTGCAGACCCTGTGGAAGAAGATGCAGATTAGTGTCTTGTTTTAAAGTTTAATTGTTTAATAAATTATAATTGCCTTTTTTATCCTCATATCTAGATATAGCGTGAACACAGCCTGCAGGTGGAAGATTTTTTCCTCTTAATAAAGTTTTTTTTTTTTACCTCATTAGACTTGACCACAGCTCCTACCTGCGATGACCGATTCCGGGCTGTCTTTTAAGGACGCTACCCTGTTTAAGAAGTGGAAGGCCTAATCTCAATGGTATGCACCACTCTCCAGACAGTTAAGAACGATAACAGCTAGGAATTTCCAATAGTTGTTCTATATATAGAGCGACAATTTCAAAGGTTTGAAATACCGAAGCCATTATATAAGGAATGATAGGAATGTTTTCTGTTATTTCAATTCGCGGAAAACAATCGTGTTTTTATGCATTTTTGTGTTGTCGAAACTCTATCTATTTTGGAAAGTATCATAAGGGTAATAAATATATCTATATCCTTAGAATGCATTCCATAAAACTTTGAGCACGATTACACTCTGTACAAAAAGAAACAATATTATAATTACTAAAAAAAGTAAAATATCCTAAACAAAAATATTGTATATAACCATTTAAATTAGTTACAAAAAATGGTATTAAAAAAAATAACTTAAAAAGACATCAAATTTTAAAAATTTTCAAAGAAATGTATATTTCTCATATTTTTCATTCATTGAATAAAAATAATAAAATGGAATGGAAAAAACAAAACAAAAAAAATGCACCACTATTCTTTTCATGCATGCAAACTTATGATTAGTTTTTGTATATACAAAACAAACTTGTTTAGTTTTATTGTCCCTTTGATCTTGAACAAGATATCAGTCTCCTTTGAGGTGTATATATAGATACTGGAGCATCCTAAACATCATTCATATCTCTGATAATCTTTTTTAATGATAGATTAAATTAATTCCTATTTGGGAAATTTGATAATTTGTGAAAAATAGATTTAAAAAGTTTTTTACAACCAAAATTTTATTTCCAATTTTTATTTTATTTTATTAAGCGCTTATGTAATTTTTGGGAAAGTGCCATCCGTAAGTGTTAACATTTTTTATACAATTTAGATCCTTAAAATCATAAGATTAGTCTGGTTTGGTTTGGTTAGTTTAGTTCGGTCTTTTACTCAGCGCCTGCGTTGTGTTTGTGAAAAATAAAATTTTGAATAAACAAAACTATAAATTTTTCCCCAACACCATAAATTTTACTGAATATCCTTTCATATTTTTGTCTAAGTTTCAATTAGTTTGAAATACAAATACATTATCAATTCTTATAGCCATAAGTCAATCATTTCCTAAAATGTCTAAATTAGCTATGGTTTATTGACAGTGTCCCAAAAGATCAAAAACATCAGTTCCTTGGGTAGATGCTTGACTATATCAATTGTAAGCGGAAGTCCAACATTTTATTAGTTAATAAAATTAGCTATGCAGCCGGTTAGCTGCAACTATAAGTACGAAAATCGCTCACTTTCATAGGACCTACCATTGTAATGTAACACTCACTCGTAAATCTTGCACTATTATGTGTAATTTTAAGAAAACAGAACAATGACACGTGTCGGTGAAGTTAAAATAAAATGAAATAAAACAATGAAGGGGATAGCCAAGTAGATTGGGACTAAGACTAACCATCCTCCAGATTATTAGGTGTCTGGATTATTGAGATCTTATTGTGTGTGTATATATATTTAAATAAATCTAATATAGATTTCAGATGGAAGCAAGCTATTCCACACTTTAAAATACCACAAATATATCCATGTTTGCTTAAACATTAGACCAGTTATTGTAAACATTAACCTCTCTTTGAACCCAGCACGAAAATTGCGACCCCACAGCTATTAAGTTACGCAGTCATATTTATTTACGAACAGGGGCAACAATAAAGACTTGAAACAGGAAACAGGAACCTTAGGACATCAAAGACACTGCTCAAAGGTTCCTTAAGCCCGCAAGTTTGGATAATGACACGCCGTGAGTCTTGTTCAGGATCGATAAGGACATCTTCTGGAAGGAGAAGGTCCTCGTACTCCCGAAGAACATGGTCTAATAGAATTGCAGATCGTCTTGTCCGACCTACAACGCGGGGTTAGTCACTCTATTCGACATTTAAAGATTAATTTTGTCCTTGATTTAGCTTTTGTAAATCACAATGTCCATTGCAAATAAAAATGAAAGATCTAGACTTATGTCATAAGTATTTGTGAATACAGTGCATTAGTATGACTGTATCCAAAGTTTTATTCTTAGATTTTTCTGCTTTTTTATCAATATTATTTTCTTTTCTTCTTTTTGATTGTACATTTAGATTAATTATCATCTTTTGTTGTATACATAACATGGACTCATTAACATCACTAATATTTTGAGAGCAAGAGAGAGAGAAAACATAACGTTTTACCATTAATATTTCTTTTTTTGAATCACGATTTCTTCAGTTAAAATGGATTAAAGAAAAAATCAAATTAATATCAAAAATTTAAAAAAAAAAAAAGTCTCACCTCCTTAATTATATCTAATAAGCTATATCATAATAAACGAAGGAATCTAAATTATGAAAATAAAGAATATTTTGTAGGCTGTAAGTATTTATTTTTTCATTTTAAAAATATCTACCTACCCAAGTTCAAAACAGTGGGAAAGAAATAGCGATTACCGTACTTTTTTCAGAACAAAATAAAAACTGAAAAACCGTTTAAGAAAAAATTTCAATACTCTAGTAAAATTAATCATAAGCTTCTAAAGCAGTTTAATTGTATGTTTGTGGGTGCATTTATATGTCATTAATATGTGTATTTATTAATTTATGAAATATCTTGTATGTAAGATATACAGCCTCGGCCAACAAATTTCTCACCAAAAGTTTCTCTAATTAACTTGCAAGGATTGAGAAATAACCCATTAAAAGGAACTATTGTGTCCCTTTGTTCAATAAATAAAAACAACTTTTTTGGCGACGTTTCAAGACTATATTGTTCTCATAATCATGCCAATGTTACTGGTAGATATGGTATCGACTAATTATTTTTTTTTTTTTAGTTAGTCGATACCATATCCACCTCTAACATGGGCATGATTATGAGAACAATATAGTCTCGAAACGTTGCCAAAATATTTGTTTTTAGTTATTGACTGAACCTCAAGAACCTTACTTAAAATATAACAGTAACAGTCAATAAATTTATATATATATTTTTTTAAATCTAAAGTTAGATGATCAACATAAACATGTTTGACTGAGCAGACATGTTTAAAATACGTGTACTTTTTGATCGTATACTGTTTTTTTTGTATCCGCTGTTGATAAATACAAATCAACACAACACATGCAATCCATAGGTTCATAACAAGGATGTCTAGTTATGCAACGTTGTTGCGATAGTTGGCTCAATGCATTTAACAACATGTCTCAATGCTTGGTGTAGTTGGCAGCCAAGCTGGTGGGTATTTATTGTGCGATTTTCATAAATATAGTAATATCTCTTATAATATAAAATAATAGAAAAACACTATTTTTGGTGTTTGGTGTTTTGAGGGACACGATGCCGAGTGAGTTGGGACGTGGTCTCAGCGCGCTAGGTACTCAAGCTGGTGGGTTCGAATCCCACCTAGGGAGGGGGGTTCAAGTTTATTTCGAAATGAATCTTGGCCTTCCTACTCTGGTTAGAATAGGTTGTTACCTTGTAGGATAAACCTTCTTCCTGCCCTAGTTAGAGTACATAAGGACTTTAAGCGCAAATAAAAACTATTTTAGACGTTCATTTTTTAAACATAACGTTTATTTAAACATTATTTAATAACTTATAACTGAGAAGCCTTTCGTTACTTTATGTTTGGTAGTGTATATATACATATATATATATATATATATATATATATATATATATATATATATATATATATATATATATACATATATAAAATTTGGTACAGTTGGGTTTAACAATTTTACCATTGCCAACTCTGTTGCAGAATGCCGCTAACCACATATCGTTCAATAATTAAATATCCCTAGGATTCACACATCACACTAAATATTTATAGCTTTTTTAATAACAATTTATTTGAATCAAGCCAATTTTATTTTCAATTTCTAGCTCAATATAACATTGTACCGTCATAACCTCTCTTAAATGACACTCGCCACATATTTTCAAAATTCACTGCGTATCACATATTTATCGCTTTTTAGAACAATTTAATAGAAAATATGTTTAGCAACAATTAATAGAAAATATAAATATTAAAAGCAAATTTTCTTTTTGCTTAACCTTCCTTCAACTATGAAGATGATGTAGCTAAGATTTGGTAAAGATTGGGTTAGCAGTTTTTGTGGTGAGTGATCACAAACTAAAAATGGCTTGTCATTTTATGTAATTGTATAGATATAGATTAATTTAGAACATATGTTTTATTGGTAATGGTTTACAAACACCTGCACTAAAGTAGTATTTATAAAAAATAAATGTTATTTTGATATTTACATACACCTAAAACCCCATCTCTGATTTAATTTTTTTTTTCAAAAACCTTCCCGGGGATATACCTAATAATTTCTCAAATTTTCACGGCGATTGGATGTACGGTTTTTGAATCTATCGAGTACAGACATACACACATTCATTTAAATATATATATATATTTGCAATTTTTATTGTTAAGTGTTAACGTCTCTCGTTTAACTTTATATTATTATATGCGACTATATTTTCTAGCCCTAACCTAAAAGTTTATGTACATTTTAATAAATAAAATATAATAATTTTTAATTGTTTTTCTTATTTTAGTCCTGTACTTATATATACCAAACAAGAGACTACAATCTCCAGATAACATGAGATTGAGATTATCACTAGCCTTGTTCGTTGATTTCTTTAATCAGGATCTAATGTGTGTTAAAATAACTGTACTGGTAGTTATCAATTGAAAAAGGGTGAATATCGAATTTATGACACATTATCGAAAACAAAACGGAAATCTAACAAAAGTTTGAAATTACCCTACGAGTAGAAATTACTTTGATATATAGTTACATTTAGAAATTACTCTCCACGATTGATATAGGTCTGAACAATTGGTAGTTTTTGCATCTTAACATTACCCTATAAAACAGTAGAAAACAAATTAATTTCTTTGTCATAGTTAAATTTTACAGTATTATTACTTTATTTGTTTTTGATAGATATTAAGTAAGAGCGATAAGTGAATTAGTACAAACAAATTGTTAATTCAGCAAAAATATATTGTTATGCAGATATTTCTGCTATAAGAATGGTGCCAATCACGAGAGCTTCAAAAATAGTTAGTTACTTTAAAAAAGGAATAATAAATAGTCATCGTATTTATGAACAAAACGTTAGCATAAAAATAAAATTTGGTTTTAAAAGTTAAAATCTAGTGACTAATGCTTCTTAGTTACTAAACATTTATTAACCAATTAATCTACTGTCAACTATTCAACATTCTAAATTATTTTGGGCAAGGATTAGATGTTGTGGTATATAAATTATTGTAGTTTATTAAAAACCGTATATAATTTTAAAAACTTTAACATTTGAAATTAAGTGATTTATAATTTACTTATTTTTACATATACTTTTTTATTAGAGCTGAAACAAAAATTAGGATACAAAATTAATCAAAACGAATGCCTCTGAATATTGATTAATACAGAAGGTATAGTGCTGGTTAATGGACATCAGATTGTTGCAGTGGACACCTTAACTTATCTTTGGCAAGTACTATAAAAAGAAAAAATAGGCAAAAAGAAGAAACGCAAAGTAAATGCTCTAGGATAGAAGGCACTGTTGAAGAGATATTTACAAATCCAGATCGCGCCTGAAACCGATAAGAGATAATGGGAGAGCGCAGATCTTTACACAATAAAATATGGATGTGAGTCATAGGCAATAAACTATAGGACCTACCACAAGCTTCGAGTCACAATCAGAGGTTTGAAAATATATCTTGGTCATTGGTGTGGGGCAGAAAGAAAAAGCGTTGACATTACTATTATACAGGGTGTTCAGCATAAGACTGCAGTAATTTCGGAAAGCGATTTTAGACATCATTTTCAACAAAACATTCCCTATAAACTATAGCTCGATTCCCATCCGTTTTGTACTTATTTTTAATTTTATATTTTTCCAAGAAATTTCTACTTTTTGATAATAATCCCGAACTATTAAATCTAGAGCAATTTCAATATGCTCATTAGAAAGAAGATTAAATTTCCTGTAAAATAAGCTTTTTTAGACTACAAAATTGCAGCATTCTGTATTTAACTTTGTGATCCAAACATAAGAAATAGCAAGTTTCAAATTTTGTTCCAAAACTTTAACTGCATTTTTCTCAAAAATATTACATATGTTAGAAACGTGCACTGCTAAAAAAAACTTTTACAAACATCTTTCGAATGGTATGCCATGAATAGTGATAATTTTTTTTAATTGATACTGAAATCGCTTATTAATTACAAAAAACAGCGTTTGAGAAGCAACATCAGCGTTTTGGGAAATACTGAGAGAATGCTCAGAAATATTAATAGAAAAGTAATTAAATCACAATTACCTATTTATCCTATTTTAATATTTCCAATTTAAGAAACTTTTAAGATAATTTAATTAAAATGTACATACTTAATTTACAATAATTGTTCATGGTATACCATTCGAAAGGAGTTTGTATGTAAAAGTTTTTTTTTTTAGTTGCGCACGTTTCTAATATATGTAATATTTTTGAGAAAAATGCAGCCAAAGTTTTGGAACAAAATTTGAAACTTGTAATTTTTTATGTTTGGATCACAAAGTTAATTATAGGATGCTGCTATTTTGTAGACTAAAAAAGCTTATTTAAAAGAAAATTTAATGTTCTTTCTAATGAGCATATCGAAATTGCTCTAGCTTTGATAGTTAGGGAAATATACGATTATTTGTCAAAAATAAAAAGAAGAATTTTCTTGTAAAAACATAAAATTAAAAATATGTTCAAAACGGATGAGAATCGAGCTACAGTTTACAGGGAATTTTTTGTTGAAAATGATGCCTAAAATTGCCTCCCGAAGTTACTGCAGTCTTATGCTTAACATCCTGTATAGAATAGATAGAAAAGATAGATTATGGACCAGGAAAGCGAATTTAGGAATTGCGGTTTTGCAACCTGGAAAAGAGACCTTCTCGAAAGATCAGAGTGGAAAAGGCTGGGGTGGTCTATTATCTCGATTGAATATAGGAACTATCATTTGGTCTGGCAACAACTCAAAACACATGCTGATTTCTTTTAGTGTATATCTTTGTATATATTTAAAGTAATTAGTTTGTTTTGATTATAATTTATGTCGCTGTAGAAATTAAGGTAATTTTTAATTTATTATCCTCTTTTTTTACTTGACATCTTTGATATATTTAAAATAATATAATTAAAAATAAATGTTTTACTAAGGAGGACATGGAGAAAAAATAACTCTTTGACCGGCAAAAAAATTAATGTTTATGGTAGTCTGTTCCATGGTAGATGAACTGGAATGGATGAAGGGTTTGTGTGCAGAAGTGTTAGGCAGAAAAATCTGAATATTTCAAAACAACTAGAAAAATAAATATGGAAAAGATGGAGGGGCTATCCAAAATCGGTCGTAAAATCCTTAATGCACCTTATTATGTCACAAAATACTTACCTATAAAGATCTTAATGTTCCACATGCTCAGATTTGGCCCAAACCAGATACCTTTCCTTTCATATTAAACTCCATACCTAATCGAATCCACTAGTCTCGCAACTTGCTTCACACTGAATTCTCGATAATCCAAACAGGCACCTGAAAAGAAGAGGGCAAAGAGAGCTTCTAATGTAGAACCTTTATTGAAGTGCTACTAGTGAGTAGTTCTTAACATATTATTGACATGTCATTCTAATCATTATTCACAATTTTTTTTTTCTATGTAATGTATACAGAAAATATCAATAAATAGTTAAAAATAAAAATAAATTATCACCTGCGTAACCCTTTCATCTACCAAACCCTTCAATTATTTTTCTTGACGAAAAAAATATTTTATAGCATCGTATTCTTTTTAATTTTTCCAAAGAAATATTCGTAAATATATAGAGGGCAACTAGTTATAATCTTCTGGGATTGGAGATTTTATTGGCGATAAAGTAAATATCGTTCGTTAACGACTGTTTTAAAACGGGATTTAAAGGCTTCCTCGACCAGCTGACATTTTAAATCGTCAGATCAGAATCTCATAGTCGGAACGTAAGAGGACTACATCAGTGACTATATTTCACTGCTCTTATCAGTGGATTTAACAGCTGCTTAGAGGCATAAAGCAGCTTTACATTTTTTTTTTTTTGTGAACTTTAAAATGAAGATGGTTCGAAGTTAGTACACAGTATGTAATGTAGTATATAGTATAGTAATGTTAGCTATTAAGGTCACTACGTAAGATTTACCTATTAGTTACATTGATCTCATTCATTGATAAGGCACTCGGTGACGTAAGAGCTAAGTGCTCCATGGAAACTAAACGATCAATTTATTTTATAATTGCCGCGACTAGATTAGATGTGGGCAGCTTCCTGTAACTCTCTCTTCCGGCCTATAGTCATCCAGCAAATAACCAATAATATAACTAATAAAATAAAAATGATAGTTATTACAAAAAAAAAAATACTAACAAGAAGATGTAGGAGCTGCTGAATCATGGATTTGTATGAAAACTAATAAAAAAAAGTGATAAACGAATGTGTATGCAGGGGTTAACGATTACACTTTTCAGAATGGTAACATGAAAACGAAAGCTATCACCCAACAGCAGTGTCTGTGTATGTATTTCTTTCAAACATATTGGTATTACCTAAATTGATCCTTCTATGCCATAATGCGCACTTCAAGCGATCAAAATCCTTTGGATTGAAGGCCTAGGAATGGCATAAAGAGGAAAGGAAAAAGGAGGTTTATTTATATTTACGTTTATCAATATTTGATGTGATTCATCAGCTCTTCCTTTGTAAGTTATTTTTTTTTCTCTTTTTTTAGTAACTATCATTTTATTTTATTTGATTAGCTATCTGAAGAATAGGTATCTGGTTTAGGATAAATCAGCAACATATAGTACATTATTAAAAACGTTAGGGTTAAGTTTGTAAGATTTTTACCCTATTTTTTTTATTTCATTCTCATACGTAATAACTTTTTAAGTTAGCAACATTCTTCAAAACCAGATATCAATTTTATGGTCTAGCAACATGAATTTTATATTACCAAAAAAATGGTTGCCCCTAAATCCGTGCCCGATGAGATGTAGGTTGCCTTTGTTAAATTCAAGAAATACATTATGAAATATTATTATGATATCTTCTAAAGGCACCTACAAACCGGATAATGCTCAATAACAGAAAATCGATTTATAGATCAGTTGTATTATGCCTACTCTAAGACCACTTGTCATTGCATTGTACCTTTCCCTCCCAAGGTGAAACATTTGCCGTAGGTTGCGAAACAATGCGCTAATTGTTAATTTAAATCTTTACAGTTGATGGCAAAACTTAATGTCGATTTATTTATCAGCTTAGAGCCACCACCACAAGTTGAGCCGAAGTCTAACAAAATCCAACATTGCTATTGAAGGAATAAAAAAAAGCACACTATTTTATTTTTGTTTTCTTCAATAGGGCACATTAATTGAATAAATCTACATTTTAATAAAAACATGAATTCATAAAATAAAAAGGGGAGGCTCCGACGTTTCGATTCTTATACATAGATAGAATATGGGTATTAGGAATAAATTATGAACAATAATACAGTTGAACTTTAGAGACAACTTCTTTTAGCAAGGAGGCGATGAATGAAGTATGAAGCACAATTGCTAAATAGGAAACTACTCAATTGTACATCTTTCTTACTTTTGAACATGACTATAGTTACCTATTCTATTATATAAAAGGACAAGCCATTTTTCGTTTTTGATCACTAGCCGCAAAAACTACTGAACCAATCTGTACCAAATTTTAACCACATCATCTTCATAGTTCAAGGAAGGCTTAACAATAATACAATTTAAAGATTTGCAATTATATTACTATAAAAGAGCGATAAATATGTGGTACACAGTGAAGTTTGATAATTGACCGGTAGGTGGTGAGGACCATTCGAAAGAGGTTACAAAATTACGGTGTTATATAGAGCTAGAAAGTTACGATAAAATTTTCACATTTTCAATTTATTTGTTATTAAAAAAGCTGTAAATATATGGAGCGAAAAGTGAATCCCAGTGCAGTTTAAAAATTGATCGATATGTGGCCATTCTACAACAGAGTTTGCAATGGTAAAACAATTAAAACCAACTATACCAAATTTTAACTACATCTTCATAGTTCCGGGAAGGCTTATAATAATAAATTTTACTATAATATTAATTAAAATGTATAGTCTTGAGTGCCAGAAACGAGATCTACCGAACTGTAATATGCTTTTATGGTTAGAAATTAATATCCAACCAGATGGATCGTTAAATTATTTCTGCCAAATTGGATGTCTAATTATGGTTTTACGCACTCTTCAAACACCTAATCAATGCAATTTTAACCAGGTTAAAAATTATTGCCATGCGTGAAAATATCATGGATAAACAAATGAAATTCAATTATTAGTTAAAATAATCTAAATTCTTTATTTGTGAGAGTGGGTAAAGCCGCGCAGTGGTTCAAGTGTGGAAAAAAACTCAAAAAACATGTCTACATTTTGTACCTTTTTGGGGATGTGATGTACATCTGATAAGTACTGGTTATTCCCATTGTTTTGCTTTTAAAACTGATTGCATAAGCCCAAAAATTCTTACTAATTAATATACACGAAAATGTTTACATGTCAGCATTTGGTATTTTTTTTCTCAGAAGAGTTTTATAATTCATTTTGAAAAATAATAGAACAAAAAGAGGCAGGACAGAGACTGGTGTCAAATTATAACGCAATTTGAAAGAATAACTAGTTGTTTTAAAAATCACTGGTTTTTTTTTTTTTTTTCAGTTAGCTTAGTCAATGTTGCTTATGTGGTTTGAAAATTTATACTCAGATCTACAATTCACAATTAAAACTTTCACCGTTTATCATCGTCTGCAAGAGTTTTTCTAAATTTAATTTATTTTGATGAGATTATGTTTACTTATTTTATTTCATATCAATTCATTTTTAATGTTGTTTTGACAAATGAAGCAAGAAAAAAAATAGAAAATAGCGAAACCGGTCGTCTTTTAACCAATTGTTCTTACACTGTCAAAATGTTGGACACACCCTTGTAAATAAGAAACATTTTTTCTGATTTTTTTATTTTCAATTGATTCCACAGTTTGAAGTATAAGTTGACATATTTTAAAACGAGACAGAATTATCAGACCTTGTTAAATATTTAATCTAATATTAGTAAAACTTTAAAGTTTATGTGCGTCAAAATGATAGACGCTGTCATTTTTTACGATTTTCTTGATCTTCTTGAGGATCAATAAATACCATTTTCATTTAAGAGCAGTGTTGAATTTATACGAATGTAGCCACAACTAAGCACATCAATTAAGGGGAGAAATTATTGTTTTTCAAAAGAAGAGTGTCGATTGATTTCTACACTAATAAGGATGGGAGATCGCAAATGTACAATTTTACTCTTTTTATACTAATATATATTATTATCCTAACAAGTTATAGTAACTGTATTTTTTTTTGTTTTAATGTACATTTATTGAAATTTACAAGTGTACAAAATATATAGATCAATTAAATGTATTGACAGCGATCATAATAACAAGTTAAAACTTGAAAAGAACTACTCATCAGTAGCACTTTATTAAAACGTCTACACTAGAAGGTCTGTAGGCCATCTTCGTTTCAGACGCCTCGGAAGATTATCAGGAATGGAGTGGGAAGTTGAGAAACTAACGGATTTGAGTGATTATGGAGCTTACTACGAAAGGATAGGTATCTGGTGTGGGCTAAATCAGCAACATATGGAACATTAAGATCTTTACGGATAAGTTTATTGGTGACAAAGTAAGGAGCATTGAGGATTTTACGAAGGATTTTGGATTGTAAGGATTGAATACGAGATGAATTAGATGGTTTAGTGGAGCCCCAAAGTTCATCTGCATACGTCCAAATAGGCCTAATCACAGTCATTTATATGAGACCTTTGTAATTAATTGGGAGCTTTGAACGTTTGTCTACTAAACGTTGAAGTAGTCTGAAACGACGGACATTTTCTTGTCGTTTTAGTCTTGTATAATTGTTTTTAATTTTTATAATTATTTACTTTAATTTTATATCTTCAATATCGTGTAAACATAAAAAGATTTTTTTTTTTTTTTGCTACTTAAGAAATTATAAATTATATTATAAACGTGTTTTTCTTTTTGAATGGAATGAGCCATCCGCAAATCGGTACAATCATTTTTAAAAGAAGTTTTAGGCTGTTTCCGCTTTTAGGACGTCTAGACCACTGTGCGGAGTACGCTAGTTTAAAATAAACACAAAGAGCAGTTTGGAAGAGTATAAATCAATAACAAAATTAGTTATTGAAGTAAATCAGAAATAGTCATTCTTAGGGTCATAGCTAGGCTAGGGTCATAGGACTACAGCTGCGTTGGCCTGAGTGCTGGTAATGACCCCCCGCTAGGCGGTACCAATGTACCATTGTCAGCGAGGGGTAGGGCTCGAGAAAAGGCTTTAATTGGTACCTGTAGTTACCATAACATCTACTCTAGGGTACTCAAAGCTACCAATTAAAGCACTCCCGTGGCCGGTAAACATTCTCAGCTCAAGAACCAGGTGCTTACAAATGCTAGAGCCCATCTACTGTTCCCTTGTGGAAATATTAAAACCATTTTATGAGGGGGGGGGGGGTGGAACCTGTTTTATTGATGTAGGTGTACTCTCCTAAAATCATGATTTTATTTTTTTTAGTGAGAGATGAAACTATTATTATTAAAAAATCATTAATGAAAAACTATATACTTACACCTAAATATATATAAAAACAAAAAAAAAAATATAAAAATAAATATATATATATATATATATATATATATATATATATATATATATATTTTATAGTCATATAATACAAATGAATTCAGACAGAATAACCAGAAAAATCTTAAGATTCTTAAAAATATGGGAAATTCTTCCAAAAATGGATGTCGGAGAAAAATAATGACTTGATAATTGTAGGAGTTGGAGATGTTTAGATCTTTTGTGATATGTTTAGGAAGAGGATTACAGAATTTTCAAATAAAACAAAGAGTTCTAAAAATACATAGTACGATTTGAGAAAAATAGTACACTCCAACAAAATGAAAACTCTTCAGAAAGAACAAAGAGCCAAATTCTTAAAAAATTTAGGTGGTACATAAAATATTATAATCTATTATAAAAATAATAAAAATCATTGATGTAAATGTGAAATCTTTAGTTCAATATAAAATAGATGGTTTTATAAAATTTTGTAAATTGAATTTAAATTCAAAAAAATAAATTATAGTATAGTACCAACCTTAATGATAAGCCTTAAGTTCGCAATTCAATTCCTAATTCAATGAATACTATAAATAAAATGGAATAAAAACAAAATCTGGAGTCTAGACTAGTCTCTTATAGTTGAAAAAGGAGTTTGTGTCTATACGATATCATTGCATATCTGGAGATAAATGCTGCTTCTCATCTGATGAAATTTTTTTTCGGATACAACATGGGCTGAAAAGCCCCTCTTACCAACAGTAACAATTTTGAAATTGAGTGATTTTTTTTTTTTTTAATTTTATATTATTTTTAGAAATTAATTAACACATATATTGATTGGTCTTGGCCAGAAAATCATAATGAAAATTTTTTACAATTCTTTTTATATATTTATTTATTTTCAGTTACTCTATACAAAAAAAAAATATCCAACTGAAATTGAAATTAAATCTTTGCCAATCGACCAGTCAAACCGCTGATCTAAACGAAAACAGTAAACCGCAAAATCATGGTATTATTTCAGTGGAAACATCAAATATTTGCAAATTGATCTGTTTATGAATGGGAAGTTTCGAGTCCGTTCATTATTTTGCAAATATCTTCATTTTTCTCGATTCGCTATCAAATTTACAAAACCAAGATTTTTACTGCTGTGGGTATTTCAGGATGTATTACAATATAATTTTTGCTTACCTGGTAAACACTTTCTATATTTAAAATTTTACTGAAATTTTTGAAAAGTTTATTATTTGTCAGAATAACCGGCTCTTGTGTATGGGCCGACCCAGGTATACTCGTTACTAACCAGGGACGACAGCTCTAAACCCTTCTTACTTGAACCCATGTCAAAAAGGATATGAACAAATTTTTGCAAAAATAGAATATCCAAATATTGTTTCTATAGTTACTGATTATTTAGATTTATTAATTTCGCAATATTTTAACTAAATTTAATCATAAATTTGATCTAAAAATTGAAAACGTTCAATTTTTTTCTTGTAAAGTATATGGTACATATAATATTCAACTAAACTGGTAATTCGCATTTATTAAAGAATATGAATATATTAAAATAAATAATAGTAAAATAGTTGTATTCTTTATTCTCCTAAGGCTATCAGCTTTCGTTTCTCTTTCTTTAAATTCATTTTTCTATAGAAATAATCCTATTGAATTAAAGAAACCATTGAAATATGGAAGAAATGAAGATACTAAAATTGCTTTTCTAATTTGTATTTTTAATACTACCTGTTTTCATCACTAATTGCAACAAACATAATAAAGCTATTTTATTAAAATTTTAACACTGCAATGGTGGAATATAGTATGGTGTTGTATAGTGTATAATAACGTTGTTGCCCATGTAATTAAAAAAAAAAAAAAAAAAAAAAAATTAACCCTGGTTAGAGCTGAAAAAAAAAATTAAAAAGTCCCAAGGGATATAACAATAGAAATATTTTTCTAGCTCTTACTAGGAATATACCAGTCATCATATTTTGATTAAAAATTTCTATATTATTCAATTCTCTCTGCATATAGTATTACTATCGTACGTACTAATTTTTTTTTTTTTTTTTTTTTAGTTTTATTATTTTTAATATTCATACTGATAACTTAAAAATAAATACTTTATTGTTTAAATTTCACTACTATCATTTATTTTTAACTACTTTTTTAGTTGATATTTTATTTAATATTAACAATTCAATTATTTACTATTAATTGAGAAAAATAATAGAATTGTTTAAGGTCATCTGTAGCAAAACCTATTAATTTTTATCAATAAATTTAAATCGTTGCTACTTTACAAAGAAATTAAACTTATTTTATGAAACATTTTCTCTGGATAATAATTTATTTTTTATATTCATATAACACCAAAAAAAGACATATTTACAAAGGGAAAAACAGCACTGTACCATATCTCAGAAATTTAAGTAGTCATTAAATTTGGAACTATTTATTTATATGAACAGTTAAATCCTGAAAATTTTAAGACCTTTCACTTCACCATACAATGAACCTTCTCTAGACCCAACCTTGTCATAAAGTTGTGAACTACCAGCCCACTCTACCTGTAACAGGTATCCACTCCTGCCATGAGATAAACATACCTGTCCTTCTGGATAATTAAATTTCTAATAGCATATTCTTCAGTAACAGAAAAATATGGCCCCTTTTTTCATTTCATCAACGGGAAACCAGAATTTTACACTCCCCCATCCTTATCTACCGTTCAGCACCATTTCACCCGGTGTGTACTCAACGCTCAGATGAACTTTTTTAATCGACTCATTCGCAACTTCTTTTGGGACCAGCCCACTCAGCCATTTTGGCGTAAGTTTTTTCACCATCTGATCTGTGGTGAAAAATTTTTTTTTAAAATAATCATATGTATACATTTATATATATATATATGTGTGTGTGTGTGTGTGTGTGTGTGTGTGTGTATGTATATTACTATACTATAACGATTATAGTTTATTTCCATTAGAATAAAAGAACGATGTTTATATAATAATATAATGTAGAAACGTTTGAGCATTGCTAATCGATCAATAATCATCAATTGAAAATAAACGAAAATAGATAAAAATTTCGAAATCTTGCGAGAAATAATATTCAATATAATACTGACTTGTTTCAACGAGTTGGGTCACTTTGCGAAAGAATTACGTAAGAGGATCCCCTAGGTGCCAGGACGCAACATTGTTCAATCACTATCCAGTGATATCCTCATATCATTAGAATATGGAGGTGTGTGTGTGTGTGAGAGAGAGATAGAGATAGATAGAGAGAGAGAGAGAGAGAGAGAGAGAGAGAGAGAGAGAGAGAGAGAGAGAGAGAGAGAAAGAGAGAGAGAGAGAGAGGAGAGAGAAAGAGAGAGAGAGAGAATTATGTAACTATAAACTTACTTTTAATTTGTTTTAGTATTTTCGTTTTTCTTCTTAATAAGAAAAAAAATATTCAAGGACCATAAATATTCTAAAAGAAACTTATCTTTTTATTTAAAAATAATCATTATGTGGCTTCCATAAAGCTATCCTTATTACTTATTGCACACATTTGAGGTAGATTGAAATAAGTACTTATTAAATATAAGTATAAAAAGATTCATTATATAACCGTAAATAAATATTCTTCGATTTATTTTCACAATAATAGTCTGTTTCACTTACTCATTTAGACATCACATAAATAAAAAAATGTAAATACCCACATAATTACACTGGCTAAAAAATAAAAAAAACAAAAAAATACTCAAGTGATACACCAAACATTTTATAATTACTGTAGATGGTTGCACAATTCATTAATTTAAATATATTTGTTTCTTTGAAATATTTTTGAGTACATACTTGTTATATTTACCTATTTTTTGTATACGTAATACATTTAAACTAAAAATATAAACCGTTCAGCTCATACATTTCGTGTACTACTTTTATTTTATTACATTTACTCCTTTAAATCTTAACATCAGTAATGCATTGGATAATTAGCATTTTTAAAGTGTAAAGTAGCGAAATAATGTCGCCATATTTTGTCTCGCACAGCGCCCTCTCTCACCTTGACCTCGACTTTATCCTAAATTATTATCAACACCTGTTTTGAAACAGCTGATATATAAATATGTTTAAAAGATTAATTTAATTCAAATTGTTATTCCAAATTATTAATTATAAACAAATCTGTATCCATGATATTGGAAGATGAGTGTTATTATCGAAGTGTTGTGGGGCCTTATTTAGTATTCAGCACATCCCACCAATTATAGTTTGGGGAAGTGATAGTAAATTCATCATCCTATCGATCTTTCAGGCTTTCATTCATTAAAAACTACCAAGTTTAAAATACACGGTGGATTTTAATTCCACCAATAAACTATTAGACACATTACGAATCGATGAATCATTTACAACTATCATGGTATTTAATTTATTAACATAATAGTTTCGAATGATAAGCATTTGTTTTCAGTTCCAAAAGCATAAGACAACTCAAACATAAGAACTTTATTGTACATATTGTATTTATTATATTAAGGTAAAAATATGAGATAAAAAAATCTGATACGTGTTGGAACACACCTAGGAAAGACATATTCGGAGATCTTTAAAAAAATTAATTTCTTGGCTGTTAAGAACCATAAAACGTAAGTAAATAATAAATTTTAAAATATTTATAAAAAATTTGAAGCATAAATTTTGTATTTTTTAAACACTAAAAATATGATTCGAAAAAAAAATGTAATTAAAATGAACCGTCACAGAACTCGGGAGGGATTTTCCTTTATTTTTGTTTCTTTAGTTTGTTTTAAATGTATTCAAAATATTGTTAGACCTTATACATCTGATGGTACAACCACATATTTAACCTCCTTAATTTTATTTACTTTTTAAAACAACAAAGGTGCTGTTAAAAATTAAAAATTAAGCTCGTAATAATGTAAAAGATAGAAAGTAATGTACATTACTTAAAATTACATCTAAAAATAAAAAACTAACAATAAAACTGAAGATTAGGATGTCAAGTATACTTTCTCTAGAATGAGAATTTGTGTAACCTAAATTTATTTATTTAAGCCACAATGCAAATATTTGAGATCCATTGTGATTTTTCATGAGCATTTTTAATTCAGGACAGTAGTTAACATTACCTTAAACCATATCCAATCCACATCGCATATAAGACACAAGTTTACTAACTGAATTAAATTCACTAGAAAAAGAAAAAATATGGAACAGTCTTAAGATCTCAAATTTACTAATTACAATTATTATTGAAAATTGAATCTGCAATGAAAAGAATGTGTTGAAAAAAATGTAATTTTAATAATAAAAATTAATTATTAGTCAAAAGTAAATAGTATTTTTTTTCGATAATTAGTCCTTGATTTGTTTTTTTTTTTAATTGGACAGTTATTATTATAAATTACAGAAAATGATTTATCAACAAATAACAAATAATTATTATTGTCTGAACTTTAAAGAATGCGGTTAATTGGGAAATTGTTAGATATTCATCTGTATTTCACAGTAATAAAACAGTTTTCAGGTAGATTTCATGTACATTTGTATACACATAAACGTTGAAGAAAACTGTTTTGTACATAAGTGTTATTTTTATTTTTTCTTTCATTTTCATTTCAATTATATTTTGTTTCGATCTTCTTTTCTTTCTTTTGTTTTTTTTTTTTCCTCGCGCTTTTCCTGTACTTCGCTCGTGCATTACCTGTTACCCTAAATTGATTATAATGACAAACATATAATTATTATACGAATATTCTAATAAATGACAAAATATATCTTAATTGTAATCCGTATAATATTAATAAAAAATATAATCCAAAACAAATTAATATTTTATTAAAATAACAATAAAACGTATATAAAATATAAATATTCCTTGCAGCTACGTCTATTTATCTCTATGACAAACATATAATTATTATACGAATATTCTAATAAATGACAAAATATATCTTAATTGTAATCCGTATAATATTAATAAAAAATATAATCCAAAACAAATTAATATTTTATTAAAATAACAATAAAACGTATATAAAATATAAATATTCCTTTATCTCTATGACTATGAAATATTTTAAACATAGTTGATAATTTTAAGACTTGGTGTTATAAAGCTGAATAATTATTAGATGGTTGTTATTGTTATAGTCAAATTTTTGTTGTCAGACTATTTTGTCTGCTGCTTCTTTTCAAGTGGCAACTCAATTGTGTTCAGAAGGATGAATCGACCCGGTTCCAGAATCATTTGATTAAAAACCTTCTCATAAGTATCTGGAATCAAAATTTATAATAATTAACCTTAGATGGTAATATACATTTTAAATATATAATATTAAATATCATTGAAAATTATTAGCATTCTTGAATTTTTTAAAAATTATTATTAAAATTAACAACAGTTGTTATACTGAGAAATATTACTGATAAAATAGGAAAAAGGATACATTAGTAGAGTGTGTTGAAGCAGCCTTATGCGACTTTCGGTCGTAGCGTCAAAGACACGTCTAACATACAATATGTTTATATTATGATAACGATTTTGTTGAGTTAATTAATTGCTTACTCATTTATAACGAAAAAAAAAAACCTAAGGAATTTGTGGAATCTGCAACCAAAAAATTAAAAGTGTGATAGTGTAAATAATCGGCATTGTTGAGGGTATTGTTCGAGCTGGAAGCCAACCTCTTCCATGAACGAACCTTCTTGGAATTCGTACCCGAACAATGGTTCTAGTTCATGAACCGGCAGGAATTAGTGTGTAGGTTTGTATTTATGAAAATGTTTAAGGTTCCCATTCTATTTTAAAATTGAATAGTTTGTTAATGAATTAATAACGTGCTAATATCATTAAGAAATAGCCTAGTTAGGAAACTATAAATGAGAATATATTGTTTAGATGTGAATGGAAGGAATGGAATGTACAGTAAATACCAAAGTGAATGTTTTATAAAAATATCGCTTCTCTGACTCATTCAGCCATTCATAGTTTTAGTTTGTATCAATCATTGTTTATTTATTTATTTGTTTTATTGTTTCGATTTTTTATCTATGTTTGATTCCTTCTGGAGAGTATTTTCATTCAAAATAGTCAGTCCCCTGTTATGGATTATAGAAGAATTATAGTGAGATATTTTGATATTCAGTTTATAATATAATTTAGTAAGTTTAAGAATTTTCTTCTTAAGTTGAATGATCAAATTAAAAAATTGTGATTTTCAGTTTAAATCTTTTGGCTTTAAATCATAATTAAAAAAAAAAAAAATTTTTGGCGGGCAGATAGTCAAATTAATTTTTAAAAAATTATCATATAAATAAGTGCAGTTAATAAAAGTTAATTTATGTTTTATTTACTATTAAGAACAGAAAAGTAATTAATTGGGATAATCTTTCCCCCAAAATGCACTTATCTTTCCTTATACGTTACTATCAACGTGAAGTATTTAAAACATTATTGAAACTTTGTTTTTAATTTTTTTTTTTTTTTTTTGGGGGGGGGCATTGATTGAAACTTAAATAGGATTATATAAAAGTTTCTATTCATGTCCATCCCTTATTATTTATTGAATTTTAAATTCATACTGTTTAATAAATTTATTTTAAAATAATGTAAAAATTTGTAAATATATTTATTTATATACATTTATATATATATATATATATATATATATATATATATATATATATATATATATATATATATATATATATATATATATATCATTCATAATTTAATCCATAGTAAACAGATACTAAATTTTATTACGTTGCGAAAAAAAATCCAATATACATAAGTAAATAGATAGACACACTTACAAAAATAAAAAACAATAATAAAAAGAACAGTCACAATCAATTTAATTTTAGTTATTTAATTAAAAACATTTTACCACTAATTTTAAAACATAGTGAAACTTAAGTCGTCAGAATGAAAAAAAAAAAAAAAAAAATCAGTGCTTAATAAATATTTTTAATGCCAAAGAACCTATAAATAACCTAAATTATTTCATTTTGTACGTATTCAAATATATGTATATATATTTATAAATAGTAATTTAAAAGAAAATAGTTGAAACATTAATATATGGAAATTACAGCAGTTCTGTTATTGTGACGTTTATATATGGTCTTATTTAAAAAACAGTTAAATATTGAGTAACTAAATCTTTAAATTAAAAATTTTGAATAATGTGAAAGAATCGAAATTAAATAACCACTTTCCAATTACTTTTACCTTTAAAAATAGACAGATGGGTGTTTTTAAATTCGCGACCATTCGGTTTAAAATACAAGTAATCTTTTCACACGGATTGTGAATAACTCCATTCATTAAAAATAATTAAATAACACAACTGAAAAAGAACATCTCGTTCAGATTACATAAGATATCTCTATGTAATCTTGGATTAATTTAAGAATAGAGGTAATCACACAAGTCAATAAAAAAATATATATATCAAAGCGAAATTTAAAAGTAATTTTTCTTATTTTATTTTATTTGTTTTAAGAGTATCTAGCCACAATGTAATAACGTTTTTTTAAATTGTAAACATTGATTGAAAATTCCTTTATCGGTTCCATTACAGGAAGAATAAATAAATTTAAAAAAAACGTGTGAACTAATAATTACAATAATAACGAGTGGAGCTGATAAGGTATCTCGGATAGAGTTCAGTGGCCAACAGATTCATTCACAGTCACCAATTAGTGACTTGTCTTAGTTCCGTACCGCGCTAGTCCCATTCATAGAAGTACCTTTACACTAAACCCATGTTCTCAACCATACATATTTTATTTTTGAACATAATTTAAATATACAGAACGAATACCGTTAGGGTCATTTACCGAGAAAGACTTCATATTTTTATAAGACTATATAGATTGTTTATATACTTCAATCAAAATTAAAACTTATTATATTTATAATTGAAATATATCCATACCATAATTCTGATTGCTAATATATCTAATGTAAAGATTGTTTTGTTTTTTTCCTCAGTATCGAATGTGAACCGAATTTATAAAAACAAGAAATAAAATCTTTAAGAAATTATTTGCAATTTTATTTTTATTTTTAACTTATCTAAAATACCTCAAAGACTAAAATAAGTTTGATTTATGTTACCCAAATAATTTCCAGAAATTTTAATTATTTATAAAACTTTTTTTTTTAGTTTAACTTCGTTTGTCTCAATTTCTTAAATACTCTGATATTCATGCTGAAAAAAATCCATAAACAACTTTCATTTAATTATTTAATTATATTAAGAATCATCAAATAATCAATATCAACAAAACTCTAGTTTTAAACCCTGTAATTATCGTATCCAAAAATATAGCATTAGTAATTTACAAAGTTTAAACAAATTAATTAATTAAGTGAAACATTTCATTAATTAATTAAGTTAATCCTGTCTACCCTTCAATTTTACTAATTTAAGTTCTTGACATTTTTTTATAAATATGTTGGTACATAAAACTAAATTTCTGCTTTTTTAAAGGCAATTCTTAGTACATGATCAAAATTTTATTAATAAGTATTTATTCTGATTTTAATTTAATTTAATTTTTTTTTTTTAGATGAAACTATTAAACTGCAAACAGTTTTGCATAGCGTCCATAAAGGGAATTATTGCCCTAATATAAAAATAAATATTTATTACATATGGTTGAAAATGCGAACTAATTCCGAACTACAAAGTTTAAACAGCTGTTTACTTTTGTTTGCAAATAAAAGAAGGTTTTATAATTTTATTATTCGTCATAATTTTAAATATTAAAGCGTTATTATTTATATCAAGGATATTTATCAATTTAGTCGTTTTGAATGAATGAGATAAGTTTAATTTTTTTAATTTTTTTTTTTAAAGAAATATAATCGAGTATGTAATTATATTTTTACGAATTATTACATTTATCGAATTAACAATTAACATTTTTAAGCTGAAGAGACAGTGCGATAGGTTATCAAAGAGATAAGGCGAGTTGTAAGGGAGGGCGGGCATTTTAATAATAGTATATTAGTAAGGAATAGTAAGGCTACCCCCACTCCTACAAGAAAGTAGTCCCTCTTCATATTGAAATATAACTGATAGTAGGCCTTGACAGCGGCGGGAACTGTTAATAAAGTGTTAAAAAAGTGGGAAAGTAACTTTTCCAAACATTTCCAAAGCGGTTCGAAGCCTATTTGCGGAACAGACACTGTAAAAAGAGCGAGTTGACAGGAGTGACCCATTTTGCGCCGGGTTCCCGCCATACTGGCACAGGCTCGCCAGTCTCTGAGTGGCTGCCGGTTGGTACGCATCGCCTCTCTCTCTTCCAAGCCTTCTGTCACTCAACAATGTCTATCTGTATTAGTCAGTTCTCGACGGTATTCAGTGCTCTACAGTGAATTAGTTCCCTGTGTTTAGAAAATTTAGCCTGGTTCGGCTTAACGTCTGTTGGATTGCATTTAGCAGGTAAGTGTCTAGTTTTCCTACCGGCAAACTTAACTGATGGATTTCATGACATTCATATTAGTTTCAGAATTGTTTTAAGCGGTTTATATGTGATTTAGCTTAATGTTTTACATTGTGAAATCAGTATGCAACAAGTGATTACTAGTTAATCGATTGACATTAGCGGGAAGAAGTTGCCGGTGTTGGCCGGAAAGCGACACCGGGTTGACAAGCATTTTTTTATTTTCTAATTTCGATAATTATTCAGCTTAATTTAAACTTTATCTGCAATCACTACTAAATTTAAAAGAGTTTAATAATCTCAAGACGTCATCAATTCAAAAAAATAAAATAAAAATTTTAGGACTGAAAATTAAAAATAATTTCTAGTATAACAATATTGCTTAAATTATTAGTGAATCAAAAAAAAAAAGAAATGGTTACCCGAAGAAATAGTTTAACGATTAGATATTAATAAACATTGGTCTCCTAGGTTACTTGTTAGTCATTTTTGTCTGCGGAGTGTTGCTGGTAATAACACAATTATATCATCGTTTAGCATTTTAGGAGTGGTTAAAATATTTAATATCTGTTAAATTCATCTAACTTTTCTTAATATTTATGTTATTTAAAATGATTATAATTTCCCCTAAATCTGTCGATAATTAATAATTTTTGACAAAAAAATTGTTTCGTACCTAAACAAATTACTTATTAAGTGTTTTAAACTAAAATACAATTTTATATAAACATATTGTTCTAGTGAATTTCGAAGAAATATTTGTTTTTTAAGTCTGAGAACCGGCTGGGAACGAGCCGGCTAAACGTCAGCCGGCATTCTTTCCTGGCCAACGCCCTACCGTTGCCGCCCTGTCAAAAAGGCGACTCAATTTCTTTATCTAGGATATTTATTTTTTATCTCAGATAATTTTTAAAATATTGGAAAAAAATATTTTATAAAAAAAAAACAAAAAAACTTTTTCGCATTTAGAATTTTCTTTCTTACATCGATTCTCTTCAATTAATCGCCAAATCTGGAACCACCTGTTGTAATTAGCTCCTCTCGAGATAAGAATTACCTGGCGCTAAAGTTTTTATCACAAGTCAAGTCATCGTCTGAGTAGGTGGGTTGTTAACTTAGTTTAATTATTTGATAGCGGTTTCGTAATACATCTTGTGTCAGTTCTATTTTATTTCTTTATTTTTACACGATTTTAATAGTTCATAATTAATTTAAATATTCCCCAAATTATTATGAAATTTCCTGTTCTTTTTTTTAATTTTTCGCCCCGTCCATGCTTAAGGGATTATACAAAAAAGTCTAAAAAAAAAAAAAATCCAAAATTTGTTTCCCTCGATATTATTTGTCATTAATTTTCAATTAATATCTTTCAAAAGATATAAAATCATAATCACTTTAACTTTTATTTCTACCGATTTATGATTTTCTTGTCAAGTTTATATTAATATATCTTAATATTGAATATTTTAATTTTTAAAATTATATTATTTATATTTTCCCTCAATCATTCGATTTTTTTACATTTATGACTTGGCATTTTCACGTCATAAAACATTTTCTGTTTTCTATACCTACAAATTTAGTTGTGCTTTTGTATTAGGAATACTGAATTTGCTTTTGTGAATATATTTTGCCAAATTAATTCATAATATGTTCTAATATTTTGACCATAAAATAAAATTTACAACGGAGTTGATATTAATAAAAAACAAATTTTGTTATGATTTTTTGTTAAATTTTTTATGGTGTTAAAAAAAAATTTTACAATGCAGTGTGACTGATGGCAGCAAGACACTAGTAGTGGCCATAGGGTGCATGACCGCCTCAAGGCGACCTCTGTGACGTGTGTCATCGACAATGTTACTTTAACTCTTTTATATTTGTATAAATATTTACCGAAGAATATTTAAAAAATGTAGTTTGAATTACAATTACAAACCATTAATTTTGTCTTAGTTGTAATTATTTTAAAGAGAGTTATGTTTCTGTAACGTAATTGTATCAAATTGCAGACGTTTGAATTGAAGAAAATTTAGAAGTTGGCCGTGATATTGCTGAGCGGCCTTTTCTTCACAACTTTGCAGCAATGTTGTCCGGATTCAGCAACATGTACACTATGCCCCTAGCAAATGTACCCAATCTATTACTACCTATGATGCCCGTGGAAACTCCGCCTCCATCTACTTTGAATCAGGTTTGCATTTTAATAGTTTTAGATACTTATTATCAGTGTATATCATCTATTATAGTTGTAAGATCTAATATCCTGTGACAAGTGTGGCATTAATTTTTGCAACTAAGGGCTATTTCTTTGATAAAACGTACTAAATATTAAAAAAAAAAAAATTGTAACTAAGTTAGGCATTCGAAAGGAGATAGATGTAAATAACTAGGTTAGGGAGGGGGCAGTATTGTTAGTGAATTTAATGACGGGTTAGGTCGTAATAGCCCAGTCAGTGGTTTGGCCTAGTTTATCTCCGTAGTATTTACTTTGAGCTTTTTAAATTTTTTAAAGCCAATTTTTTAATTATTTTCCAAAATTAAACAGTTCACATTAGTAAGATTTTTATCTTGTATTCATTTGATTATTTGTTTAAAAGATAAACGTATATCCTTTTACTGTATAAAAATGTTTTCATCAATAGTCAAACAGAAATGGAATAAAGGCCTTCCTCTTAATTTTTAAAGGACTTTATTAGTGATTAGCCTGTAATAATTGTAATGGCTTGATGTGATACTATGTTTTTCAGTTTTAAGTAATAGACTCTTCTCTACTTCCAGATATCGACAAATTTTGAATGGGACCGCGATCTCCAGGAATGGGATTGGAGCAACGCCTACGGAGGCCTGGATCTGGAAGTTCCTCCCGAAGAGTTCTGGAAGAAATTCGAAGAGCTTCCCGACTTAGGTGACAATTTCGAAACTCTTTTCGCTGAAGTAAATGGTCTAGGTAACACCAGCCCATCAACAAGCAGCTCGACCGTGGGCGATGTGCTGAGGAATCATGACTGCATGTGGGCTGGCGTGTGTCACTCAAAGGAGCATGGCACCAAAACAGAAGAACCTCCACAGACCCCTAGCCCCCAAAAGGTGCAGTCACCGCAGGTCAAGGAGAAGAAGCGAACAGTCATAGTCCAAATGAGCAGGTCCCTACTCATCAACAACCGCCCCCAAACGGACAACATACTTCTTAGGCCAGACACACCGCAATCGTCTGAGTCCGAAGACGAACCCGTCGCTGCCAAGACGGTCAGCCCCACGGAGGTCACCGGTCAGTATAGGAGAACTCAGTTCCAGTGCCCATCACCTGAAGCCGCGACAGTACAATTCGACCACAACTACGGGAATAAGAAATTGAGAACCGACGAACTTGGAGTACAAACCCCGTCAGACTCAGGTAAGTTCCTCCTCTGCATATAATCTATCAGTTGGTGTGGCTACACTGCTCTTTTAAAGTTAAAACATATCAATATTATGTCAAGTGAGATCAGTGTGGTCACCTCAAAAACCTAATAGTTTATTTAACCTGCTTCATGATCATAGTACAGTTCAGACATAATTAAGAAGTTCAATCATTTGCTCATTATAGTACTGTTTTATACCTTAATGAAATGAAGCTATGGAACCACTTTACTCTTTTCCTGCATCTACAACTGGATATTGTTGTGCCGTCCCTTCTTTAAAACGTAGTGTTTTAAATACATTTCTCTCTCCCACCACAAGTTTTAAATTTTCTTATTGTTTTGAATAATTTCGTATGTTCTTTAATTTCCTCGTTACTCAGAGGCGAACCGGAAGGTGTTAAAGTGACGCTATCGACCAGAGCTGTGAGGTATAAAATGTTGGCTCCTAATAGCATTAGTGTTATCAGCTTTCTTTGGTCTGCTCTCGTGGGGCTTCTACTGCTCTGTCAGTCTCCCATCTCTGTTTCAATAATTAGCTTCGTTCTTTTTACTATCTTTAGAAAAGTATGTTAAAAGTTTCTCTAGTTAAAAAGGTCAGTAGTAATAGATAAGTCTAGAATAATTTTTTTTGATGATCATTACAGAAAGATGTTTACAGTTTGGAAAATGATGACACCCGTCTAAATGTACCTTCTCACGGTCGCAATCAGACTTTTACCCTGATGAAATAAGCAAAAAAAAAAAAAGAAGAGAGAGAGAATAAGAAAATCTTTGATTCTTATATTCTGTTGACGTAATTTATTCCGTCTTTTCCTTCTATTTTTTAGGAGGGAACTATTTAGTAACATCACCTTTTTTCACTAAATCTCGATCGCTTGATAAACTTTTGATATGTTTGAATGTTATCCTTGATATGTTAATCCATTAGCCATTTCAAGTAATTCTGTTTCTTAGCTAGTCTTGATTTATCAGTCATTTCCGTGAGCAACTCGCCGGGGGGTATTTGCTAGGTGACGGAATGATTTGGCAAAATTCCTGCAGAGCTAGGAGCGGCCCAGGGGAAGGACCTGTGCAAGGACTCGCATGCTTAGAATGAAATCTTTGCCGCTTCGAGTTCGACACCCGCCGGCAACCCTGCCTACCATCTTCGCGTCATTTTATAACATCATGTTTAAAGTTTAGAAATATTTTTCAAAATATTTCTCTGAATGACATAAAATTGTGTAACTAAATGTTAGGCATCATGAGACGTTAAGAATAGAATAAAATTCATTTATACTATTATCAGGCTCATAAATTCAATAACCATGCTTTAAAAACAAACTACATTTTTTGTTTCACTTTATCTATGACGGCATATGATCATTTGTATCATTTTGAAGAGATAGTGTTGTTGTCTAAAAATCTTTTGAATGGGCAAATCCTTGTTGACCAGGAATACCAACCATTCTTCAACAGTTAAGTCTTATCTCCACTGATAAGGTTGCTTTGAAGTAGATATAACAGCACTGTTAGTTATTTCATTATATTTTGCCATCAAGATTCTTTTAGTGTCTCTGTTTGTTGGCCTTTTGTTCTTACACATCCATTGACCTATTTTGATTTATATGTAGAGTTAATAATAGGACAATTTCTGTTGTAAATTTCCTTGTTATGTCGACCTCCAGGGCCAGTATCAGCTGGACTTTCCGTCTCATATCTCCAAAGGAAGTGATAATTTATACTCCGGCGGTTTTTGGCATTCTTAGAACTTTCCCTAGTGATTTCCTTTTTAGACATTTGTGCTATTCTTAAATAGTTTTATTAATTTCAGTGGATCCGCTGCTATCAACAGCTAATATCGTCCCCCTCTGATACTATCAGCACCCGGCGACCTACTACCCTTGAGAATTTCGATGAGCAGATATGAATACATTGGGGCTCTTATTGAATGCAAAAATGGAAATAAATTTTAATCGGGGGCCAACTCGGAGGCAATCGCCATTGACAGATCGTCCTTCGCGGCACGTGTATAATTCAATTGTGCTTCCTGGGAGGGAGTCCTTACTCCGGCACCAATTGTGCAATATGCTGTTCCCGCGCGTACATGGTGGGAGAAGGTGGGAAGAATCTTCAAGGACGCGGGAAGTGGTCCATTTGCTCGGGAAGGGAATTGGAGCGTAGAAGTGGCCGTCGCTGTCGCCCTCTCAATGGGCCTTTTCCCAGTTCGTGTCAATGTCGATCGGTGCCGGTAGATGGTGCGCGCGGGCTTGGAGTAATTCGTGAGAAAATAAAACATTTGTCCAAGATGCCGGATTTACATAACGCCTTGATAGCATTAAGATCTTAAAGGTCTGGCGTCTCCAGTGGCGATCGATACCGTCTACTGGCAGATATTTAGGTCGTGCCTTTAAAAAACCTTTTACGGTCTACTTATTCATTTTATTGTTCCTACTATATTGAATATTAAAAACAAAAATCGATTCTTGCTTCATAACTTTTTGTCATTTTACGAGAAAAAAAAGTATTATGTATGTATAGGCGACATCAGTTGTATAATATTTAATTACAATTTTTTTTAGATTTTATATTTCTGCATTATAAATGGTTAGCAAATTGATAAGGACTTACGATAAGATTAAAAGGGTTAGCTTATCTAAAAAGGCTCTATTCATTAATATTTAAAGCTGTCCCCTATACTGCTCTCTATACCCCTCATCGGTTTGATAATTAATGTTTAAAGCTTCTCATTTTACTTCTTACTGAATTGCCAAATGTTTCATAACTTCGGCGTCCGTTTTACATTTTGCAGACTCAGTTGTAACCAAAATTTCCTCAAACTTTTAATACGAAGCTGTACTCCAGTACACCCACTTCCGACCTCTTGGAGTACCCAGCGTAGATAAAAAGCCTATTTCTTTGCTCACGCAACTGTAATCAGCACTCGGTCTGCGCTTCTTGAGCTAATTACTGTGTAGAGTGCAACGGCCCTGCTCAATTATGATCCATTGCTTCTTCTTCTCTAGTTAGTGACCATGTTACCTTTTTTCTTGTAAATCCTGTTTTAATTCCATCTTTTCTCTTGAAATGAGGACGCTTACAGTAAGGCTGCCTGGTTGTAGTATTGCAGGTTGTAAAGCCTGATATCAATGGCTATATGCTTGTTGATTTCTAATTTTACACCGAGTGGAGTAGAAAGGTTGAATAAAATAAAAATATTATGTATATATAAGATTTGTTACATTTAAAAAATATTCATTACCACAACCTTTATTAATGGCTACTTCTGTATGTTTAGAGTTGTTAGAAATATTGTATTTCAGATTCCGGTGTCATACATGAAGATTAGACGAGACACACAATTAAAACGTTACTATATTCGTATTCGGTTTTATCATTTTATTTTAAAATCATAATTCTGAAGTTGCAGTATATCTTTTGGACTAGGGGGGATTAAGTTTTTGCCCAAATTATATTAATTCTAAATTTATATATTTTAGATTGTAGAGTTATCAAGAATAGATTGTCAGTGTAGTAATGTAAGTGTAAATAAGTGTTTAAAGGCGAAAAAAAGACAAAGAAATTTAGTTGCGCGCTAGAGGTAAAGTGTAACAACTAGGATAGATTAAGACGACAGCGGCAGGACAAGAACCTCCTTGAAGGCTATACATTCCCGCCTTTTTACCCCTACTCCCGCCCTCTCGGTCTCCCGCCAAAACCCAAGGCCTTCCCGCGCGCGGGATTATTGACTGTTCTACAGCAAGGTCATGGCGCCATTTGTATGGGCCCGGTCGTGGCGTAAGGGTTTTTTTCTAAGTCGCTGAGCCGGTACTAGCAATGTCCATTGTGTTCATGCTTTTCAATCGAACTCATTCCAGTGCTTATCGCTAGGAGATTAGTGGTAAGGGATAAAACAAAGTTGTTGCGTTTTCTACTTTAGTGTCAAAAAAACATTATTTTTATTAAAAAAATTCAATTTTGATTAAATTATTTTCCATTTTGTGTTCATAATATTATGTTCTGCTCATCCATAAGTCAATTCAACTAGAAATCTGAGTGATATTTATGAAATTATAGTGATGAGCACTTAAAGTCATATCATTTTGTGTCCTTAATAGCGAATTAAGGCTAGAATAAATGTAAAGAAAAAGTAAAGTTTAATTTTCTTTCGTTACACGTTACATGTTTTTAAGTTTTTTTTAAAGATTAAAACTATGTGACACGATTTTCGTGAGCGAGACTCGTTTTGTGTTTTGGATGAATATTGGGATTAATATAAGTTAACGTTAATAAAAGTTAAATACTAAAAGAAATTTAAAGAGTCAGTATTCTATTGTTCTTTTAAGACTTAAGGATTGTTCATTTCTAATAACATTCTATGGATATTAATAGATTTAGTTTTTTTACCTAGCTAGGAGTTTGTCTAAATTCAGTTTTCGGAATTTTCTAGGGTTTGTTTAGTTATTCCTTGTAAGTGTTTATTATTATTAAATTAATTGCGAGACAACCCCCCCTCCTCCTCCCAGTAGAGGACGATAGCGCAGTAGGCAGAGAGGTCTCATGGTTGACCTTCACCCAGTCTGGGGTAGAGAACCTCCACCAAGGTCTGCCCTTGGGCGGCTCTTTCCTGCCGTTCTATCTTCTCCGCTCCGCTCTTTAAACCTCCTCATTCTGTCTTTAAATCGGCACTATGTAGAAAATAGACTAGCCGTGTGTCGTGGTTATAATCCTACGTAGAAAACAATTGGATGATACAATTTATATTTTCTTTCTTTCTAATCTTCTTTCCAGTTGACGTCAAATACTCTTTTTCTTATATAATATGTACTTGTGTATATTGTTTATTTAGTGGTGTGTAATAGTATAGCTATAACAATAATTTGTTACGAATTTGACTAATTAATGTGTGATATAACCACAATTTTTATTAAATTTACTGGCGTGCCTTAGCACAAAATTCTCTTTATTATTTATTCTTGATTTTATTTCTTACTAATTTATTTATATGCCCTCATTAGTTAGACGGTTTTACTTATTAGAAATCCCTACGTTAAAGCTTCAAGAAACACATTCTTCCTAGTGAGCACCAACTCGAAACCTTATCGGTCTTAGCACTGTATTATGCAAACAGTCCCTTATCAGTTACAGTTATGTCAGTTGTTGAAGAGGGGGATACTGTTATCGAGGCCGGATATTGGGGGGTCGTCCCTCGACGGGTTGTCGGGTATGATCCTGATGTGCCTCCGCGGCTTTGTCTGTCGGTCAGGTCGAGATGTTTCGGAACAGATTGCGTATGTGTGTGGGGGAATCTTATTGTCGTCTAACATTTCCTCCACTAGGCGGTAGATCGCTAGAGTTCGAGAATGGAAACATATTAGGAATTCTCTCGGCGTTGGGAAGGCGCCACGGAGAGCGAGCAGTTGTGGCTCTTTGTCAGTCTCGACACAAAAGGATCTGGAAAAATCGAGCGGCCACCAAAATCCAAGGACGATGATTCAACCAGTTCGTCTCGTCTGCCTTTTATTGTGGTTGTGTAGGAAGCACACCGGGTCGAATTATATACATCCATTGAATTCATTGTTTTTGTTTTATGTATTTGCTTGGTCTATGCAGTACAGTAATAAATACAATCATGCCAGCAAAAGTAATTGTTAAATCAAAAAGATTATTACGAATAGAAATAAGATGAGTTTCATATCAGGTCGAGGTTATTTTTATCCACAATATTTTGATCTCATTTATGCGATGTATCAAGAAAATCAACAGTCGATAAATATCTTGAACAAAAATTTTTTTTTAGGATTAAATTTTCTTTTTAAACAATAAGATGCGCCCGTGAGCATCAGTTCTGTATAGTAGAAGTGGTGGTGTAATGGTATCGTTTCATCCTAGCGTTCTGATTGGTAGTGGTTTTGCACGTGGTTCGAATCCGGCTTCTGGTCTCGTACGTATAATTTTTTTTTTCCGCATATATTTTAATATTAATTTTTAAATTATATGATTCACGTGTTTTTAATTATCGTTCACTAATGTTTATTACTTAATTAAAATTTATAATTCTGAAATTATTTGTAAATATAACTGGGAAGAATTGAATATTTTATGTTTTTTATTATTTAACAGATTATATTTCTAATTTAAAGGTTCAAGATAGATATTTATATAAGAAAAGTGTTCCTATTTGTGGTGGTTATTCGGTTCCTTCGCCTGGAGGAGAGGAACAAAGCATTGACGCAAGTTGACAATGGCAGGAAGTTGTGCTCCTAACTTAACCCTAATTAAAAGCCATACCGTTTTATTTTTAAATAATATTAAAAGCCTAAATTTTCACACTATATTATCGCTATTATTAAAATTTTGCGTTTTTCATTATTTTATCTGTATGCTTTCTTTAAAAAAAAAATACATATTTATAATTAAGAACAAAATATCTGTTTTTACCTTATTTTTGTTTTTAAAATGTAATTTACTTACTTAAAAACCTCATAGAAGTTTTGTTTGTTTTTGGCCGCTATTACAAGAAAGTTCAACCTGATTTGGTGTAGTTTCTCCGGATTATTTTAGGTCGAACTTAGTTTCACTTCTGACTTTTTTTGCCCGTTTTCATGACCGCTCTTCGGAACAGAGGGTGATAATGCCGCTTCTTCAGCTTCTGGTGGAAATATCTTCTATCTTCTCCTTCTCTTTTCCTCTCAAAAATATATATATAAATTCCTTTTAAAGATAATGCTATCGCTTATATTCGTAGTAAAATGATAGATCGATAAGCTGATATCGGATATTTCTCTCATCAAACCACCCAATATTTCTTTCCTCAAACCACGATTTTCATTGTATTTCAATTGTGCAATCACGAAGGAAATCCTCACAAGAACCCGGTTTAGAAGAGCAAGTCTCTGATTGAAATATCAGATCTTATGGGCTATATTAAAAACCTAGTATGTTATTTACCCCCTGGGGTTTTATTTTTTTTTTTCTTTCTACTTTTAAAATAATTTTCTGTTCCTATATTTTCATCATTCAGCTTCTTGTTATTTATTTGATGAAAGCATATGAAATTCCTATGTTATAAGAATAAACATTTTGCATTTTTATTATTATTAATAATTTATTATATTTAAATAATATATTAGAATGTATATATATATATATATATATATATATATATGTTACAGTTATTTCCTTATATATATATATCATAATTTTAATATATGCATGTTAATAGCGCTGAAAGTAAATTATAGTTATCACTTTAATTTATTATTTATTGGATCTTCTTTTACGTATTTAAATCTGATGTATTTGTTATTTTCATTGGTATCATAATGCTTGTCGATGTTTGTTTATTTGTAATGTTTGCATTTTTCTGGCTCTATACTTATTTGGAATGCAGTATTTTTTCTATGATCACCCCGAATGCAACTTTCTCCCCAAGATCATACTGAATGCCACTTCCTCCTCTATTTTTTATGCCTTTCATTTTCTTATGATTATTCTGAATAATGATTGGAGTTATTTATTTCTTTTTTGGTTTATAGTTTCTTTTTTATATCATTTTGATTTTTATCACAGTAGTTGGATATTTGTAGTGCTATGTTTTTGAAGTATTTTTCTCTCTTATTTTCCACTATCTACAATCTGTTTCTTGCCTGTTCTTTATCTCTGTAGATGTTGAATTGTCTGAGATGAATATTATTTTTATTATACCACAGTAAAAGTTTATTTTGCTTAAATATTTTTGTTTTTGTTTTCTTGAAATGCTTTTTGTCTTTGGTACTGTACAAGCTCACTGTTTCCTTTTCAGTGTATGTCGTTGGAATCGAACCGAGAACCAATTCACCTCGTCAGAACCCTCAACTTCGAAACACGGGTGAGTCCATCCTGCAGAGTTTATCCTTTGCCGCCTGAGAGAAGACAGGAGCAGGAGGCGGGTGCGGTGACCTTGGATCGATATAGAGTGCCGCCTGCGGTATGCGCCACTCTTGGGTGCGGTTCCTCTAGTCTTGGGCTGTCCTGTCTGTCTTTTTTTTAAGGATATCTAAAATTGTTACAGTTATTTCCTGTACTTTTTTTTTTCATTTTTTAGGTTAGATGCAAACTTTTGTAGGTTCAATAAACCTATGTCTCTAAGGTTAGGACTTGCGTTTCATCTCTTACCAACTAATATCCTTTTTATTGTTATGATCGCAGCATCCAAAATTATGGATAATGGACATGCAATATCTACCTGACTAGATTGTAGTATTTTGCTTGCGGTTTCGCTTTTCCCGACCAAGGTACGATGCTACTATGCGTTGCCTCACAGGTTTCTTCACCCTCATTGGAACAAGCCCAAAGGAACGGGACTGAAATAGTAAGGCCTAGACGAGCTCTATGGCATTAACAGTTAGTTATGTTATAGTTTTAAATTATTGCTTATACCTATTTTTTATTTATCCATTTAAATATTATGTGATTTGAGGGTATCTCTGTCTTATCTATAGGAACTTGACCTTAAAGTTGTTTTAGGATTAGTCAAAAGGAGAAATTTCTTGAGTGGCTTCTGATCGGTTCCCTGAGACCTGTCTGAAAGGGGCCCTGCATTCATAATGTTAATTTTTTTTTTTCTATCCTGGTCCTGGACGAAACCGGAGGGCGCCCTTTTAAACCGGACGAAGCCTGGAACTGGAGCTATTCACTAGAACCGGTTTTAGGAACATCGTGCACCTTTGTAGGCTAGTTTTGGTCCACTGTTCCAGCTAGCGATTGCCATTCCTTTGCAATTTTTCGTATTTTATCTGTTTCCGTTCTAGATTTATGTTGGTGAAGATTTTAAATCAAACTTGATCATAGTTATATTTACACTAACGTTAGTCATTCGTCGCCGAAATACGAAAAGTTATTTCTCTTTGCTATCGTCGATACCTTTCTTACGCTCTCCTTTAAGAAATCGCGATACCAGTGTTTATCTGTCGCCAACATATTCTAGTGGCTGATGGGCAGTAAGTCCAGGGTCCTGGGGTGTAGGGTCCTTAACCATCGCAGTTAGGCCGTAGAGGGTGATTGACCTTGTGGTCGATAGAGGCCGCCACGCCCGTCCCATTCACCCGGACCATTCATGAGCCCCTCCTCCCGTTGGTACTTTCTAATTGCACCGATCAACCGATTAGCGGGGTACTCGTCACTGTCAGCTCTCTACCATCGCATCTTCTCTCAATCAGGCATTACAAACTCCTTACCTAGATTATATGTAGCTTGAATTCAAACTACTGTACTATGATCAATATTTTTGCTATAAAATCACTATATTATGTTGTACATTTAATATACATCCCCCTAATAGCAAGTTGTTTTTATTACAGAAAATGAAGTAGAAGAAGTTGAAGATGATGAAGAGGTCGAAGAAGAAGAGGAAGAAGATGAAGACGAAGATGAAAATGAAAATGAAAACGAAAGTGAAGAAGAGGAAGCAGAAGGTGTAGCAGCACCAGGAGAAGTAGAGGACGATGACGAAGATGAAGAAATCGACGTAGTAAGCCTTTCTAACACCCGAATGTCACCGCCCATCAGGGCAGCAGTCCGGACGATCAGAACTCCAGCTAGGACACTGTTGGGCCAGAGAAACGCTCACACCCTTCCTAACAACCCCAGTAAGCAAATGCAGAACCAGATTCAGGACGAGATGGCGTCAGCCATCACGACCAGCAGCCTCATTTCCGCCTCCAAGGCAGTGTCACGGCGGCTTAACGGTGCGATAAAGAGGAAGAGGACGACGACGCCCGCAGCACCTGCCCGAGGAAGGCGGAGAGCCAACCCCCCAAAGAGGTCACGCTTCTCCAACGGTTACCTTATCGACACCGAAAAGAGGTCCCTCCACAACAACATGGAGAGGCTGAGGAGGGTCGACCTAAGGAACGCCTTCGAAGACCTGAGGCAGCTGGTACCCGCCACCGCCGACAGCCACAAAGCGGCCAAAGTAACCATCCTCAAAGACGCGACCCACTACGTGAGGGAGCTCCACCTCAAGGACAGGAACTTCTCTGCCCAACTGGTCGCCCTCAGGAGGGAGCAGGACAGGCTACGGACCACCCTCTCCCACCTCAGGAGGATATTTGCCTATAAAAATTCACAACAAATCCTTTAATGTGATTTTATAAATAATTAATTTAGTTGTTTAGTTTATATGAAACGTGTTCATTAGTTTTATAGGCTCAGTTGTATATATATTATATTTATATGCCATAAAATCCTTTTTTTATGTTACCAATTTATTATTGAGGCCTTGGTTAGCCTTCATATTTTGTAAATAGAATCTCTTTAAAAGTTTTGTAATGAGTAATGAAGGCTTTTTTTTTTTTTTTTTTTTTTTTTTTTTTTTTAAATCTTTATTAGTAAAATAGACAAGCTTTATTGAAGTAATCCACAAGTCTGTATTTTTGTAAATAATTTGTGTAATTGTTGATAATTGTAATTATTGTGAATATTTGTTTGAAAAGTCTAATTGAAAGTAGTAGTGGTGAATTCTTTTTCTAGTTACTTTGAATTCGATATGGGTATAGTTTTAGTTACTTTTTTAATTGAAACTTGTTTTGTTTTTTTTTTAAATTGAATTTGATATGAACGAATAATGAATAAATGTGTTTAGAAGTGCCTGTCAGTTTTATATACTTAGTGAGTATGTACACTAAATGGCATCTTCATTATTCTTTTTTTTTTACTAGATATTGTTTTAAATTAGCTTTAATCAATTTTGTAACAGAAAATTTGTTTGGTATATTTGATGATAGTGTCTTTGTACCGCAGCTTTCATAGCTTAACGCTAGCGGCTGGCCGACATGTGAGTCTTGTATATTAATTGTAATATATAATTGTACAGGTTTATTAATTAACACTAGTGATTGTTATAGATTAATTATATTCAAATTGAATTGTTGTAATGTTTGTCTGGTTTATCTTCTTTCGACATGATAACTTGGACTAAGATCATAAGTCAGACGAACGGTCCAAACTGGAAATATTTTTTTTAAATGTTTATTTTAGCATATATACAATTATATCAGGGCGTAGACTAGGTTGTACGATAAGGTGCTTACTATATCAGGTATGGAATATATATTACGATATACCTCTGATGTGCCTTGTGTGTAATATATGTTCTTCATATATACTAATAATACTATACAAATTATCTAAATAGGTGTATAAGAATGGACTGCTTGGTGCTAAGTGTTATTTCAAAGAAGTTTTACAGTCTTTACATACTTTTTAATATTTTCATATTTTTTTAATAAAAGTAACAACGTTGCATAACGGAAAAAACTATTATTTTCTAACTGTACCTGGGCTAGGTTCCCCGACATTCCAATATCATTGCAACTTCTTTACAAATCCATCCAATTTATTTATTTTAATATTTCAGGCACATTCATTAGATTTATTTTTTTTTCTTTTAATTTTTGATGGCATTATCAGCAATACTGATTCTAATCCAGGTTACAAACAGCTGGTTTCTCAATATAAATAATAGCTAATAAAAAAAAAAATTCAGTTTGAAATAATGGCATTGATGATAATTAATAGTCTTAACATATTAGATTACTGTTTATCTACATATGACTGTTTGTAGCCTGGCATGAACACATGTTTGTCACATAGATTTATTTGTTATTAATTTTGATGTTAAAAAAAAAATGCTTTGCATATTAATTAGAACATTATCAGTAAAAAAGTACAACTAAACCTGGTTTATATAATTACTGGTTGATTTAATTTTTTTATGAAAGTACTTAATTATTTTTCGTTGTATAAATTTATTCCTGAAAGTTTAAACCTTACGAATTTGTTATGTCTACCATTAGAAAGATTGTTTCTCATTTTATTATTGTTTTTAGGGTTCTTTTATCAAATATTATTGGTTAGTTAGAGTGATTATTGATTTGTTAAATTAACTATTCTTGAAAAAATAGTTACTTGATTGTAGTTCCTTTTTTTTTTTTTAATCCGCAAAAATATAATTTCAATATTTTAAAAACCCCAAAATGTGTTTGTTGTGTATATATATACCTAAATCCTCTTTCCTTACACTCTAGAATAAGTCATGTATTCTTTATAAAAGAGTTAATGGATTTTCCAATTTTTCCAAATATCGTAAAACTCTAGAAATATAACAATATTAAAGAAAGATTAACAGCAAGAATTGCTGCCATACCCTTATAAACGTATGAAAAAAAGAAAAAATTCATAATTTTTCGCATTATATTTTTTTTCAAAATGTTCTTTCGCTCTGATTAAAAATTTAGTAGACGTATTATTTATAAAAATAAGCATTTGTAAAATTTTATTTTATTTAAATTTAGAAATTTACACAATCCGCATGACTCGGGCGTGATTAAGGCTGCCACAAGAATTTTCATCGAATTTATTCATGAATTTTCGGAATTCTATTTTTGAGTTGTTTTTTTTTTTTCGGCGAACATCAACATGAAAAAATCCGTTTCGTTGAAAAATTGTATGAAACACGAAATTGCTTAAGTTGCATATAGATTAGAAGTTAATTGCACATTGTGTTTAATATGGAGAAATAATTTTAGCTTATTTCTGGAAAGGTTATAGCAATACGACGATATTATACATGGACTTATAAAAATTGAATATAAATGAAAAATTAAATGACTTAAGATATATTTATTTTTTAAATGGGTGTGAAAATTTAATACAGAAGAGTAATGATTTTATATTAAAAAGTTTTTAATATAACTCTATCTTCTAAAATTTAATCGGTAGAAAAGCTTTTACGATTGACGTAAAAAATCAGTTAAGACATATATATGGAATGGAGCTTATTTTTTATTTAAGTAAATTACATTTCATATGCCCAAAAAAAAAAAACTTCAAAAATGACTAAATCAGTTGGTATTTAGACCAGATATCTAAGACACGGTGGTTTAAATTTTGGTATGAAAAAAAATCTGGGTTTTCGTTAATAAGGTGATAATATATAGGAATAAATATGCCAACGAAATGCTTTTTTTTTTAAGTGGTGACATTGAAATTTAAAAAAAAATGAAAAGGTTGCACATTCATTAATAAAATTTCCTTAATAAAAAACAACAAAAAACATTTCCAAATGTTTTATAGTAAAACGCTAGATAATCATTCAACATGTTATTCCTTATTCAATTGTAAGTAGACTATACCGCTTGACATTTGCCAGCCACTGATTATCCAATAACGATTAAAAAAAAAAAAAGTAAAAAACAATATAGGATTATATTATATTATATTTATTTAAATTAATGACCAAATTTAAGATATATATAATCGAATATAGTGAAAGAGAATTTATAGAATGAAACATTGACCAAAGGTAATTAGTTAAATTAAAAATTAAAGATTTATAAAATAGATATAAAAGGATAGTTATAAAAAAAATATTAAGTCCATGTTCTTTATTTTACGTAATTCTTTAAAGCTCTGTGTTAAATCAAATTTCGCTTGTTAAAACAATAAGTGACCTATGAAACGATGAGCTTTGCTGCGAACTATTCCAAACAAGATCTATGACAAAAAAACGCTAAAAAACGAAAATGTGTGTATTATGAATCACATAATCCTTATCAAAATAAAATAAACATAATCCAAAATTGTGTATCAAACGTTAATAGTAGTAATATGCGAGAATAAAGAAAGGAGAGAAACGTTAATTTCTTTTAATTTGCCATTGAAAGAAAAATAATCCACTCACAGAATTATTTTAGATGAAACAATTTTTTATTATAACTATTCCATAATTTTTAATACATTTTATCCAATCCCTGTTTCGTAGCGCTCTTCTTGTTTTCTTATAAGAAAACTTGTTTGTTTGCTTTTTGCTTATATAATTTTCAAAAAATAAAAATAAATAAATAATTGTAGGTTGACTGTAAAAATATATTTATAAGCAAATAATAACCTCCCTCCGTTCTGATTTCATCAAAAATACTTTTAATAATACATTACAAAAATTTTCTTGAAAAGATTTTTATTTAATTTTTTAGTAAATATATAATTTTGAATCGTTTTCTTTATTAACCTATTGCAATAAAGTTATTTTCTTTGAAGTGAATGTTTTTCATGCTGACATCAGACGATTTTATTAAGATAATCATTACAATAAATTAAAAATGTAAAATTATTTTTGAAATAGATACGTTTGTTTAGGGTGTCTGAAGTTTTCTTGTGTAACGGTTTTTTTCACCCTCAATACGTACCGTTTTTTCAAAACCAAAAATGTGGCATTTGACAGTATCCTTATCATAACTATGATGAAGAATATATTTTGTTATACATGTATTGCTTATACCTACTCTTTAGAAGCTATATTGATTAGAAAAAAAAATTTTTTTTGTTGAAAAACCTACGATTTTTATAGGTATTAGACGTAATATCTTTTCTTCAGACTTTTTTCATCCAAAGCAATATAGCTCCTAAACGGTAGGTCATAGCGACCAATGTAATATAACAACACGTATTTTCCATTAAATTTCTGACAAGGAAATTTTCGTCAAATCTTTGTTCGAACTAACACCAACTGAACTAGAGCGTGCCAAAAAAGCCACACCATTTAAAAAATGTACGCAAAAAGGGACTTTTTTCGTTCAAACCTCTATAGCTCCTCAACGGTAGGTCCTAGCGACAAATGTCAAATAATAAAAAATACTCTTCATTAAATTTATGATAGGAAACTGTCGTTAAATATTCTATCCGAGCAACACCAACATAACTACAGCGCGTCAAAATGTCAAATTTTTGAGTGTGAAAAAACGTTACAAAATTTGAGAGTGAGAAAAATGTTATACAAGAAAACTACAGACCACAGCGAAAAGACATAACCATGTCAGAATTATCAACACTTTAAAATTGTAAAGTGACATAGAATAATTCCCTGAACGTCTCTATTGGATGGACGGCTGTACGACAGGGACCTGAAAAACCTGAATCTTATGAATTTATCGAAATATTGACATAACACATGATATGAAATCCCTATTTCATTCAAGAAAAATTAAATTAACCATATAAAAAAATAAACAATTTTCAGCTTAAAATACAATGGACTTTTTTGAAGCAGTGGACAAACATATTAAATATCTAAAAAATTTGGAGTCAGTAACGCGATGGTAATCCTGACTGGGAAAGTTTATATTTATTTCGGGTCAGTCACAGACAATAAATCTTTTACTCCACTCCCATATCGCTTATGGGCTGCAAAAACAATGGCACAACTCAAAAAAACATTTTTTGAGATAAGTGGGTTTAATTTACATTGCTAAGGAAAATGCTTTAGTTTGCATACACGAAATTACCTTACATGTTATACGTTCTCTCGTTTAAGCAAATTAAAGCATATCCTTTGCATTTCCCTTAGCAATGAAAACTTAAAACCCACTTATTTCAAAAAATTATTTTTTGAGTTGTGCTACTATAGCAGCCCATGAGCGATATGTTGGTGATCTGTATGATAACCATGTTAATAGCGACGTCAAGTCCTCAACAAACCATTTAAAAATTAACTCATGAATAGCAATAAGTTTTAAATATAAAATCAAATAACTCATTCTAACAATGAAGATTTCACTTTCAACAAATTATTAAAAGAGTTGTTCCTACGATACAATGTAATTCATTTGAATCTCGGCATATTAGTTATGAGATACAAAATTAAAGCATTTTATATTATAAATTAGAGTTCACAAAAGACAAATTGTTGGACGGGATCGCATCTCTCGCTTTATTTATTAGAAAACGAAAAGAAAGGAGCTAGAACTATTCCCGTTAGAAACTACAACGCAGAAAACTATTTCTACTAACAATAGCGCAATATTCAGATTGCTGATGCAACAGCCATTGTGAGGTGCAACCCGTAGATGAGTTTGTAAAAGCCAAAATACTCAGTATAATTTAACACGCGGATGTTGGACAGATGCCTAGCCATTTAATGGCTTGACCCCAAATTCTCCTTAGCGTCCATTTAAAGTTTAAATTGACTCCCGTCTCGCAAATTTATATTATTTTCAATTACTCTCCTTTCTTTCTTTTGGAACATTAAAGGTAGATTTGCATTATGAAAGGAGATCAAAGCTGTATTCTACACCTAAAACCTTTTAAAGTTTTTGATTGACTAATATTTTTACTCGTTCTTTCACTCAATTTTTATACTTTAGGACTCTGGTTGTTGAAGAAAAAATAATGGCAGTTTCAACTAAACCAACTTCTACAAAGGTCTAGTGATAAATAATTATTCTTGAGAGAAAAATTTAGAACAATATATTACTTTATAGTATAATTGTGATTCTACCAATAATACATAGAAAAAAAAAGTCAAAGATTAATAAATTGTAAACATTAATTTATCTTTGAGGTTATCGTAAATAAATTTCACAATTGATGGGGTATTTGTTGACTGGAAGTATTTAAAGATGTAGGTAGTTGGGGAATGCAGTCATTGATACACAGCAATTAAAAATAAATTTAATTTATTATGCCGACGTTTTAACTTGCGTTGCAATCCTTCATCAGGGCTAGAAGAAAAATAAAACAAAGAAAAAGATAAGCCAAAATAGCAGAGAGAATAAAAAAGTATGTAATGAATAACTGTATGAGAATAAAAACTATAACATAAAGACAATCTATATTGTTCTATATTGTATTCTATATATACATTGAATATTCATATATATTGTATTCTTAGTCTGTATATATTGCCTTTATGTTATAGTTTTTATTCTCATACAGTTATTCACTTCATACATTTTTTATACTCTGCTATTTTGTCATATCTTTTTCTTTGTTTTCTTTTGTTTTCTAGCCCTGATGAAGACTTGCAACGCAAGTCGAAACGTCGCCATAATAAATTTAATTTATTTTTAATTGTTGTGTATCTATGACTGCATACCCCCAACTATCTATATCTATAAATTTCACAATATTACGAGTTACTAAAGTTACGTTTCTCGGGCCAACGCGCAAGTATTTTCTATACTGTCCTCTTTATATCAACCAAATTGAAATTCAAGTCTCTAATACTCTAATTCCTTGATCATCATTTTTCTTCCATTAAAACTTTTGCATATCTTAAATCCATTACAACTTATATGTATAAATGTTAGTTTGTTTTTTTCTATTGTCAACATAAAACTGAAAAATTACCATTTTTCAAAAATATATTCCATTTCTTTTTGAAACGTATTTTCAAATGTTGAAAAACCAAACCAATTTATTGGAAGAAAAACTTATATATATATTTTTTTTTTCCGTTCGATTACAAGTCACTGAACTTACTATTAATATTTCTTTTAATACAGACTGTAAATTTAAAAAATCATTTCCTGTTAAATTTTTGTTATTTAAGGGAGACCTGTACAATTTCGCAGTGCCAGTTACCAAATCATTATATTATGCTGTGGTATTTTTCACCATTATTTGCAATCACCTTGGAACATGGTTTTATACAAAAATCCCTGACAAACAGCTCCTTTTTGGGGCGGCAACGCAAGAGAGATTAGCCTTTCTGAGCCTACAGCCTAAAAAAGGAAAATCAGGACGAGAAACGAAAAAAACGGGGTAAAAAAAAGAAAAGAAAATGACGAAATGACATAATCACACGTCAGTACGAAAGCGTGGAACCGTCAGACAATATATGCGCATTTTCAGTATAAATACCGTGTTTTGTGGGAACCCGTCTACGTCACGGCGTCTTTGTATTTAAAACTCGTCGAAACTTACATTAGCAAGTAATTAGATTGTTTACATATACTGAAGGAGGCAGTGTCCAGGTTGTGCCCCTGTCTTCCCATAGTGCTTGGAGTGAGGTAGGGGGCTGAATTAATAGGAGTGGGCATGCATATGGAGCCTCTGCAGTTTTACATAAAACGGATTTTGTAAAGATAATTATGCCTCGGCAGGAATGAATTTACTCTTAGAATACGTGTCCTATCACACGGCTCACACTCACAGGTCTCCTACATCGGAATATATTAGCTTTAAAATGCACACAATGACATTTGTTATCATATTAAATAAAAATAACAAAAAATCAATTTCTACCTGACTGGGAAAGGTAATGAATCATGGATTTGTCTGTCTATAATCCACTAATTTTCTCAATTTAAATTTATAATTAAAATTATTAAATTACTTCAATTAATAAATACATAAAAATAACAATTGAATGGGTCCGCCGAAAAACGTTCTAAGCGACAAAATTTCCGAAGTGGTGATTTTAAATGTATTATAAATAGTACATCATAGAATGATATAGCAATCCATTATGTTATTATACATGTAAATATAGCAAATTACAAGATGAAAAAAAAAATCTAACTTACAAAACTAACGAGAACTTTAAATTATGATTTTCTTCCACTGATCACTCAAATTTTTGTTTGTCGCTTAGAACGTTTTTCGGCGGACCCATTCAATTAATTATTACTTAAATTAACGATAAAGTTTAAGTATGGGTTGCAATCGTGACTTTTATTCAAACCAATATAACTCCTAAACAGTAAGTCTTAGCGATAAACGTTAAATAACAAAAAATATTCTCCATTAAATTTCTAATAACGGAACTGTCGTCAAATTTTTCGATCCGAGCAACTCGGACAGACCTAGAGCGGGTCAAAACTTTATTTATTACACAAATACAACTTAACTTTTTTTATTTAAACCAGAATAGCTCCTAAAGAGTAGGTCTTAGCTACAAATGTCATATGACAAAAATATTTTTTCATTTAATTTCTGATCGGGAAACTGTCTTCAATATTTCGACCCGAGCAACACCAACAGAGCTAGAGCATGTCAAACTAAACGTAACGCTCTCGCGTTTCCCGAAAACGCATCATTTTTGACCAACCAGGCCACGGGTAAAATATGTTCCGTGTTAAGAAACCTTAAAGAACAATATTAAAGGATAAGAAACTAGAAGAGAGACCATTCTGGAGAAGAAAGAATCATTTATATTAAGACTAATATTGTCTTCTTGTTGCACTTCAAATCTTATTAACTAGTCGTAATATTGATCTGTCTGTTTTAAATTAAACAATGATAACAAATTTCAAGCAACAAAACAATATATATCAATAAAATTCAATAGTGAATACGGTCTTCTTGAAGCCGATCTACAACAAAGTGGGCACCGAATCCTTCGAAACCACCGAATAAAACGGCAGTGCCATCTATTGCTACTGATATCAAGATGGCAGTGGGTCAGTAGGCTACACTTGGCCTCCCTTAAATAGTAGCAGGGCTCTGTACCTCCCGTCCCGCTCCGGGATAGTTGAATCGCTTCCATCTTCTATTTCTGCTCGGGCAAAGATCAATACTCCAAGTGTAAAAAAAGACGTGATCCCGCGGTATCGGCTTCCGCGAGACGCTTCGGGAACGCCCTGTTGCGTCAGGGCTGAGGGGATCGAGCTGCGTCGAAGTATTTATAATTAGTCCACCTGGCTACGTCAGGTCTCCGCTCTAGAAGTCCTATAATCTCTTAGGCATTACTTATAATTAAAACTATGACGCCGAAGTGTAACGATTTAGTTAACGTGAGGAAATAACTTTGCAACTGGGCAATTATATGGATTACTTTTGCACTATTAAATATAAAATGGGCTCAACTATAAAACAAAATAACACGACATAAACGAATTTAAAATCCCCAATTTATTCATAAAGTTTTGACCGTAATCTCTTTTCTCAACCTTTTCCGCAATTTCTTTTTTTACCTAACATTATAGAAAAGAAATTATAAGTATAAATATAATAAATATGGATTTTATAAGTTACATTTATGAGCTCAAAGCTCCCAATTAATTACAAAAGACTCATATACATGACTGTGATTGGACCTATTTGGACGAACGGAGTTGAGCTTTGGGGTTTCACTAAACCATCCAATTCATCTCGTATTCAATCCTTACAATCCAAAATCCTCAATGCTCCTTACTTTGTCACCAATAAACTTATCCATAAAGATCTTAATGTTCCATATGTTGCTGATTTAGCCCACACCAGATACCTATCCTTTCATAGTAAGTTCCATAACCACTCAAATCCGTTAGTTTCTCAACTTGCTTCCCACTCCATTCCTGATAATCCTCTGAGGAGTCTGAAACGAAGATGGTCTAGAGACCTTCTAGTGTAAAAGTTTTAATAAAGTGCTACTGATGAGTAGTTCTTTTCAAATTTTAACATGTTATTATAATCGTTGTCAATACGATTATAATAACATGTTATTATGAATGTATATATTAAAATTTCAATAAATGTATATAAAAAAAAAACATTTATGAGCAAAAACAATTGCTACAAATTGACACTATTTGCAGATATTTTTATCATTAAAAAATGTAAAATTAGCAATTTAAACTAGTTTCTAATATAATTTTCTTAATCTCGAGATCTCGAAAGACAAGTGAATTTTGATTGCAGTATGTTATAGTAACACAGGTAGAGTAGGAATAACTTAGATCATTTTTTTTATATGGGTATGTTTTTTGGCTGAGGTTCTATTTGTTTTTGGTGTAACGTTATTTTCAGCATTAAAAATGACACATTTTGACTCGTTCTGGATCTGCTGGTGTTAATCGGATCGAAAATTCATTGGACGTTTTCTTATCAGAGATTTATGAGGTATACTGGTTTTTAATTAAAAAAAAAAAAAAAAAATCACATTTTACACACATTTCTTCAGTGTTGGGGCTTCTTTCATCAGGCTCTAGTTCTGCTGGTGTTGCTCGGAACGAAAAATTTGACGGCAGTTTCCTGTTTTGAAATTTATTGGAGAATATTTTTATTTAACATTTATCGCTAAGACAACTCTTTAGGAGATATATTGGTTTGAATGAAAAAAGTCACGATTGAAACCCCTACTTTCAACATTATCTTTATATTAAACAATGATTAGTTGTTAATTTAATTATTAAAGCCGGATTGGATTCTGCTAGTGACGCAGCTGAGAGCAGCGCTGGGATCTCTTTGAGCTGGATTCCCCTCCCATATTGGGGGGATAAGTTGGATTCGCGGATTCCTCGGGATGGTTGTAAATATTGGATACATAGTATGAATGTAATTCAAGATTTTTTCTTTCTTTTTTTTATCCCAATATTTTTTTGAAAATAGTTAATTATCTTTATAAACTGTCCTCGGCAGTATAACCTAAGCATAACAGATTCGAGAAACATTAACAATTTATCAAACGCTTGGATAATATTATTCAAAACCTCCACCTTGAGGCTAGCAAGAAGCCGATTGTCGTCTTTACCAAATTCAGTCCCTCGCTGACCTTCCTTGACATTCTTCTTCCTTCGGACGGAGCTTTTTTATCCTCTTCAACGGAGCTGCACCTTCCAGATAAAACTTCCAGAACCTTTGATGTCCATCTACTATTTTGGAAGTAGTTCTCGGTAAGAACAACTTGCTTCGCATTGGACTCCTAAGTATTAACAAACAACTTTTTTTTAAAGCTAATGAATAAAACCGCAACTTTTCCATTTTGAGACGACCAGTTATAACATTGTAAATTAATTATTTTATCTTTAAATTTAACAGTGATTTTTTAAGCGAAGACCAAAATCATACTTTATTTCACAAGGCTTCAAAGACAAGAAACTGCTCGTCGTTTCTGACTACTCCAACATTTACTTGACAAGCGTTCAAAGCTCTCTACAATCACAAAAGACTTATTAACATGAAGGTAGTTAGACCCATTTGGACATACCGAGTTAAGCTTCGGGCTCCACTAAACCTTCCTCAATGCTCCTTATTATGTCACAAATAAACTGATCTAGATCTTAATGTTCCATGCGCTGCTGATTTCATCCAAAACAGATACCTGCCCATTTATAGTGAATTCCATACCTACTCGAATCCACTAGTCTCCTAACTTGCCTCACACATTCCCGATAACCCCCCGAGACGTCTGAAAAGAAGATGACTTAAAATGTAGAACTATTGAAGTGCTACTAGTGAGTAGTTCTTTACATGTTACTGACATTTCATTGTAATAATTTTCCTAAACTTTACCAATTGTATATAATTAATGCAGTTGTAAATATTAAAAAAAAAAAAAATTGTAAATCATATAGTTCTGATTAATTCTTAACAAAAAACCAAATAAAGGCTCTCAATAAGAATTTTCATTTCATTTAGAACACGCATAATAATGTCATAACAATTCTAAATTTTCCAAAGTGTTCTGATGTTTACCGGCCTGTGTCTCCTCTATTCTCTTAACATATTCCATAGTAAATAATACAATTTTTTAGTTATTGGTGTTAAAAAATTTATATCTTTGATTATTTTCTTCTATACCTCAGTGTAAGACTGGCAAATAATTACACCCAATTGATTTATTCATTTTCTCAATTAAAATTTTCATTTTATTTTAGGTGTTTATGTTCTCATACACTTTAACCAGGCCGTTTTATACGTTTTAGGTTAATTAAAATATTAATTAAATTTACATAATTCCAACATAAGAAAGTTCATATCCGACCCTTGCGCTCATTACGTCTTGCATTCGAGGTCTAATGTGAGTTTGGATAAATTCTTGAGGGATTTGTCCCATCTAATGCAAAATTGTAATAAAATATATAAATTTACAACTTTTTTAAAAATAATTCTTTCTTTTATTCAACTACTATTTTTAATAATCCTTGTAAGTTCCGTAAGAACTATTGAAAGTATGTATATAAGGACTTAAACATCTAAAAAAAGAATGAACATTTTAGCCAAAATAATTTATAATAAAATAAAAGAATGCAAAAACAACTGAAATTCAAGGAGTTTTTTTTTACTTTTAAGGAGATAAAGAAATGTTAATACAATGAACTTTAATATCACAATCGAACTATTCAAAAATATTTATCTAGTCGTCAAAGCTTTCATCCACTGTAACCGTAGGGCGAAGTGACACAAGCCGAATATCTGTGTTTTGAGTTGCCGCCGTGGTAAAATCCATAAAAAGATTTTCATTCAGTATTGGAATATTAGGAGTACCAAACAACTTTCAAATCCTACACGTGACAGTTTACTTTTGTCATATTTGAAGCGTGGCATTCATAACCGAGCTAACTTTCTTATTGTAAATTTTTTACAGCTAGTCGATAAAGATTTTAATATCCCAATACTGAAAAGGAAACGTTATTTAGGTTCATAATTTTTGCCTGTCAGTACATTTGTCAATAAAGACGGGTTTCTTCTAGGGAAAACAACAAAAAAAAACAAACAATAAAAATATGTTTCAATTATTTTTTATTGCAACTTCCAGGTCTGACTAGACTAGGAAGAGGTCTTATTTTATGTATTGCCTTTTTTAATGTGATTTAACTACTTTTAGGGGAAAACCTTTCTTCGCCTAAAGATAAACTAGTAGAAAAACTAATAAAAACAAAACGAAATCTGGAAGAACACATATACCTAACAAAAAAAAAACAATTTGATAGTTTGACTAATAATAAAATAGCCTTCAAATCTGTTGAAATGACAGATGCATAAATGTGCTTTAACAAAAGAGTTTCATATGCCCCAGTTAAAGAACCGATTCTGGGATCTTCTTTAATATGGAGAAGTAAACATCTAGAGGAAAATGAAACTTTTAGCCGAGAAAAAACAAAACAAAAAAAACATTGGAAAATTGGGTGGAATTTTTGCCTGTATATTTGTAAATAAAAACGATTTTCTTCAAGAAAAAAAAAATAATGAAAATATGTTTCAATATTTTCTTAATACAATGAAATCGAAAGGAGCGGTTGACAACTACTAAATGGAAATAAAAGTTAAAGAATGACAATACTAATTAAGAATCTATTGCTATTCCTGGAGCACCTGTACATGAACACCACTAATATATTTTGAAATCGTTTGTGTTTTTAAACGTGAAAGTGGTTTAAAACCAAAAAGTGTAGAGACACAACTCAAGCCATGAATTATTCAAGTCATTAAATATACGTTTGTGTTAAATTTAAACGAAATCCAAATTTAGATTTTGAAAAGCGAATTGGCACCAAAAAGCGGATGGGAGAATTACGCTGAATCGGAATATATTTTGGCAGTGAATTGCGAAACATGAGTTCATGATGATCAAAGTTTCTTTCACCAAGAGGTAGATCCTACTCCTGGACAGGACCAACTCCACAGAGCCCCTCTAGATCGGGGACAGAGGAGACGCCCGGGTGCTGAAGGAGGGCCAATGCCATCCTGGGAGGTCAATGTCACCGCCCGGTCAGTACACCTATTGCGCAACTGCCTCGCAATATGTCTTGCAAATGATCCCATCTACGCCTCAGGAATAACTAACATCTGTCAGTCAAATTAGTTGAATAATGCCGAACATGTTGCGTAAATAGAATAATTGTAATAGTTTTAATATGACAGATAAAGTTAGTTGAGATTGTTTTCCTTGTTTATAAAAGAAAATCAGATATTAAATTTTACCATATTAGAACTATCTTTTTTTTTCATGTTACCACCACATAAAATAAACATAAACAAATTTAAGCTGTTTTTGAAAACCAAGTAGCCATATAAATTTCCAACATGAATAATCAAGAAAACAAACATCATTGCTATTTCTTTTTAAATAAAAGCTTCAAGAAACATTTTATTTTATTTTCACTAACATATACGTACAAGAAAAAATTCCACACGGTTCTTTTTTTTTCATTTCCTCAGTGAAAAGTTTATTTATTTATTTTTTTTTTAGTGTTTACGCCTCCATATACTTTAAGCTGAGCAAATGAAATGTTTTAGATCATTAAAAATATGATATACAATGTTATATCAGTAAGACTAATATCTGCTGCCCACTGCGATAGTGGTATACGTCTAAAGCAATCATGAATAATTCTTGAGAAATTGAATAAAACCATTTTAATCATTTTTTTTTATAAAGGGAAAAAATAAATACAAGAAAAAATTAAGAAAATATAAGATAAGTAGAGACTGTCTGGGAAACATTATAAATTATTATCATTTTGAAGTTAATTAGTTTTCTTTAACGAAATAGATCATATGTTGTGTGTGTAGCTACCCGATAATGTTGGGCAGCAATGTGTTTTTGTATAAATAAAGCACATTTTTTTCAGCTTTATTTCATTTTTTTTCGAATCACCCACTTTGGGGTACGTTGAATCTATTATTTTTTCGCGGATACTTCTTTGCGCTTCCGGTACTCCATTCTCTCCGATGTTGCCTTTCTTCTCTGCTCTGACACTACAGTACCTCACGGATTAGGTGGTTGTTTTAGGAATCTTTCAACAATTTTCCTAATTGTATAGTTTTTTTTATTATATTAATTTTAATATTAAATTTATTAAAATCAAGTTGAACTAGTTTGAACCAGTTACATTTTGTTTTTCTATTCTTGAAGAAGTCGAATACTTGTTTAGTGAATCTTTTTTCATTCATTCTAAATTTTAAGCTTGGTTTTATTTAATTAATATTTTTAAAATCCTAAGAGGTTTCATAAACTCTGATATGTAAAGTATATGAAGACGTAAGCACCTAAAACTGAATGAACCTTTTAGCTATGAAAATTAAAAAAATCAATTTTTGTGGAATTTTTCAACTGTCAATATTTTGACTGTTTGATGTTCCTCAAAAAGTATGGTCGACATTAATTATTTGTGCAATAAATAACAATTAGACAATAAAATTAATATTTCATATTTGTTATTTTAATGAAATTTAAAACTGTATTGAAGAAAATATAAACAAACCTGCAGCAAGATATAATGACACAACAATGACTTGTGAAATATCTATTGATAGCACTTTAATGACAGTGCTGCGATAAATGTCCGCAAGGATTTTTTTTTTTTTTTTTTTTGTCACTCAACTTTGTCTGACCGTAGAATTATAATGCAAGGTAAGGTACCAAGTATTAAGCTAAAAGGTACACCTTGCTAGAAATGTTTTATGGAATAATTGTAGAATGAACTGATAGCAAACTAAAATCAGTACTGTCACCAATGAATGTATGATGTATGTATGATGTTCCAGGCAGCCAAGAAGTCATCGACTCAACTTTACACGCATGTAATGGCTAAAGAAACAGCGATAAAGAGCTAGAATTAATAAATAAACTAATCTAGAAGATTTTTTAACGTATATAAGAATAAAAGTGAAATTATAAATTGTCCTTTTACCAGCCTATTTATTTAAAATGATTAGCTCTGACTAAGCGTACTTCCGCAAACGCAGTGGCTCCTAACATTCTTCAAGGATGCAAATAAGACAAGTGGAACACTAAATATTAGCTATAGGATTAATGAATTAATTGCCACTGCTATTGTAATTATTTTATTTAAAACTAGTTTCGAATTTTAAAAATTCATGATAAGTTTCATAACATGCACAAAGTTCAAAACATCAGCACTCTGTTATATAGATTATATAAATTAAAGTTTTTAAAAATGAAAGACAAGAAATACAATTTATTGGTACTCCTCTAAGGAGGCAAATGGGCTTCTGAATGATATCAAGAGGAGTGGAAGGAGTCAGATAGAGTGGGACCTTCCTATTTTCTCGTTTTATAATTGTATTGTATACCATCATGCGTACCTCAAGTGAGCTATAGGAATCACTATCAGAAAGCACACTCCTTTACTCACCTATTATTTTGGAAGCGAATACTCACTTCTAGGGTTACATCCTAAAGTAACCCCGGACACACGCCGAACTATTATACAACGGTAGAAACAGGTATGGCTCACGTACTTTTAAAAATATTTAAAAAGATGCTGAAATGGTGGATACGAATACAAGAGATAGAGGATCCCCGACTGCCAAAAATATTTTACAACAGGCTCTCTAATCTTTGGAAAACTACCGCTATACTTCTCAATTGGATAAGTGACCAAATAAAACTACTTTCCATGGTCGGAACCACTCACATCTGGACTTGTCCAAATTTAGGAATTATCAAAAGACAGAGAAAATGCAATGAAGGATCACCTAGCAAGTATGGATTTCGATCGAGTAGTTTAGTGTATAATGATAAAAGTATAGTTGACTGTTATGGTGAATAGAGAAGATGATCAGGATCAGTCAAAGAGGAAAACCATGTCTAAGAAGAAATTCTTTGATACGTGCGAACGTTTCGACCTGCCTTCAGTCATCGTTCTCCTTACCAGTGTGGTCCGGTGGCCCTGAAGAAGACCTGCAAGGCAGGTCGAAACATTGGCACGTATTAAAGAATTTCTTCTCAGTTTAGTTTAGTTTATATTATGTAAATTATTATACACTCCAAGTTTAATTTATATTATATAAATATTACAACTTTTGGAACACCTAAAAGGTTTTTTTTTTTTTTTCGAAATAGGTTCCTGCCAACTTTCTCACACACTTTTAAAACCAGCCATACAATTTTTTACCTAAATAATTTCCCATTTCTGAGAAAACTATTTGGCCTAGAAGCATGGTTTAGGTCCATGATGAAACAGATCCATATTCGTTTATATTTTAGGTAGGTGCCTTCCAATCTTGTCTCCACATTATATTAGTTGTCGTTTACCTATTTTTTAACTGTCATTTTACTAACTATATTCACATACTTTAACCAAATATATGTGATATCTTCTGTATTTTAAATGTTTTTTTGACTATATAAGTCTATTAAGTAAGATGTTGACGTGTTACGTTCAATGACTTTTCCTTCAATTTTGATTTTCCCATTTACCAATCATTCCCTATTTATAGGAAAACCATTTGATCAACAGGTACTGTTTAGGTATTAAATGAAAGCTAATTAAACTTCCTTTCAATTCATTTCTAATGATATTTTTGTGATAAAAGCACTTTCGTTAGCATGCGGCCGGGAACTTGACTCTTAACAGAAAAATTTCATATTTTACAAAAATCAATATGTTTGGGAGAGCTGTATCTCAACATCCGATTGGTCTGCGGAGCTGCAATTAGTCTTAAATTGTCACACATTTAGTGTTCTTTATAGTGTAAATATGCCCTATCCAAAAATAACAACAATTTCGCGGTTTTTCGTGTACTACAAAAAATGTACTAAGTTTTGAGTGTTACAAGCTTGGATTTTAACAACCCTCTTGTTTCTACTAACATATTAAAAAATGATAGATACGTGTGCTTTTCAAACTTGATTTTATAAATCGACAGCTGTTAATACTTTCTCATAAAGAAACTAAGCACAGGTTTACTGTGGAAGAGCAGGTTATAAACCTCAGCAGTTTTTGCTCTAAAATCCAATATGAGGCCCAATTCACAAGTTTTCTATTATGTTAATTTATTTTTAATTTTATGCTCACATCACGTCGTCAGTAAAAGAAGAGGATTTATTTGTTTAAAGAGAACTGAGTTTAAAGAGAAGAACCAAGACCGAGGCCGTAGCTTCCTTTATGTATTGCCACAGAACTAGCAAACAATGTAAGTCGGCGATAAAGAAGTGGAGATAAGTCGGATTTAGTATTATCGACGCAAAGCAGAAACAGAAATAGCGCGGCAAGTATTTTCGGATGTTTACAGCACTTAGAGCAATAAACACGCTCCGCTAAACAGTGTTCTGTTTGGTCTACCAGCTGCAAGCCCGCATTTGGTTGCGGTGTCCTATTCTATACAATGTTTAGATAATTGAAAAAAAAAAATTAAACAGTGCTTATATAGCTCAAAAAATCTCATAAAATGTTTCAAGTAGGTCGTTAAAAAGTACGGTTTTTAAGGTTCTACATGTTAGGTCTAAGAACATAATAAATTTATTTCTATCATAATACCAGACTTAAAAGACAAGAAACTACTCCTCGTTTCTGAGTATTCCAACATTTACTAGAAAAGTGTTTAAAGCTCCCAATAAATTACAAAACACTTATTTACACGACAGTAATTAAACCCATTTGAACATACGGAGTTGAGCTTTGCGGCTTCACTAAACCTTCCAATTCTTCTCATATCTAATCCAAAATCCTTCGTCAAATTCTCAGTGCTCCTTAGTATGTACAAACAATGTTATCCGTATTGATCTTAATGTTCCATTTGTTGCTGATTTGGCCCGAACTATGTACCTATCCTTTCATAACAAACACAAGTCTCCCAACTTGCCTCACACTCTATTCGCGATGATCCTCCGAAGCGTTTGAAAAGAAGACGGCCAAGAGACCTTCTAATGTAGAACTATTGAACTGTTACTAATGAGTAGTTCTTTACATGTCATTGTAATAATTTACCTCAAATTTACTTCTATTATATAATGTATACTATTTTAAATATCAATAAATAATTTTTTAAAAAATATTATTAATTTATTTTTTCTCAGTTAAAAGATGTACTGAATTCGAAAACAAACAAATAATAATAATATAATAAAATGCATTGAGTAAAAAGCTGTAGAGGTACAGCTGTTGTAATGTTTAAGTGTTGATTTTCAATCGATCAATTAGCCTAAGTACTCTGTCATTCTAGACACACCATGACGGATTCTTAGTGAAAAATTATTTGTTTAATTTATCAAAAGGACTGTAACTAAATTGATGAGATCCGGTATGGCGCGTTATCAATTAATTGTACCTACATAGGGTGACCAAAGCAGTTGGGCCAAGCTGGATACAGTCAATATGATGCTGAATACAAACATACACGGGTCTAGGATACAACCGCATAAAAACATATTGTTATTTAAATAAAAATAACTTTAAAACAATTATAAAAACAAATCTAGGGATATGAAATAAGAATAAAAATTTATAATATTCGGATTGACTATTTGTTTTTCCCCTCTATTTATTTATGTAAATATACCAGCCATACAACAAAATAACAAAAAAATAGTCAGTGAATATTCTGACAATTATTATAAACCAATAAATACCAAGGTATGACATTGCAGAAGTACATACGGCATTTCTTGATGGACGTACGTCATCTCGCACCCAACACTTTTGCATTCTCCTCCTTGTAATTTTTTACGTATCAACTGTAGCAAATCTATTTATTTATGTAAATATACCAGCCATACAACAAAATAACAAAAAAATAGTCAGTGAATATTCTGACAATTATTATAAACTAATAAATACCAAGGTATGACATTGCAGAAGTACATACGGCATTTCTTGATGGACGTACGTCATCTCGCACCCAATACTTTTGTATTCTCCTCCTTGTAATTTTTTACGTATCAACTGTAGCAAATCTGATGTATGTTGTCATGCCTTTACAGATTGTGATGGAAACTAACAAATTAACTAAATTAATTACGTGTTGGTCGATTGTGGGTAATATTAGTCGGTATTAGTTCTGTTGTTTGTATGACAAGCAGAACTTTAATAAATTAAATTTTTATTACTGATTAAACTGAATAATTGGAAATATGAAGGATTTCTTATTACACTACACGACACAAAGGCAGTGGTTAAATTCCATGATTCTTTGTCTGATGAATATTCGGTAGGATGTGGATTAAGACAGGAAGACCCACTCTCTCCAACGCTTTTTAATTTAAGCCTTGAGCTTGCCACAAGAGCCATTAGAACAAACCCAGGTGGCGTAATTTACGATAGACTCACACAGCACATGGCGTATGCAGATGATTTTGTGACACAGCCCGATCTGAAGCTGCCTTGTCAGGAGCGCTGCAGGAGTTGGAGGAAACTGCGCCAAGGATGGGTCTTGAGATAAATGAGGATAAAACCAAGTACATGATGACCTCAAGGCTAAAAAGTAGGGAAGAGCAGTCCATCCACCTTTCGACTCATGAATTCAAGACGGTGGAATCCTTCAAATACTTAGGCGCAACGGTGACAAGCAAAAATGAAATACTTTCTCAAATAAAAACAAGAATAGCAGCCGGAAGCAGGTACATGTTTTCCCTACAAAAATTGTTAAAATTTTGGAACCTATCAAGAAAAGCAAAGATAATTATTTATAAGACGGTGATCCAACCAATTGTAACCTACGTCTGTGAGACATGGGCCCTCATCAAGGAATCGGAAAGAGTCCTTTTGGTGTGGGAGAGAGAAGTATTAAGAAAGATTTTTGGTAAGATTTGTCAAGAAGGAATTTGGAGGATTCGCCCAAATAGAGAACTGAATACACTCTATGAAGATATCGACATAGTCACTTACGCCAAAAAAGGAAGATTAAAGTGGCTCGGTCACGTTGAAAGAATGCCAGAACAAAGAGTTCCCAGGAGAATGCTATCCGGCAGGCCTGACGGACAACGACTAAGAGGGAGGCCGAGGGTGACGTGGCTACAAAATGTCAAAAAAGATTTTCAAAAAATGGGAGTCAGAAGGTGGAAAACCAAAGCCAAAGATCGCCAGGAGTGGCTAGAATTGTGGAGGATGCCAAGGTTCTTCAAGAGCTGAAGAGCCCTTCAATAAATAAATAAATAAATGAAGGATTTCTTAAGTATATAAAATGTCTATACATATAAAAACATAAGTGAATTATAAACTAGAATGTTTCCATTTGAAATGGAACGCCCTTTTTCGTTTACTATGTTGTAAATGTAGATACAACGAATTTTTTATTCAATTTTGTTAAGCCTATACACATCCCTTTGCCGTAAAATCAATTCTGCTACAATGAAACCGAGAAGAAAGAAATAAGGTTCTGTATGGGTCGTCTGATATCTAATCGAAGAACTGACTGCATTTTTTAAAGGTATAACGCAATTATTCCGCAATAAAAAAAAGAAAATAAAAAAAATCTGGGCAAGTAAGGCTACTCTGAACATATGACGTCCATAATGGCAGTACTGACAGGCGTTAGTAACAGATCTTTTTCAGACATTTACCGACATCGCGCGTGATACGGTATGTTCCAAACGTTTTTGGAATATTTCCAACAAAAAAAATGACATATATACAGCATTTTTTCAATGTTCCCCCCCCCCAGTCAGTTTTACTTGGAGATATCACTGAAGAACGGCTGATACATTCAAATATGTCCTATATTTAGGTCGGACACTTCATAATAAGGCATTTTATTTTTTTGCGGAAGCGAAGTTCCACCGTGGATAAAAGTAAACTATTTATTTCCGGATTTCCATCTTCTTCTAGCTAATAAAGAAAAAGTATTTCGGACCTCAAGGTCCAAGAAATAAAATGAGTACCAGGACTTCCAATGAACCTCCAAAAAAATCGTTGCACCTCTTACTAGTAAGATCGTTGATTAAAAAATAACCATTAGGTACTTATCAAGTAGTAAAACTAGTAGACCATACTTTGGTGGTAGTGCAATTCAAAAAATGTTTTTGTTTTTTTTTTTATTAATTTACCATAGAAACACAAACTAAATGTTTAATGCCAGACAGGCAATAAAGGATCAAAATTACTTTATCTCAATATTTTACGACATGTTTATCATATTCAAGCACCGGTGAGTATCCCATTGTAAACATCAGACAATGTTGTAAATGTAGCCAAGTGGTAATTTCTACAAACGAAGTTGAGGAAGTTTTTTTCTCAGAGGTTATCTAAGTCTATTTGGGTTGTTGAATTCAAATTTCAAGATTGCTTATAGGAGTTTAAAAGTCTTGTAGGAAGTTGTAAGTGAAGTAGGATATTCGCAACTAAAAATTTCATTTTCATATTTAAGTTGTACGAGAGTTTCTGTTGATAAAATTGAATGTTTGGTGTGGGATGTAGTAGGAGGGGGGGGGGATGAAAAAGTGATAAAATACGAACATTATGAGAATTTCGTTGTGAAACCGACCTACCACAAGGCAGCAAAATTAAGAATACCACAAAAACGCATAAAACAGTTAAGAAAAAAAATACCATTGTTGAAGGAAAACTACCATTCGACGGCGCTACTATTACAGCATTGTTTAATGTTTACAATGGGATTCCCACCGTTTCTTGAATATGATAAACATGTAATATTTTGTCATATAATAATATGGTACTTCATTGTCTATTTGGCATTAACGTTTTAATAATTACTCCCCTATTAAAATAAAAAAAGTAGTTTACCTGTTCCACTTCCATCAGTGTATGGACTTTGGTTCAATACTTGATAAACAAGTACATACATACTATTTCTTGAATTGCAATCTGACAAGGAAGAGATTTGGCAAAGATTTGTTGTTCGGTTCATTGGAAGTATTGGTAATCATTTTTATACTTGGACACTGAGAACTAAAATTACTTAATAAGAATTAACTTTTACCGACTACTCAAACATTTACTAGCTCCTAATCAATTGAAGCGTGGAAATTCAGAAGATAAGAGCCAACAAAATAAAAATTTTCTTTTGTGTCAATCCTTCTTCCGAGGCGGGTATTAGTGATTTGAAGAGTTATATTTCAAAATTGAACATGTCCACTATCGGTCGATTTTTTTTTTCTATAAAGCCTTGTGAGCTGCAGGCACTACTATACTTTTTTCGTTAGTAGAAATCTATGGAGGATTTAAATAATATAATTTCTGTGGATTCACCAGCAGGGGGAGGACTGGTGTAGGTTTTTTACTATTTTTTTTTTAACATTTTCTGAAGTGGACATGTTCAGTTTTGAAAGATAACTCCTCATTTTGTGGTTGTTAGAAGGTAGTTCATTGACCGATTGGAAGATAGCATTGGCGTAGGTGCCGAACGTAGTTCACCCTGGAGGGTATAAGATTCAAGTTAAGGATACATTTTCTCAAAGGCACTTATATCCTTTTGCATTTCCATGCTTTAATAACAAAATACTTATTTACATGACAGTATTACATATTGAGCTTTGTGAGTTCACTAAACCCTCCAATTCTTCTCGTATCCAATCCTTACAACCCAAAATCCTTTGTAAAATCTTCAATGCTTCATATTATATTAAAATTTAACTTAACCAGAACCACTAATTCATATATGTTGAAGATTTGGCCTTGACAATATACCTATCCTTCCATGACAAGCTACATACCGAGTCGAATAACACCAGTCTCCAAGCTTCCTAATAACCCTCACAAGTGCGTCAAAAGAAGATGGCTGAGGGACTTTTTAATGAAGAGCATTTATTGGAGAACTACTAATGAGTGGTTCTTTACTAGATGGACTTGTTACTGCAATCATTTTACCGCGCTTTTACTTATTGTATATATTGTATACAGTTGTTGCATCAATGAAGTAAAAAAACAAAAACAATCTAGAGCTACCTCACTACCGGAAAAACATAAATTAATAAAGACCATGATTAAAACAAGATTAAACATTTAATAATGAAATGTTCTGCCAAGAAGAATTATTAAAGTATCGGCCTTTCTTACTGATTTCCATACAGAAAGCTTAAAACTTGGATTCGTGTTAGAAAAAATAAAGAGAAAAAAAAAACCAAAAAAAAAAAAACAATTTCTCCCAGAATAGGAAAAACAATCGATTATGGATATGCCTATCTACAATGTATTGTTGTTATATGTACAGCTTCTAATAAAGATACAGGTAATTATCGATCCGAGCAACACCAACAGAGCTAGGCCGTGCCAAAAATTCTTTATCACTTAAAATATTTTTTAGGCAAAACGTTACCTTTTTCAGTCTAAACGGCAGGCCCTAGCGGCAATAGTTATAAATAAAAAATATAATCACCATTAAATTTCTTATACATAAAATGTCAGATTTTCGATCCAAGCAACACCGACAGAGATCGAGCTTGTCAAAATGCTATATATTACACCAAAAAAGTATTGACCCCAGCCATGTCCATGTTTATAAAGAAAAGTCTATGTCAACAATTTTGTTGCGAATCGACTACTTTGGGCGTCGATGGACTAGTCAATAAGAGAAATGTACGATTTAACAAACAAAATCTTAATATAAGATGAAGGTGAAAGATCACCTTCATAATGCCAATGGCCTCAGCATACAAAAAAAAATTTATTTAAGACGTTTCGCCTGAGTCAGGCATCATCAGTTATTAAAACCATCACAACTTAAATCACAATCCTTTCTTTGGTAATTTAACAAAAATAGGACTTCAGTACAAAAATATATTGTATATATAATTATTACAAATAATAAATTATGTTAAAATAAATAAAAATTATTTTAATTTTAAGTCTTTATACAAAGACAATTCAGAATTACAAATTTATTTTAAAAAATTTCAGTTAGCAAATACTTACAAGTATTAGCCAACATGGACTAGATTTATAATTACTTAAAATTAAAATAATTTGTATTCAATTCAACATAATTTATTATTATATTAAAAAGGCATAACTCCCCATTTGCTTTATTCATTTAACTACATGTTTCAGAGCTTGTCATGTTGCTCCATCTTCAGGTTCTGCCAGTCAGTGGAAATTGTAGAATTCACCTCTAGGTTCATCCTCTTTTGATTTGTTCTAATATTTCCTTTTTCTTTTAAAAAATGTGGTTATGGTTGCCATCCACCAATTTACTTTAAATGTTTCATTTAAGGAGATTAATATCAGTTATTATATTAAAAAGGCATAACTCCCCATTTGCTTTATTCATTTAACTACATGTTTCAGAGCTTGTCATGTTGCTCCATCTTCAGGTTCTGCCAGTCAGTGGAAATTGTAGAATTCATCTCTAGGTTCATCCTCTTTTGATTTGTTCTAATATTTCCTTTTTCTTTTAAAAAATGTGGTTATGGTTCCACTGACTGGCAGAACCTGAAGATGGAGCAACATGACAAGCTCTGAAACATGTAGTTAAATGAATAAAGCAAATGGGGAGTTATGCCTTTTTAATATAATAACTGATATTAATCTCCTTAAATGAAACATTTAAACAAAATTTATTATTTGTAATAATTATATATACAATATATTTTTGTCCTAAAGTCCTATTTTTGTAAGGTTACTATATACCATAATTGATTTTAATTTAAATTGTGATCTGTAGGTTGTAATATATATGACGCCTGACTTAGGCAAAACCTCTTAAATAAACAATTTTGTTGTAAGATTAGACCATTGGCCTTGTGAAGGTGATCCTTCCTATCTTATATAAATTTTAAGAATTGGTCTACACCCCACTTTGAAGATGGCTGATCTTCATGCTAATAATTAATATAACACCTCATCCCCTATACCTAGGAAACAAACCTGACTCACAAACGATGTAGTTGAGGCAGGATGAAAGTATTGTGGATAGCTAGGGCAGGCTGAGAGAACCCAGGCACTGTGAACCACAAACAAGGATTGATTATAAGAGCATCAGTTGCTCTGCTACAAACAGCCTCTGATGGCGATTGATAGCCTTAACCTCTCCTGCTCTACGGGATAGCTGGTTGAGGCAGTAAAACACCTCCATACTGCCTTCCATTATTAATACAATTTAAAAAATGATAGAATTTTTCCAATTTTTGGAATAAACAATATGATCTATGCGCAAGAGGCTTATAAAAAATGCAATAAAAGAGACAAGACAGTACTTTTTAGGATTTAAGAATAATTTGCCACTTTTAGCAGACCCGGAACTTTTTAAACTCTACAAAAACTAAGGAAATCCCATAATTTAAACAATGGGCTGTTATAACAAGCAAACCTTAAAAAGATACACACACAAACGTACAAACCACATATAACTAGAATAATATTTATTACTAATAATACATTCAAAAAATTATTGGTTCAGTTTGAAATTTAATTTATTGAAACAAAAATAATATTTTAGTTAATTAATCCGAAAAGGTAATAAACTTTACTCTACAAAACGTTGAGGTTAGTAAATTTTTATAATGTATTTGTCGTATCAAAATTTTTTTCTACTTTTTTTGTAGGTTTTTATTATTTTTTCTATTGTTAAAAAATGCATTCAAATTTATGTCCATTATAGCTAAGATCACTATGTAGTGTAAATTGTTTCATTATCAAAACATATATTAATATCTAATATGGTACAATTGTAAACTGTTAAATTTCATTTGAATAAAACTTTTCATTTTATTTTTTATATTCAAAGACTACTGTTAAACATTCATCATCAGTTCCAAAAATATACAATGAATTCAATATCAGCACTTCGATATCCAGATTATTTGTATTAATTTTAAATATTTAAGAAAAGAAATAATGTCACAGGATGATATCTTAGCACTGATCTCTCAACTACTTCAATGTTAAATGTTATAAAACAAAGCATATTCTCCGTTCAATTTCTGAGTAGAGAACTATCCTCAAATTTTCGGTCCGAGCAACACCAACAGAGCTAGAGCGTATCAAAATGAGTGTTAAAAACAAAAACGTTGCAACAAAAAAATATAAACACCCTGCGAAAATATCCATGTCAAAATTGAATTTTTTTACAATCCGTTGCAACCCTTAATTAATATCTAATATTTTTTATGCTCCATTTAAATTTTGTTGTGAATGTAATTAACCTAAATGAGGAGGAGGTATTCATTTATAAATATTTGACTTTCACAATATTGTAAAAAAACTGATTAGCATTCGAATAATGTAACTATTTACACACGTGTATAATGTTTAAGAACCAGGTTATTTCGTGATAGTTATCACTCTAAGGATATTATTCCTTAATAAATAAAAAATAAAAAAAAATCATTAACCGTCAATAATTATACTTAAAGATATTATTATGTTATATTCCATTTCAGTTTTTATACCGGGAACAAGAAGAGACAGAAACGATGTGTATCTTGTAGACCACACTTTAAACCTCGCAAGGAGCAGGTCTTAGAGCAAGTATTGTGAGAGATACATGAATGTTTTAAAAAATGTTTTTACGATTTTATTTTAATTTATTTTAGAAATATTTTTGTCCTACAAGTACACCATTATAGTTGAATGTTTTTTTATTTTTCAAATAATCACTTTTAAATCATCATTACTCATTGTATTTTAATAATTGATAAAGCTAATATTCGTAAAAAAACATATTTTAGATAGTTTTTTTTTTTTTTTAATGTTACAGTATTATTTATTTTTGCTTTTATAAAACATTTGTTTGTTTTTCTTTGAAATTGAATCAAAAAAAAAAAACTGATACTGCCGCAAACAGCAAGTATGAAAATACCTCTTTAAGGTCACAGCAAAAAGTAAAAATATTTCGTTAAAGAAAGAAACAGAGAATTCAAACTATTTCGAACCATTCGATTTTTTTTAATTTCGAAACGAATATATTCTTTTTAAAAAAGTATTTTGATTTGGGAGAGATAGCGGCCTACAACCCGCACGTTTTACCAAATAAGATGTCTTTTCTTCATCTCCTCAAGGATAAATATGTACATACATTTTTATGAAATAACATAAAACATACATCAGCCTTAAATTGGAAAGGAACCAACAATGGACAAAGGAACTTACAAGGGGACAGTTTAGACGGCTAATGTATTTGGCGAATTTCATCGAAAAAGTATTGATACATATTTAGGAATTTCTTCCAATTTTGTTGCAGATGGAAAATAGAATGAAACTCTAATTTAAATCTCTTATTTGAAAAAATAATGACATTAAAATACCTCTCATTTTTTCCAACTTTTTTTTTGCAACGATTGAGAAAACTAACAACTTTTAACCCAAAAATAGTGGCGGATTTGATTCAATACACCAACAAGACGTTATGTTATTTGCAATTAAGTCCACCTTGTTATAAAAAAAAAAAAAATTTAAGAATGCTATTTCGAGGGGAGCCTAATTTCAAGAAACAATTTACTATTCATGTTGAAGCCTCGGTATCTTTCCTTTTATGTAAGTAAACATTTTGATACGTTAAATGGACTATGAAAAAAAATTAGTTAAAAAAATAAAAATGAGTTTTTATGTAACAACTTCAGTTCTAAAACTGGGAAAACCACCCCAGACAATGTACATTACTGTTTGAATCGGTCCGACGCTATGAAATTATGTAAAATTGTTTGAACTATAAAAATAATTCTAAAAATTGTCTCTAATAATTTAACTATAAAGATGTTTTAGTGGTTTGATTCAAGATTTTCAATCATTTTTTGTGTTTGCCAACAAATGAATTGGGCTAGTTTACTCAATGATTTAAATATTTTAAAATTTTGTTTTTGACAAAACAATTATTAATTTTTTCAAATATTTAGCCATCTTTCAAATGGAAATGCTTTAGTTAAAGAACCACGCGGATATCGTTTTTCGAACCCACATTAAAAATATACTGTAAAATAATAGTTTTTTTTTTTTTTTTTTTTTTTATTCAATCCGTCAAAAACATTTGGATCAAAGTCAATGAAAAACATTCCGGAAGGTTCCCTTTTATCTCTATTTTTATTTCTTTGAGTTCTTGTTTGGAACGAAATAAATATAACTGCTAGGAAACTGGTTGTATGCATTGCACATTCCAGGATCCAAGCCCGAGGCTGTTTTGGAATAACCAACGAAAATATTTGTTGATCTAACTCAGTTTTTTTGTTAACATGATTTCATTACTGTTACCCAATCAGAAACAGTGATTTAGGACAACATAAATCTAGAGAAATCCTATCAGTTATAATTCGATTAATAGAAATAATAGGGTTCTAAATTCTGCCCAGGATTGGTCATCAGCTTATAAACCATACTCTGTTTTTAACCAAATATAATAATCAAATTATAATTTATTATAAAATTACATCATAAGCAAATAATGTAAGCTGAATTGGACGAATCTTAAGTCAAAATGTTGGTACTTATTTGCGATTTGGAACTGAATATTTTTTTATCAAATTCTACATGTATATATTTTTCAACTAAGTTCTGTCATTTAGAAATTATATATCGTTAATATTTAGAACTAATTTTGATTACTATTTATGGGGTATAGCTCTTCATCGCTATTTAGAGCCCCGTTGAATAAGTGGTCAAATTAAAAGTAAATGTTTAAAATGGAAAGATATACAGAGGCAACCTTATAACATTTTAAGTTCTCATATCATGGTGAAAGTAGCGAGCCATTTATACGTAATCAAGAATAATATAATCATAATAATAATCATTTCATAAATATATAATAATTAAATCAAATTTTATAATATTGTATTCGAAAACGAACCCAATTTAAAAAACATAAATATAACCCATTTCCTAGAAAAGACATAAATTCTAGATAAAATAAAAATAACTATGCTAATAAAATATTTAACTAGACACTGATATAAAGTCAAAAAAATACATTTAAAACAAAAAAAAAAAAAAAAATTTCTCCATTACTTGGAAAAACAATAAATCATGGATATGTCTATCTATAATCTAATGATTTTATATCTAATGGCTCTGATAAAGAAACTGTCGTCAAATTTTCGATCAGAATTTTCACCAAGAAAACAGTTACAGAAGAAAAGTATAACATATCTATATTAAAAAAAAAAAATCTGTAGGACCCCTATCTGTAAATAAATAGTAATTTTAATAGGTTTTTAGTATTTCAGTTAAACTTTCATACATCTTTTTAAAATTTTATTAACTAGAAATGAAAATAATTTATGTTGAAGTAATCGTAATTTTCAAACATATATGCTTTCAGTAAGGAATTTTCAAGTGTAGTAAATCATATATTTCGTTTTTAATATAGACACTATACAACTATGCACCACGAAAACACACGTTTTATAATTTTAACCGCTCCATTTTCTTAAAATCTGATGACGTAAAATGCTTGAAATTTAGGGGACAGTTTCATTTTTTTTTTTTTTTTTTTTTTTTTTTTTTGTTAACTCATCGGTTGAGACAAACATATAGAATTTAATTCATTATGTCCCTAAAAATAGAAAAATTTTGTTACAATAAACTTCTGCTGTATGTGTGATTTATTTTTATAAAACTATTTTACTTGTTTTTATCAAAAATATAGTCAACATATACTGGAAATGACAATATTTTTTAATATAAATTAATTTATTGCACTTACTTTAGTAAATGAACACATGTTCAACCCTAGTAAAATGGAAGTTATTCGGAAGAGATTTTCTAATCGACTAATTGCAATAAAAAAAATCAGCTTTTTAATGGCATTGTTGCATGAACTATTAATTCTATACATCACTCCCTACCAAAAAAATAAATAAATAAAAAACATAAATCAAAAGGTAATTTTAATCTGAATAAGAAAAAACAAGGTTCTTTTTTAAATCACAAACAGATTTTGTAGTCACTAAACTTGAAATGAGGTTACTTTTTAAAATTAGCACTTGCATAGGCTCACAGGTTGGCAGGAAGTGTAAAATTTCAGAAGTTCTAGAACCATCCAAACTACCTCACTTAAGAAGATGTCCAACAATTCTTAATAATAATACACAAATAAAATAATGTTATTTAGAAATTCGATGTCAGTAGTGATTTTAATAAAAAAGAGTAACAACATTGATTAATAGGTGCATAAATTTAGATTAAAAAATAAAAAAACGATGGTATTAAATCGATTTTCTAATAAGGTTTTACAGGGTTTTAATAGATCTGTATACGATATTATAAAAATAAAAATTATAAAATAGTGAAATATCTATTTATAAAAATAATAGATCCCTCTGAGAACGCGGCGGAAAGATGTGAGACCTACCTCAACTAGGGTTGACTTGTCCTTATCACAAGCGACCTGCTACCCCGCACATGGCACTTGTAGCACAATATTACGTGTCAATTTACATAATTGATTATATACACAATTATAATTGTTATATTCTGAAAGTCAGACAGTCTAATTATAGATAGCGTGGTCAGTCTAAGCTAATAAGTGTCCCCTTATCACATGTACCGGACACGTGTTACAAAACTAAAACACGTGGCAGAATTAAGGCCTAATTAGCTATTAAATCATTTTATTAGCAATAAAAGAGGCTCTCAACCGCATCTGATTCTTAACTGCCGAGATCTCTCGACTCGTGGATAAATCAATCACAATAAAACAGTATTTAAATATCTCCGAGATTAAATGTAACTGTTATTGTTTATAATTCTATATCCTAAGTATAAATAGATCTTAAAACTATTTAAAGATAGTTTAAAAGTGGAAATAGATTAAGAATATTACCTATTAAACAACAACACATGGTGGTATATTTTTTTTATCGATCAGTAATCCTGATTGGGTGATGATATCCATTACTGTTGCACTACACTTCACTTTTTGCACTTAGATAACTTCACAGAACCAATATCTTGCTCTAATAACAGAATTCCCTGGGAAGAACTAGACTAGCACGTGCGCTAACCGAGGCATAACCCTCGTAGAACCTACCGTCCAGGGCTGCCACTGGGATCTGTGCAGTGCCTCTTCCGAGGAAGTATCCTACCAACGTTATGTAATATTTACTACATATATACATTAAATAATACACAATATGCCATAAATAATAATATTATAAAATAAAATACAGTTTAGAACACTTCAACCGGCCGGTGTAATCGCAGTGCCTCTTTGGAATCGCTAATATCGTGTTTCGCTCATACTTTTTAGGAAGTGGTCAGCAAGTGGGGGAAGTCGTGGCATCTGAATCGTATATTATATTTAATATACTTATATTTCCTGTTTAAATATTTTCTTTTCTAATTTTTCAGAAGATTTATCGTTGAATTTGTAAATATTTATTTTACATATTTCCATGAATTGTTTTTATCATAATAACAATGCTGTATAAACTCTACTGAATTTTACTATCTTTACAAAATATTAAAATTAAACATAAAAGATTAATAAAACATAAATAAATGTAAATGCAATAAAGTATTTTTTTTATTTTTTTATTTATAGATACTTTGATATTCTGTTGTAATATTGATTGAAGCATGTTATGTAGACAAAAAATTATAATTTAGTAAAATTTATTTTTTTTTTTAATCATGAACCAACCTTTTCAGACTACGCGAATATCATTATTTTCCTTTCTCATTTCCGTCTTTTTTTTTCCTCCTAGTATTTTCTCATAGCATCTGCTTTCCTTTGCCTTGCCCACGCAGTGCCCTTCCGTTTTTCTTTATTTTCCACGAGAACCTTGATTTATTTTAATTTCACCTTTATTCAAGATATTCAAAAAAAAAAAAAATAATAATAATAATAATTAATATCGTAATAAATTAAGTAAGCACCTTGTTATACATTTTTTTTTTTAATATGCTTGTTATACAGTGCAATAAAATACATACGTTTTCCCCATCTTCAATCATTTGTAGCCCATTTTGTTCTAAAATTTTAGCCTAGTGGATGGTTGAGATTCATTTCAACACCAAGAAATAAGTAGTAACCGACTCATTTAGGAATCGGGCGCTCTGAGATGAAAAAACTCGCTCTACCATTACTACCTCCTCTCTTTAGGCATTTTATTTATAAACAATAATATAAGCAGCTAAAGTGATATAAATCAATTCAAGTAATGCATTGCCGTTCGTCGATTTCATTCAGGCAGTCGACAAGGAAGGAAATGACAACCTTGGGCTTATAGAGGAATACAGCTGATTTATCTGAAGGAAAGAAACGCCATAGTAAATGTTAAATATTCCTACTTCACAGCTTCTAAGACGCCATCAAAGAAAAAAAATGGAGAAATTTGAGCAGAGGATTCTTCGTGGAATTGTCTCAATATTTATAGCATAGATTTCTGAGGTTGCTTTAAAATAATGCAGCTTCATCCTGCTATGTAGAATTGGACAAAGTGGTCCACAGAAGAATATACATTTTTTTTCTTGGAATAGAAACCTTAACTAAGCGTTGTAGGAAGTGTGTAAAATTTGGAGGAGAATATTTTGAAAAAAGCAGTAATACCGGTTTTGGACATGGATATATATTTTGGCTAGGGGTCTATAGTTTTTTGTTATAACGGTTTTTTACCCTCAAATATTTATGCTCTTGCTTAAATATTTGCTCTAGCTGTTGTTGCCTGGATCGAAATTCTGAACCTCCTGACCAGAAATGTAATGCAGAATATTTTTTGTTATACAACATTTGCCACTAGGACCTACCGTTTAGGAATTCAAACACTGGATTGAATGCAAAACAACACATTTTTTGTGCTGGGGATTTTTTGACCCGCTCTAGCTCAGTTGGTGTTCCTAGAATTGAAAATATTCCGACAGTTTCCTGTTTAGAAATTAAATGGAGAATATTTTTTGTCATATAACATTTGTCGCTCGGACCTACTGTTTTGGAGCTATTTTGATTTGAATACTAAAAAAAAAAAAATTACGATTAGCATAAATTTTTTAAGTGTTGAGGTTTATTTGACACACTTAAATCAGTAGATACAATCAGTAGATAATAGATAGACATCTATGATCTTTTGGAAAAATATTTTAATTTTTTTAAATATTACCTATTCTTTTAAAGATTTACAGAAGGAAACATTGATGAGTACGAGTATACTATTCAAACAGTAAGTATGAGAGCCATTAAAGTGGTTGAGGTCAAACAAACAATAAAAAGATTTATCGTTTCATACCTCCACGATAAGCGATGTGAGGCTAAGTGCTGGGGCGAGATAGTTGTACAAATGTTTAATTAGACACACTTCTTACAACCGCATGTTATAACATACGTTTGGAATGATCCTGCAAACATTACACCAGCAACCAAAATATTCATTATTAAACGTTTTTACTTATACTTGATGAAAATTACAAATAGTTTTCATTATTTGAGAATAATATATAAATCATAGAATAGCAACCTATAAATCTAGGGTGTCCCAGACATAGTGTAAAAAAAAAAATTGGGTAATACTGCATACTAAACGGAGTAGAATGGCGCAGAAACTAGTGTCCTATCTCAATTTGTTGAGGAGATAGAATTTTGTTTTGTTTTTATTTTTAAAATCTTACTTTTTTTCAGAAAAATGGCAGTTCTCTCTACTTTGTTTTAGCGTAGAAACAAAAACGATGATATTTTCTTAATCAGCATTAAATTTTCTAAAAGATGAAATAGGTCTAGTTAATTTAAATTTACTTTTAAGGGGCCTTTTAACGCGCAAAACACAAAACATTTATTAAAACTTAAATTTTTAATATTTTTTGAAAATTCCTCACTCCTCACTGGAGCACCCTAGAAGCCGTCAAATTTCCCAAAAACTGCGGCATTTAGTTAGCTTTTTAGTGGTGTAACCCATGATAGAATTGCACATCACCTTTTGTGTCTAAAAGAAGTTTTTCTGATGAAAATCACGCTAGAGAATAAATACTTGATTGCTTCACGTACCTATTAGAAAAAAAATACTTAATTGGATAAAAGTATTAGTTATTTTATCTCTTGTCCATATGCATGAGGGGTAAAGAGATGTGAAGGTGGCAAGCCCTCCCTTCCCCTCCCCTCCAAAAAATCTTATTTATTGGGAGTTCGGGGGGGGGGGGGGGGGTGATCCAAATTCATGATGATTGACTAATGTTACATAAACGTAATTTTTTTTTTTTTTTAATATAAAAAATAACAATTTAGGATTATTTGAAGAAATTAAATACACCAACAGAAAAATGGCATGTCATAATGTGCCCTGCTAATCAATATGTAAAGTACGTTAATGTAACATTAGGTAATCAGCAAGAATTTGGGTCAATGGGTGCTCCAGTGGGGAGTAAGGAATTTTCAAAAAATATTAAAAATTTAAGTTTTAATAAATGTTTTGTGTATTGCGCGTTAAAAGGCCCCCTAAAAGTAGATTTAAAATAACTATTCCTACTTCATCTTTTAGAAAATTTAATGCTGATTAAGAAAATATCATCGTTTTAGTTTCTACGCTAAAACAAAGTAGAGAGAACTTTTTTCTGAAAAAAAAGTAAAATTTAAAAAATAAAAACAAAAAGAATTCTATCTCCTCAACAAATTGAAATAGGACACTAGTTTCTGCGCCATTCTACCCCGTTTAGCATGCATTATTGCCCCCTTTTATTTACACTATGTCTGGGACACCCTGTATGTAGACCATATATATTTGAATAAATTTTGCATCTTAAGTTCATTGTTTTGAAAAATAATAATTTTAATTTATGAAAAAATATTTAGTCATCAGGCATATGGATACCCTAAACAAATTGAAATTGTTATCCACATTCATATAAAATATTGTTTTGTTTTTTTGATACGGAAATGTCTTTTGGCTGGAGGTTAGTTCTTTTTAGGTGTAACGTTTTTTTTAAACACTCACTCAGTTGGTGTTGCTCAAATTGTAATATTTTTTAAGAGTTGGGACTTATTTGACACGCCCTAGCTTTGTTAGTGTTGAGGGAAATTGATTTTTTGTAATATGATGATGCCTATTTTTGTTTGTTAATTACCATTCTTGTTAATTCCAGGGCTTAAATATATGGCTCAGCCATGAACCATTAGGGAAACAAAAGAAAGAAATTTTTCAAATAAAATTTTGAGATTTTTTTTTTATTATTAGATATAATCTAGGATTTTAGTACAGATTCAGCATTGGAATAACAAGACAGAAAAGATTCATAAATGATGGGTTAACAAATTCATTCCTTCTTTCGGGTTTTACAGCGCAAAACCTCTTGGTCATCAAAGCTTGTGTTTTACTGAATAAAAAATAAATAAATACTAGTAGAAGTAGTAGTTTTTACAGGTTAAATATAAAAAGTTGTTAAGGAAGATTATTGGACAACCACAGGTCCGGATGGACAAAGTCCACCGGGAACCATCAGAAGAGTAGGAGGTACCCCGGTCCCTTTTCCCAAAAATCTTTCATTTCCCCAGAACTATGCACCGACTATAAATCACTAAAATTGAGAAATTTTTAATGTTAAATTGTTATTAAAATATTACTCTTTTTGATGCTTTTATTTTCAGCTGGGGCTGTGGTGCATTATATGGATGATTTGTCGTTATAAATAATAAAATTTTAACGCAGGAAAAACGTAGGGTTTTTTTTTCGTGTAAGAGTAGAGGTCTCTAATCAAAACAAAAACAAAATATCATGTTGTTTATAATTTTTTTTTTTTAATAATTTATGTCATCGATTAACTCTGGAATCTGAAGAATTTATAGATTTGCGATACGATCTTTGGATGTTTGAAGTGGAAGAAACCTGGCGATAGAAAGTGATTGTGATAGTTTTTAGTCAAGAACCAATAATCTTCCTTATGAAGTTTAAAATTTTCACTAATGAGGACTCTTCTACACTTGTTTTAAGATGTAAATAAAACCCAACAGATTTTTAAAACGACCAGAACAAATAACAAATAAAAATGTAATTATTTCTGTTTTCTTAGAAAAAAAGATTAAATTAAAAATTAATATTCAACCAGAAAACTATCATTTCTTAGCAAACTCCATATCCATTCAAATCCACTAGTATCACAACTTGCTTCACATTCTATTACAGATAACTCTCCGAGGGGTCTGAAAAGAAGATGGCTTCATTACCTTCTAATATAGAAAGAACTTTTATTAGTGCTACCAATTGGTAGTCACTTTACAAGCAATTCACGTGTAATTTTTAGCATTATCATCACATTTAATTTGGATTTTATATTATATTGTATACTGTTGTAAATTTCAATAAATAGCTATAACAAAAAAAAAATTAATATAGGTAACATTGAACATCTTAAACTTTCCATTTACGTATTAAATATTTAATTGTTTACAGATTTTTTTAAAATTTTATAATATATTAAAATGCAAAAATAGTTAGTAATTAAAATTATGAAGATTTCCTGAGCCTTTGATTCCATTATGCTGGCTATACTTGTGGATAAACCACGCTAGAAAAAACTCGGGTTCGAATCCCGACTGGGCAAATCTTTTCTCTTCAAAATAAAAAAAAAAAAATAAAAAATATATTAAAACTAAAATATTTCATGACTTTTCGTTTTGCTACTTCTAATGGACCATTTAGCTAAATGACACTGATTAGTTTCTTACTGTCGTTATTCTGATTCGGAAATATTTTTGTAGCTAAAGAATCTAATGAGATGCTGACAGAAGGATGAAATTAGGAAACCAAGAAATCCCAAAACCTGTGGGCATTTCCGTTAGTGGGAGGTGGAAGGGGGTTTCATTCATTTTTTTATTTTATTCTTGGACCAAATGTTGAATTTCCATAGGAATTGGCCCCAAAGCCCCTCAAGTCCTGTTCCTGCTTTCTCCCGCCTTAATATAAATTACCTTTCTCTTCTACCTCGGCTGTTGAGCTTTAAAACCATTCGGTCAAAGGATAATGTTAATTTTATTTTTAAATTTGGAAAGTATTTCTGAGGTCTTGGTCACTATGCCTGCAACCATTACATTAAATACTCATTCTTACTATTTTTATTGGTTCTTAATAGGTTGGTAACCTGTAGAATAATCCACCCTTCCTACACTAAGACATTAAGCCCTAATGATATTTAAAAAAATAAAATAAAAAGAATATCAATCATTAAGATGTTTGTCAGAGCCTTTACCACGAAAATAACAGGACTCTAGAGCTATTAATTGATAAAAGTACATTTGTTATGTGTAATATGAGTTTAAATCAAATATCTTTTAATAAAAGACCATGTGAAGATTTAACCACATTTTACTTACATAAACCAACACTGATAGAATATTCAAATTATTTTTTTTAAATATACTAAATTTTTCAAAAAGTGACAGATATATTGAAAAGTAGATTTTGAGAACTCCGGCTTAACTTTTAAATACTTACAAGACTTAAAAGACAAGAAACTGTTCTTCGTTTCCGACTACTCCAACATTTACTAGACAAGCGTTCAAAGCTTCCGATAAATCACAAAAGACTTATTAACATAACAGTAATTAGACCCACTGGAACATACTGAAATAAACCTTCCAATTCTTCTCGTATCCAATCCTTACAATCGAAATCCCTTAATCCTTCATACTCGTAATTATGTCACAAGCAAACTTATCCTTAAAGATCTTATTGTTGTATATGTTTCTGATTTGGTCAAAGCCAGATAGATACCTAGCCTATTATAATAAACTCCATACCCACTCAAATCCACTAGTCTCCCAAGTTGTTTCATACTCAATTTCTAATAATCCTGCGAGGCGTATGAAAAGAAGATTGCCAAGAGACCTTCAAATGTTGAACTATTGAAGTGCTACTAGTGAGAAGCATAAAGTTGTAAATATTATTAAATAGTTTTAAAAAAATGTATCAATCAAAGATATACTATCAACACAGCTGAAAAAATAATATTAAGTTTATTTGTAAACAAATAATACGGATTGTTATCCTACTTCAGATAAAAAGAATGCAGATGATAATTTAGTTGTTATCAGAAATGACCAAACATCGGCCAATAAGTTCATCTTGGACAAGTTTCTGAAAGTAGTAATACAATTAATGAAAAATTAAATTAAAAATCTTACAAAATTTTAAAATTTAATTAATAATAATTCTTAAATACTAAAAGCAACCTAATAGAAAATTTATTGTTGGCTTTAAAGCAAATGACATAGTCTTAGTAAATGAAAAATTCAAAGCATTGCTATATACGATATTAAAAGAACTTTTACTAGCCTGCGTTTAAGTAGAAAAGTTGATAATGATCAGAGTATTCTTAAAATTATTTCAATTTAAAATTAATTATTTTTCCTAATATATTTTCACCTCAAAATCAATAATAAAATAAAACAAATAAATAAACACTAGTTATAGAAATAAAATAACCAAATTTTCCATTCACACATACATTATTTTCTTTGATCGAATCAACTAATGTGCGAAAAAGGACCTGGAATTGGGTAATAGTTATCTGAAGTTTCTCTCATAGCTCGCATCTTAAGTTTAATTCTAACACGCAGTACTAGTGTATTTATGCTTGGCTTAAAATTTTATAAAAATTAACTTGTTGGAAGTTTCATGTATTTAATTTTCATATCTTGTTGTTTTTTTATTAATATTATTGTTTAACGGTCTATTTTTGCATTTGGAGAAAAAAAACGAAAAGTTATTATGTTGAATATGAATAAAAAAATCATTAGAAGAACCATACCAATAAATAATGAAGAAACGTTTCTTTATGTGTCACATAAAGAAAAAAAAAATATTCCTTCTCTGGATTCATTCATTTTTTTTTTCTTTCGTGATTGGACTAATTGCCAAAGAGTTTGGATTTTAAATCAATCAAAAAGTCTTATTCTTTTTTGAGTATTATTTTAAGTTAAACAAAATTAATTAATGTGGGCTTATAACAAAGGTCATGGAAGGTTTATTCCTAATTATTCGTTATCGAGATGTCTTTTCGATTATTTGTAATTATTTTCATTTGAATATAATTCTATTCTGTTCTAAATGTTCTTCATTATTAGTCGACTCATGATACTTCATATTCTTCCCTGTTTTAATATAATTGCCTATATCTACATATTCTATATAAGTTTTAAAATGCTCTGTTTAGATTGCGATGTTTCGTGTCGGGATTGGTACGTTCCTTAGCGTCTTCAGTTAAACAAAATCGCGCTAAGCGGGGTTTCATATTTCTTTTTAATTTCCAATACTCCAGTAGCATTATATCACAATCGTAGTACAGTTCTTGTCACTAGAAGAAGTTTAGTCCTAATTATTACTTTGAAGTAGGAGAGCTGCTGCTAATTTTTAAAAACGAAGTTTTTGTGTGGAACTAACTTTTCTCTGAATGGCTGTTGTTTTTTTTTACATTGATCCTGTTTAAAGTAAATAAAGAGGTATAGCTTCGACTGTGAAACTAAATTTTTAAGATGGATTACTTTCTGTTGGCTTTTTCATGTCAACGCTGGTTCATTCTCCTTGAAGTCGAGGCATTTAAATGTTTGAATTGAACTAACTTCGACTTGAATGAGATGATCTTGAATTCTTCTCCTTTTGTTTTATTCTGTGAAACAGGCACTGATTTTTATAAACAAACAGCCAGCCAGGTATGAATCATTTGCTGCTGGTTCTTATCTTCAACTCAGACTGCTCCACTTATTATTTCTATAACAGTAGACCTAGACGATTTATTAGTGCTATGCACGCTGACTGACTGTAAAATTGACACAGCATTACGATGTATAACTGTATTGCTTATTTAGTTCATATATATAATGAATTGCAAGCCTTCATCAGGACAAGAAGGGACACAAAAAGATACGAAGGAAAAAAGAATTATGTACATAGTTTTTTATTAAGTATTTTTTGGGATTTTGAATTTTTACATTAGATCGGGCTTTTCCCTCAAGAATTCATTTAAAATCAGATCAAACAAACGCCACAAACAATGTACTTAATGAACGCAAGAGGCTGGTATAACACCATATCTTTTCCATTGACACGATATCTTTTTTGACATGATTGAATTCCAAATTTATAAGCTAATAAAAACATACATACTGGCCCTTTACAAAAAAACAGAAGACAAATATAAGATAAACAAAAAGCTGTAGCTATATGTATTGAGGGCTATAAAACTATAAAGGAAGCACCTAGAACATTGCAAATGTCACTCGAATTCCCAGCAATGATCGACTTGACGGTCTAGTTGGCCTGTTGGCTAGCCGACTATTCGTCCAAATTCATAGTTGTAACCCTCTCTAGTTATAACAGATTTTCTTTTTTCTTTTTTTTTTTATATATATTTTACCCCGGGATATCTATATAATTTTGTTTTTCCTTTTTTTTTTTTAGCAACAGGGAAGAGAAAGTGTTCTCGAAGTGGAAAGATGACAATATAATTGGACGAGCTAGGTGGAGGAGTGGCGGGCAGCTGTGCCTAGGCCCACCCCATTATACCCCCGGGCCCTTCCTCTATGCTCTAGCTCTGCCATATGTTGCAGTCTGCTTCGGAATGGGGTTGTACATGAGTCGATATTTCTATCGATTGCGGCCGCCGGATGTTGCTACTATCGATATCATCTTGTATAATTGCGTAGCATAATGGTCTATCCCTCAGTAGTCTAGTTTAATTACCTATGTCTTTGGAGGTATCAGATGAGTCTGGGAAGGTAATTCAATTAAATAAAGCCATAAATAAAACCAAACCTCAAGAAGAAAACAAGTGCGAAATTAGGCTTTAATTCCAAAGAAGTTTTTGTATTTATATTTATTTTATTTAATAAACCTGGATTTTGGCAAAATTAAATGATTCAAGAATAACAAGAGATCCCATTAAATTTACAGATTTCAGCATATAACGCCTCAGCTTTATGAGATGAAAAGATTTTTTTTTAGTAAACCTATTTACTGATATTTATAGCTGAATGCAATATAAAAATGTGAAATTAAGTAAGTAATAACAGTAACTGTGTGGAAAAACTAGCCATTAGTAGCACTTCAATAAATCACTTGAGGTACGCAAGATGATATAGAAGGATCAATACGATTAGGATCGATGAATTAATTGCCACTTCTATTGAGATTATTTTATTAGAATGCTAGTTTCACATTATAAAACATTCATCAGTTCTGAGGAGATCTAACAGATATCTCAGAACTGAAGATGAATATTTAGCATTCGAAACTAGTTTTCCGATAAAGTAGTTACAATATAAGTGGCAATTAATTCATCAATCATAACTTTGATAAATGTTCTATACTAGAAAGTCCCTGTCAACTTCTTTTCAGATTTAAAGAATTATCAGGAAACGAGTGAGAAGAAAGTTCGAAGACCAGTAGATTCAAAGTGGTTTGAAGCTTCTCATGAAAGGACAGGTATCTGATTTGGGCCAATTCAACGATATACGGAACATTTAGATCGTTATAGGTTAGCTTTTTTATGATGTAATAAGCAGGATTGAAAATTATTCAAAAGATGTTGAATTTTAAAGATTGGACAAGACAGGAACTCCGTATTCCCAAATGGGTCTCAATATTGTCATATAAATATTGTATTTAACTCGAACCTTTTAAACTAGCAAATGTTAGTCGAAAATGGCGTGCAGTTTCTTGTTTATGTCAATAAAAATGCAATTGTGAAATGACAAGAATTTACTGTATTTATTTATTTTTGATCGTTTTTAGATATAGTATTCTCTAAATGCTTTTAAAGAAAAACCTCAACTTCAATTCTATAACGTTGATTTTCATTGCCCCATTTATTATTAATATAGTATCTAGGGTGTGAATCAATGATTCCAGATTTCCAAAATTATAAAATTATTTGGTCTTAAATATAATAATTTTTACTTTCAAGTTGTATTTGAAACTTTCAGGAAGAAACACATCAAAGGTATTAAACAGAATTTATTGGTTTGTTTTTTAAATTTCTAATTTAATTTAATTAGTTTTAACAGACCTCAAATTTTGTTTTTTTTTATTTATTATTCAGTGTAATCATCAAATACATTTTTTTGTTATTTCAAAATATCTACAAAATTAAATCAAACTTGTTTAGCTAATGCTCGTTTACTAACAATAACGTATAATACTTACTGGTTTTGTTGCAATTCTGTACTTCAGTGCCCTTTGTTCAATGATTCTAGTCCTGAATCCTTACTGGAATTATCTATTGTCAAGTTTTATATATCAACACTCGTGTACTTCCCAATTACATTTCCAAACTCTAAAAATCTAAATGTTGACAGGTTATTATTGTTCCCTGAATATTTAAAATAGCATTTAGTGGCTAAAATAGCATCTGACCTACCTATACCACCTTTGAATGAAAGTTATACTTTAGATCCTAGGCAATTTTTTTATCAGACGTTTCGGAGGATTACTAGGAACAGAATGGTAAGCAAGTTGAGAAACAAATGAATTTGGAAAGGACTAACTATGGTATTATATAAAAGGACAAGCCATTTTTCGTTTGTGATCACTATATCTGCCAAATTAAAAATTATTGTGTGTAAAAATATGATTTATGGACTACTAGTTGTAAGCATGGACTATTAGTTGTAAGCATTGATAATGCAGTCCATTATCCGCAATAGTTTCTCAATAGTCTCTGTCCGTCTGATTATCAACTCATACATCAAAATTATAAATTGTATGTCTAATTACGCTTTTACGTACTCTTCAAACACCTAAACAATGAACATAGTCATGTTCATCAGTCCGCAAGTTCCAATTTATTTATTTAAAAATATAAATTGTGCATTGATATAATTATATATATTAGTTTCAGTTGTCTACATCATTCATAGTAATTTTAGTATCAATCTGTGAAAAAGAAAAGAACCACGAAAAAATGTTTTACTAATTATTAGTTTGTACTACAAGATTCTCAGAAGATCGGATCTTTTGTTTATAAAATAGTTATCAAGTGCTAAAGGCTAATTCTATAGACAAAATGGTATATGTTTATCTTTGACAAACTGGAATAAGGGGCACAGTGTTTATAAACATGAGTTAGGAAAGAATAGCTGATATTGGCAATTCGTTTCGTAATATTGATCGGCGTTTGAATTAACTTTTTGTTTCATCAAAGGGTTAACAGTTTAAACAATTGAATAATCAAAAATGTTCATTATTCATCATATAATTGTCACTTCAAACCTTGATCATTAATTGACAATATTATTTTATTTAAGTTGAATTAAAACTAAATAATTCAAATATTTATCCTTTTCTTGAAATCTTATGTCATTGTATATAGCTGCAGTAATCAATGAATTTAATCTGTTTTTTTTCCTATATTTTATTTGTATACTGTTAATGTATAAATTATCAGTAAAATGTCACATAAGAATGATAATAAATAAAATTTAGTAAAAATCTAATTTTGACATTCTATTCCTTGATATTTAACTTAACACTACATATTTCGCAAAAAAAATTGCTTTCCATCTTTAGGTTCAACCTCTAAAAGAATTTTACTTGACAAGTAACTGTTAATATATAACATATAATTATTTTTTATCTATTTACAGTTTTTCCATATGTCATATGTTAACATTTTTATATTCTGTATAATAGGAGCTTTGTCATTGTTAAAAACCTTTTGCACTTTTAACCTTAAATCTACAGTAGACTTACGGGCTCAGAAGTGATTATCAATGTTTTCAATGATAAGTTTGCATATTCTACCAAATCGGATTATAAGGTTTTATAAATTTTTCGTATTATCTATTTTTTTTCTTTTTGTTATTATTAATATAGCAACTTTATCATTATAATTTATTTTATTTTTAATTTATCTACTAATATTATATAATTTATACCTACTATCACTGCTTTATTTATTGTTTTGTTAATATATGTATATAACTTCCAATATTTTTCGGTTATGGTCTGTATTTTAAAAATTTAGAATACATTTGTTGTTGAAATCAATTTTGTCTTTTGTCTACTTCTATCTTGGTAAATTCTTTTATTTAAATGTTGCTTTATTTCACCAATCTAATACATATGCATTTTGGGAATTTAAATCCAACTTTAAACAGGTTCTTTTCATTCTAAGCAGAACATTATAAAAACTGTCTTTATTATTATTATTATTTATTACTTTTTATTTTTTTTTTATTGTTTCAGTGTTATATAAGGCAGTATTGGTGTGAAAATATTCATTATTTATTTTTTTTAATTTTTATTTTGTTAGATTAGGAATACTTTAACTTTACTATGTCTATTATGTTGAATATTAGATTTTAGTTTTATTATTCCTTAATCAGTTTTTTTATTGTCATTCAATTTATTCGTTTCTTCAGAATTCTGTTTATTATTTGGATTTTTTTTTATTTTTTATTTTGTTCATTGTTTATCTTAACTGAGTTACTAGATTAATTTTATTTTTACTATTATTAATATTATTGCCAATTATTTTTTTTATTTTATCATTATTTTCATTGGTTTTATTAAATGTTCTGTTTATTTTATTTACGTTTTTATTCCAAAATGTGTATATATTATTTTATCAGGCACCATATTATCTTTTAAATTGTTTATGATTTCTTTTTTCATTTCTTCCTCTTTCGAATTCGGCCATCTGTGGATCACGTTCAACAATTCATTTCCTTCCAATACCTCTTCTTCACCTCTGCATAATGTTTCCTCCTTTCATCTGACAACTTAATTAATATTAATATTAATTTAATATTAATTTGTGTGTTAACTACTTCTGGAAATTTGATCATGTTGACTGCTATCCGAAATTTGTCGGTGTACCACATGGAATCCCTTTGTATATTTGCCATCATCATATCTTCTTTTACCACCTGTACCCATTTCATGTATTCGTTTTTTGTTTCTGGAGGCTTTGTTGGAAAATTTTCAGTGTTAGTCTTCTCTCATCCATTTATTTCATTTATACATGATTTATCTGTTAATTGTATTGCTGCTTTTATATAACTATCAATTATGTTAAATTTTAGGTGGAAGGGGTAATGGCTATGGTAACGATCTTCAAAAAAATTCTTTAAAACTGTAGGATGCCATAATATTTTAACGATTTTAAAATTTCGTTATCATCAAGAATTATTTTTCGGAAACGATTGTTAAAACTTGGGCATATAGTACCCGAGAATCTTTATGGAATTCTTTCTCTAAATTTGGTAACTTATAATCTTTTTTATTGATATCTAAAACTATATAATACATCCAGTAAATGTGTGGAAAAATGAATATAACATGACAATAACTTTTAAAGCAACCATCCATTGGTGGCGCTTTAATGAAAGTTCTGTGTTAGAAGGTCTCGAGCCATCTTCTTTTCAGACGCCTCGGAGAATTACCAGGAATAGAAGGCGAAGCAAGTTGAGATACTAGTGGATTTGAGTGGTTATGAAGTTTACTATGAAAGGATGGGTATCTGGATTGGTCTAAATCAACAACATATGGGACATTAAGCTCTTTTTGGATAAGTTTGTTTTTGACAAAGTAAGGAGCATTGAGGATTTTTCGAAGGATTTTGGATTGTAAGGATTGAATACGATAAGAATCGGAAGGTTTAGTTGAGCCCCAGAGCTCAACTCCATATATCCAAATAGGTCTGATATCCGTCATGTAAATTAATCTTTTGTAGTAAATCGGGGGTTTTGAATGTTTGTCAAGTAAATATTGAAGAAGTCGAAAACGACGACCAGTTTGTATGAGGATTCCAAGTTAAACGGGTGTCCAGTTGAAGTCCTAGATAGCGGGGTGTTCAACAGGGATCAGTGGAATATTTTGGTAACTTAAATCCTACTTTATCCTACTTTAGGTCACTTACATTTTAAAGCAGCAATATTTAATTTCATTATTTAATGTTATCCATCGCCATCTTAAATGATCGCTCGTTCCTTGATCCAACGATATCCTTTGAACTCTCACTCGACTTGACGCCTTCTTGGCCACTCGACTCCCGACTCCCGCCCCCTATCCAGTTACCTCAAGTAGACACCACTCACCCGTAATCACCTTAGCACTGACCTCCCACTAGATTATGAATTGAAAACACATGGCTAGAGTGTCATAGTGGAGATAATAGGTCCGAGTAGAGGGGGTGCATTGTAGCATTGTTTTGGCAGCTGGTTCAACCCTTGCAGAGACACAATACGCTCGTTCCCAACGTAAACAATTTGAATAACTGAACAGGGGATAAGTTAAAAAGGTTTCTCATTAAGTCGGAAGTTCCAAAAAGAAAAAAAAAAGTTTTAAAATTTGAAATTTAGTTGTACTTATTTCATTAAGTTAATATGTATTGATATTCATACATTGGTCTTATTAGTTGGTTTCTCGGTGTCTAAAAACTAAAAATGACTTGGAAGTTAATATTTGACGTATTATTTGCTACACAAATCAGTGCATATGATAATTGGTATATCATAATATGAATTGGTAATACATATGAAATGAAAATAAAAATATGAATGAATGAAAAATATATAATTCTGGGACTTGCTAAAGTCCCCTAAGAAAAAATAAAACACATCTAAATATATTTACTATTCGTATCTTTGCGGAACATTGATTATCTGAGAGGTGGAAAAATACATAATGTTTAAAAGAAATCATGAAAGAAGCTTTAAAAATAAGAGTGGGTAAGGAATTTCAAAGGATGGTAGAACGAATGATAAAGGATTTTTCAAAGGAAGCAGTTCTATGGGTAGAGGTTGAAATGATGGGACCTTGTATTCAGGAGATGAATAGAAGAACGCAGAATTATCAGGTCAAAAATATAGGAAGTTTTTTTTTATGGATTTAGTGATTGGAATAGGAAAGTACCGAGGAAATAAGGTGAAAAAACCCAAGCTCAGAATACTGGCTCGCAATATTTGACCACTTGGAGGTCCCTAAGATGAATCTAATGAAAAACGTATAATAAAGATTAATAATAATAAGAATAATTCATCAATATGAAAATAATCCAATAAATATTATCGATACAAGTATCTAATTGGAATAAAGGATTTTTTTGCTTTTGATTTTTAGCGATTGCATAGAACTGATGTGCGTTGTAGCGAACACACGAATCTGAATTCACTCACTAAATAACCTCTTCACTCGTCACTAATATGAGAAATAAACCTGTCAATCTTTCTTATTCGAACTCAAGTCTGGAAGAGCCGTGAACCTTATCCACAAAGCCACTGCACCTTTCATAAAGTATGCTTGTATTTATATTTTTAAAATTTAATTTTATAAATTATTTTTTTATTGATTTAAGCCCATCTAGGAGCGCTTATGACCATTTCCTTTGGATGCTTTCTTTTGTTCCCAATACTTTCTGAGACCATCCAATAGTTTTTCCCTTTTCTCTTCCGTCATATGTTTTCGACTGTTTTTAATTTTGGGCAGTGGGGACCAAGATTTTATCAAACTCTGAATTTCGACCGATCCAACACAATAATATCAGAAATTCCAGCAGAATCTAGGTCTTTTTGCTCTTCATTAAGCCTCAGATTTAGAGCTTTTAATTAGCAAGAAGGTCTTCTTGGTAAGCCTGTTGTCCATTCTCAGGATGTGCCCGTAGTACTCCAGCCTATTGTCAACAATTGTCCAATTGTCGGCACAATTCGTGATTCGCCTTTAGTTTGTAGAATCCATCTGGCAGAAATCTCGATCCATGAATTTTCCTGAGAATAGGTCTTTCGACTTTTTCGACATCATCCAAGGGGCCTTTTTTGTTCATTAGTAAGGTTTCAACTGCATATAAGAACTGCGGCCTTGCTACAGTTTTGTAATGCTGGACTTCGCATTTTTCGCAATGCACCCCTTATTGTATCGATTTCGCGATAGGCTGTGTTAAGTTTGGTGCATCTTACCAATATTACTTATTAGTATTATTATAAATTTTAATTTATACATAATTTGTATATAATTTGTATATGTTTATATATAAACATTTAATTGATAGGTATTTTAAGTCAAATAAAAATTGAAACGATGACATTGAAAATAATTAAAAAAGTAGAATTAAAATTACTTCTCACGCGTGAAATTAAATTTTGATTTGTCACTTTATGGTATTTAGTTTAGTAGAAAAGTATTTTTAAATGTTAAATGACATCCATCTTCGGTTCAAGGCCTAATGGAGAAGGGTACACTTAATTGCTGCAGGATTGGATTAGGACTTCTTGCGTCCTCACAAAATAATAATAATGGAAAAGAAACAACGCCATTCCATGAGGATTTACCTAAACACAATAGAAACTATAGATTACTTCATCTTTGAAGAATCATTTTCTGAATACTGACTTGTTCTCACATTAAAGCTGAAATTATTAAAAATATTTCATTTTATATGCAAGAGTAAGGATTTTAGATGCCTACCTTACTTTTACTTACTTAGGTAGGGTTGCTAATATATTGTAAGTATTTTTCACTTATATTATAGTAAATATATATAATATAATGAAATCTCTGTTAATCTAATTTAAATTTTTATTAAATGAAATAATTCTTATTACGAATAGAATTTTTATATATACATAAAAAAAAAAAAAAAAAAAAAAAAAAAAAAAAAAAAAAAAAAAAAAAAAAAAAAAAAAAAAAAAAAAAAAAAAAAAAAAAAAAAAAAAAATCATTATTGTTATGAAAAAGGGTAATTTCTTAATGTTAATAAAAATGTGTTTGTTAATTTAATAAGAAAAAAAAAGAGAGGCATGGAATCAAGTTGACCCTCAAAATGTGTTCCTTGGCTTAAAATTTATTCCAAGCGTTTTCAAATATATTTCAACACTTGCACTTAAACGTCAATGTATCTTAGAATGGTTTCAGTGGTGTATTAAGAAACAAGTTTATAGAGATTATGATGAGGTATAATTGTGTACCAGTTCATTTAGTCAAAATAAGTGTACGATTTAATAATAAACAAAAATTTACTAATAGTATCAGAATTTAGCGAAAAAAAATAAAAAAAATTTTGATTTGGGAGACTTATAATTGAGATTTATGTTAAAATGTCTTCCAAAAATAATCAGGTAAAAACTAACGGCATGGCTATAATGTAAATATTCCTTTATTATATATTCCTAATATTTTATTAAATAAATGTCTACTTTTTCTCATATACTTGGCTTCACTTAAACTGTTTTTATGAAAATATTTTTTTCTTTTCCAGGACCCAGAGAAACAAATGGCCATTCATTGGGAATCGGAAGAACTAATTCTAACGTGTTGTTGTGTTTGTTTTCTTAAGGCAATAAAACTAGGAACATTAAGACTCGTGACGACAGTGAGGGTACTAAACTATGTGTGGTCCAGATGCTGGAGAGGACTCCAGCCGAAGGGACCTTCCGAGAAGCAAGGTTTCAGGTAGAAGCAGCTTCCTCCGCCTTATCTCCCGTCGGCCCATTCATCTCGGCCGCTGCTTCTTGGAGGATGTTGTTTATTCCGCCGTTGCGAGGGTGTGGGGTACCAGCCCTTCCTAAAGGCCATACATCAATGTCGCTCAGCTATTTCACAACCCTGAAAGGGATTTGTTGCAACAAGTTTCACAAACAGTTTATCTAATAAACAGGGAGACCATTACAATGGCTGGAAAACATTAAACAAAAACCACTTTGTACAAAACATAAAGAACAACACATTCCAGCTCGAAAATTCATGAATATAACAGGCAACGTACATAGAAATTCTCTAGTGAAAAAGAAACAATTTATTTCTATTTAATTTATTCATTATCATCAAGTTGAGACTAACTTGTAAAGCATTTCTCTTCAGTTCTAAGATCTAGAAAATATTCAAAACATCGCAATTTGATATACACATTATCAAAAACTTTTAATTCTTTTGTGTTATTCATGAGTAGACTTGAACGGGTAGAGTTTCTGGAGCAGCTTCTAGTAAGTGGGTACTCTTAATTAGGGAGAAAATATAGAGATTGAGAGTGATTTCGACCAAATTTCCTCCTTTCACAAATATTAGTCTAGAAACGATAAACCCTAATGAATCTAAGACTCTCCATAGATTGTAGTAATACAGCAATTTATTTATTTTTTTTACAATATACAAATATATATCTTGGGTCCCACCTCTGCTCTCTCAACTGCTTCACTAGTGTCAAAATCCATAGAGGCTGAATGAGAGTTAGCCAAAACTACAACCAAAAATATATTTCCTATTTAACTTCTTTTTTTTAAAAATTATCATGCATATATATTATTTTATAAGTTTAATAAGGTTCTTGTGGTTCAATCAATAAATAAAATCAACTATTTTGACGTTTCGAGACTATATTGTTCTCATAATCATGCCCTTCAGTGAAAAAAACAGGTTAAAATAAAATTATATAAGTTATTCCCCAAGTCAGTTGTGTACTAGAATTGTTATAATTTAGTAGTATATACCAATAGCATAACCACCAGTAACATTGTTAGTAGTTTTCTGCTCCTCCATATTGTGTAATTATATGTAGTTAATTATTCTTAATAATTATTCTAATTATTCTGTTTTTATATATTTATATTGTAGCTAACTTTATGTATTGAAATAACTTGTATAACTTATATAATATTATTGTAACCTGTTTTTTTACTCTAGGGCTTAATTATGAAAACAATATAGTCTCTAATAGCCAAAATAGTTGTTTTTATTTAGTGACTGAATATCAAGAACATTATTAAACATATAATAGTAACAGTCAAGAAATATATCCATTTTATTTATATACATATATTTTACATTCGATTATTTTGTATTTAATATTGATCTAATAAAACAAAATAAAACAGATAGGAAGATGAATATATTTATATCGAGTAAAATGTATCGAGCTACCTGTTATTTATTTATTTTTATATAAAATATTTTATTAATATAAAATAATTTTCTATTCTTAAAATTTTTAATAATTTTTCAAATGATACAAAATATTCGTGTAGAGTTGTAAAACCTAATACAAAGTCGAAAGATCCTCTTGACCTCCTGTAATTCTGCAGCAGCTGTTGGTAAACAACAATATTTGATTCCTAACAAACCTTGGACCGGACGATAAGGTATTCCAGGAGGATTTCTCGTTATTCCCCACCGCCTTGGAACATAACCGAATATGTAAATAATGAATAATTATAGCTATTGTTCATTTTGAATTTCTTGGCTTATCCCCCATAAATACCCAAATACCCAATAATATACAAATACCCAATTTAAATAAAATATATTGCATATGAATTACTGTTAGTGATTTCAAGTAGCTCGAGGATGAGCAAACTCCATTTGGGTTTTTGAAATATAATTATAAACATTGTGAGCTTTTAAAATGATTCAATTCATTATTCAATAATGTATAAGGCAATATGTTCTTAGTGCTGATAAACCACATACATCTTTAGTAAATACTATACATGTGTAAATTCTAAGGTGATACAACTCAAAAACCAGTTGTTTTAGATGTGATTTTACAGTTTTCAATTTTTTTTTTCATGATAGATGTGTTCGAGTCAAAATAAACAGCTGATGATAAACATTTACAAAATTGATCCGGAGCAAGTCAGATTTGAAGAAAATTAACTTCAGTTTTGATAGTTTATAGAATACTGACTCAAAAACACCACAATATAAGTTATGTCACGTTATAATTGCGTGGGTGTTATGCTTTTGTGTGTACTGTGGGTGTTAATTCCATGTGTGGAAATCACATACAACAATTTCTGAGAGCACTCAAGCGATAAAATTTAACATTTTGTTTGTACAAGGTTTTTAATCTCCATGTCGTAAGGATTTTCGAGAATTGTCTAAATACCGTTTTAGTTGGAAGCAGTGAATGAAAATTTGCGATTTCAGCGATGACAGAAGAGTTGCGAAAACATATGACAGGAGATTAGCGTTACTCACTCCACCAACTAATTTTATTTCCAACTTCACTCTTTATTTTACTCCATGAGATATATTCTTGATTAATCTCTCTGACCCTCTCGCTCTCACTCTCTCTCTCTCTCTCTCTCTCTCTCTCTCTCTCTCTCTCTCTCTCTCTCTCTCTCTCTCTCTCTCTCTCTCTCTCTCTCTCTCTCTCTCTCTCTCTCTCTCTCTCTCTCTCTCTCTCTCTCTCTCTCTCTCTCTCTCTCTCTCTCTCTCTCTCTCTCTCTCTCTCTCTCTCTCTCTCTCTCTCTCTCTCTCTCTCTCTCTCTCTCTCTCTCTCTCTCTCTCTCTCTCTCTCTCTCTCTCTCTCTCTCTCTCTCTCTCTCTCTCTCGCTCTCTCTCTCTCTCTCTCTCACACTCTCTCTCTCTCTCTCTCTCTCTCTCTCTCTCTCTCTCTCTCTCTCTCTCACTCTCTCTCTCTCTCTCACTCAATCTCTCTTACTCTCTCTTCATTTTTTTAAATCTCTCATGTTTCTTTATGTCATCTTTCATTTTAATATGTGTATATTTTTTAAGAATTTATCAAACTTTAAAGATTTTAATATTTTTAGTTCGTAAAATGTTTATACACTGTCTGTATGATAGTGCCTAGAGCCATACGACTGTAAAATCTCTCTCTCTCTCTCCCTCTCTCTCCTGTCTATCTCTCTTTCTCTTCATTTACATTTCTCAGGTTTCTTTATGTAATATTTTATTTTAATATTTGTATTATTTTTAAGAACCTCTTTTTTAATTAATCATAAATTAATAATAAATAATAATAAAATAATTAACATTATAATTTCTCCTACAATAATAATAATTTATATCTTTGTTTTGTAAGTGTAGAAATTACTTGAGCATGATTCTTGACTTTGACTACTTAAAGCTCTTAATTGTGGCAGATTGTAATATATTTTTTTTTATATTCATTATTGATATTTTCAACAGTCAATAATGATTATAATATACTGTCAAAATAAAGGTTTTTAAAATAAAGATAATGACTTGCTACAGAGAGTGGAATTTTGATGCGTAATAAACACAAAACATCCTAAACAATCGCCCTTTTGCTGTTTCGTTTTATTTATTTCATTATACCCTACTTCTATAAGCCGCTTTAGGACTTGCTTCTATTCCATGATATTCTTCTTAACCTTATCTCTATCTTTATCTAAATGCTACCTTACTCAAGTTCTTATTACTTGTCTGCGGTATCTTGCTATCCTGAGAGGCCATTAAGACGTTTTTTTTTCCCCTCCCCCCTGGATTCTGTTCAAATAATTTTTGAATTAAGATTGAATAAGAATATCGCAAGTATACGTGGATTTTTTTTTCATTTAAATTTATATAGAAATTTTTTCATATCAATTCCCTTACATTACTAATGAATAAAGTTAATTAAAAATAGTAAATTATTATTTTTTAAATAGCATGAGATGATTTATGTTTTTCTTCTCAGAATCGTTATTCTTTAAAAAACTAGACAAGTTTTAGATGGATCGTTGAATTTTGAAAAAAAAAAATCAATAAATAAATCCGCCAATTTACACATGCTAACGCTTAGGTCAAAATAATACGTCATCATCAAGGATACAAAATAAATCAGAATAAGGTATATGCTTATTTTAAATTATTTTCTTAGTTATTGTTGTCTTCTTAAATATCAGCTCTGCAGTTTGTTGATGAAAGCCGACATTTAAAATGAAAAATAATCTTTACACTGTAGCCTTCTTTACATCTTATGATAAAATATTAAGTAAGAATAACAAACAATTATAACGAAATATGAGTCTAGCTGCATTATTGCAGAGTATTTCAGACGAGGGCATCGGTAGATAAAACCAGAGAAGGTTGAAATTAAAAATAAAAAAAGATCGAGTGTATATCAAAATATAAGAAAAAAATACAACTAACACAATATACCAATGGAAATAAAATAAAACTAAACTTTTTAAAATAAATCATAAACTTTGATGGAAAATAAATTAGAAAATGAAAAAAAAATAGAAAACAAATATAGGTAAATGAAATGAAATTGTTTCATTTACAGAAAAATAAAACATACTTATAATATTGATCTTTAAGCAACCACATTCTATCAATTTTTGAGTAAAATTTGTTAAACTTCATACTTTACTTAAATTTTATAAATCCACTTCCGAGGCTAGATTTAAAAGAAGAAAAAAAGACTAAGGCTAAACTATTACAACTAGTTTTTATTAAAAGCCACAAATGGTGTTTTTAGTCCACATTCTACAATTAAGACGTTTTATAAGTGATACAATAGTGAAATGGAGACACTCCCAAGTTTTTCATTTTTTCTCATATAAATTAAAGCAATAAACTTATTTTTATACTTTATTCGGATAATAATAATATGAATAAATTAGTTTTATTTGTCTTTTGAATAGTCAGGAAAAGACTCATGGCTTGTGGCTGCTTAAGCTACGATATTTAAATCATCATTGCCATAATTCATTAGTACCAATTGAAATGAACTACACAAAATAAAAGTTTCGGTCAAAAATCGTTTCATATAAATGAAATTTCATAAACTGGCATGTTTATGGACTGAGCCCTCAAAAATAAATACATAAAATAAAAACATTTTTTTAATAAATCAGTTGAAAGTCAAATCAATGGATTTGGAGAAGGAATTAAGGATTTTTTTTTTTTTTTCTATTCCTTATATCATGACCGAAATTTGGTTCTTGTATTTGATCCCGACCAGAACATACCCTTTTTGGAACTCCTAGACTGTAACAGAAGAGTGACCTTGTAGGCTAGGAACCGCTGTGCGAACTCGCTATCTATTTCGGGTGTTGTTATTGACTGTGCAAATATTCACAGTAATCAGGTTAGTGGGCCTCGGTAAACAGATGTCAGCCTTGTTCTTTCAATTGTTTGCTCTAACCACAATCTTCGGAAATATTTTAAAATCCAATCCTGAACAGATTACGCCAATGAAGAATTATGAGAGTACGAATTCTAAATGTGGCTTCATCGCATTTTCAGGGGGAATCGCATGTTATTTTATTTCTGAGTAAGAGCATATAATACAACCAGTAGCCCCCGTCGCAGCTTCACAAGCTCCAATTAATAAAGAACTTAATAATATAATTTTAAATAATAATTGAAATTTTATTTGTTTATCGATAAACCTCTTGTATTCAAGTAAGCAATTATTTGACCATTATTTCGTCAATGAATTTTTAGACATAGGAATAATTTTTAATTTGCTTAAAATTGCACTGATTCGGTGTTCGAAGATTACCAAACAGCAGAATTAGACACCCTATTTTCAATTTTAATGTATGAGCTGGTAATCCAGATGTACAGAGACTATTAAGAAACTTGCGGATTATGGACTGCATTATCGGTGCTTACAGCTAAAGGACCATTATTCATATCTTTGCATAAAATATCAAAAACCAAAGGATCGACAATTTGATTTGATTATAATTTTTATTCCGCAGAAATAATTTAATTGATAACAGAGCTGAGTATTCTTTGTGAATAATTGTGCAAAAATTTTTTATTTTCAATTAAGTTTTCCCTTAAATACAATTTTTGCACTTAATACACCACTGACACGTGATAAAGATTTACACGAATAGATTCATAAACGTTAAAGTAAATAATAAATTTGATTATAGATAATATATCGATGTAACAATCAACCTTCAAAGCAGGATTTTCAATATCTGTGTTAAGATAAATTGATTAAGTTGTGCTTCACATTAAAATCTATTATCTATTTTGGAGCAAATGTTATTTTGAGATAGATGAAAGGATCCAGGAAAACGATCAATGCCCTATTGAAAAGTGCAAAATTTTGACTTTCTTCACGACAGCCAGGGAAATATAACTTCATGATTATCAATATACTCACTATTCAAAAATAAAAATATTATTTAATATTTTTTTATAATTATTGATTATTGATTATTGAAGGTTACTAACTGCTAACTGATGGATATCAAATTTGGCTAAATCCTTTTTGATGAAACTACATTACAAAATATGTTCTGGAAATCCAAAATTGAATTTTTCTATTAAAATTGTAATGTAATATCAATATTTTTCATTTTAACCAAAAGTAATATAACCGTATGTCTTAAAATGAGGAACTCAAATCTCTTTATATAATTACATCCTTTAAATGTATAATTAAACTTTATTATTTTTTTTTATTATTTTTAAATATAAATATATTCAACATGATTTGTACAAAGAAATAATAATTAGTATGATCGTATACAAATGATTTTATATACCATCATTGATAGTGTGGGTATATATATACATATATATATATATAAATATATATATATATATATATATATATATATGTGTGTGTGTGTGTGTGTGTGTGTGTGTGTGTGTGTGTTAATAATTTTATTCTGCTCGAAATTAAACTGTAATTATTCAGTAATATAGCTTATTATATTTGTATAATATATACGTATGTATATTGCTATGAACTATATTTAAATATATTTTTTGGGAACCAAAAACCAGTTTAGCTGTTTCAATATATTCCTCAACATTGTCGATGTGCAACCTTGGAAGTGTGACATAAATACGTTCGCCATTAAACAATTTACTCTACACTTGGTGAGAATTGACATTTGTCGATGAATAGATTAGCAGATATAGTGCCGTAGCCATTGATAAAAAACGAGGCAAAGAGGTTGTAATTTATCTGACGCCATATCGGCCGACAATAGTCAGCTTTATTGCTATCTCCGAATCGATCATTAATTACTCGTTCACTGGCGGATATATCAGGGATATATACGGCTAATAACTTTGATTTATCGATAATATTACACTTATCGATATATAATTAATATTCATACTGAAATATATTTATATAATATAGTAGTATATTATAATTACTACATCGAATCCGACATTGACATTTAACATAGGTTGTAAGCAGTGGTTATATTAAAATAAATCATGCACTAAAATATTTTTCAATTAATTTCTATATTCCAACTTGATAATATAAAAATAAAATAAATTAAATATTTAATTATTAAGTTGCGATAACGGATAAAGTCTTATATAATGTGAAATTGTACTGACAAACATTCCTACTGTTAATATTATTATTTCCTATGTTTAATATTATTAAAAACATTAACTTAATAAAAGCAAAGCAGTATTTAAAAAAAAGTTAAAATTACGAAATTCTAAGCACTCATGTAATGCTGGCTTTACGAGTTCCATAAGGATGTACCGTTTTTTAAAGTTATAAAAATAAAATCTTTTAACTCGGCTTGGACCGGGAATTAGGATTTTGGACAGCAATCCTGCATAATTATAATATTTGTTGTTGTTTTTTTTCTCCGCATTGGCTTCTTATATAAAGAGTAAGAAGAATAAAATGAAAACTAATCTTTGATTTGGTGTACATTAATCACAAAGACGCCATTATGTATATATTAATGACAAAGAATACACATGAATAAATTTGTTTGGTAGAATTGAAAGTAAGTAATCTATAAAAGAAAAGAAAAACGAAATTTGTTATTGGCATGGCTTTTAAAAAGCTTTCTCGTCTTACCTGTTCCATCTGGACATATGAATCCACATAGATGACTATCACGATAAGTAATTGGTTGTAGTTTCTGACTACCCCAACATATACTAGACAATCGTTCAAAACTTCTGATTAATTACGAAAGACTCATTTACATCCTTATGGACATACGGAGTTGAACTTTTGGGCTCCACTAAACCACTCAATTCAGCTCCTATTCAATCCTTACAACTCAAAATCCTTCGAAAAAAAAACTCAAAGCTCTTTATTTTGTCACCTAAACCTGCAACATTTATAGAACATTGATTTATGCCAAACCTATCCTTTTATAGTAAACTCCGTACCCAAAGCCACTAGTCTTTTCACTTGCTTCCCTTGATATCCCTCCGAGGCGACTGAAAAGACGATGGTCTATAGAAATTCTAATGTAAAACTGCTATTGAAGTATACATATTGTAAACAATGGTATATATAAATAAAATATATTTGAAAAAAAAATTAATCAAATCGCTTTTCTTATTTACTCTATTATATAAATGAAAAAGTCCTTCTTCGTTTGTGATCACTGACCACGAAAACTATTGAACCAATCTGTACCAAATTTTAACATCATCTTTATATTTCAAGGAAGGTTTAGCAATAATAGAATTTACTATATTTCAGTTAAATTGTTAATAAAAATGCGATTAATATGTGGATTCAAGTGAAGTTTGAATACCAACTGAAAGGTAACGAGGGCCATTCTACATGAGAGGTTACAAAGGTACAGTGTTATAATAAGCTTGAAATTGATAATAAAATTTAATTATATTCAATTGAATGATTTTTTTTTTCCATATATTGATATTTACAACTGTAAAAAAATTATACAAGTAAATGTGTTTACAGTGAATACAATGGCATGCAAATAACTTGTGAAGAACTACTCACTAGTAGCACTTCAATAAAATCTACACTAAAAGGTCACTAGGCCATCTTCTTTTCAGACGCCTCGGAGGATTATCAGGGATGGAGGAGGAAGCAAGTTGGGAGACTAGTGGAATGGAGTGGTTATGGAGCTTACTATGGAAGGATAGGTATCTGGTTAGAGCTAACTCAGCAACATATGGAACATTAAGGTTTTTATAGATAAGCTTATTGGTGACAAAGTAAGGGGCATTTAGGATTTTTCGAAGGATTTTGGATTGTGAGGATTGGATACGAGATGAATTGGATGGTTTAATAGAGCCCCAAAGCTCAACTCCGTACGTTCAAAAAGGTCTAATCACTGTCATGTAAATGAGTCTTTTGTAATTAATGGGGAGCTTTAAACGTTTGTCTAGTAAATGTTGAAGTAGTCTATAACGACGGGCAGTTTCTTGTCGTTTTAGTCTTGTATGTGGATTCCAAGTTAGACATTTGTCCAAGTGGAGCCCTAGGTAGCGGATCTGTTCAACAGGGATTAGTGGATTATCATTAAAGGATACTGTAGGGCAGGATGTCGTAGGTTTATGACGAAGGGTAAAGGTTATTTGATGGGATTTGTTTGGATTTATTTTGATTCTCTATTTTTGACACCATTCTTGAAGGTTTAGGATATGGGATTGGAGTGTTTGAGAGGCAATAAAGGGATCATTGTTTACTGATAACACACATGTGTCATCAGCGTAAGTGGTGAGGACAGCGGTAGGATGAGTTGGGATGTCACCTGAATTAAATTATTTAAAAAGATATAAATGTGTGATGCAATATGTGGGTTCCAGTGAAGTTCGAAAATCGACCGACATGTAGAATAGAGTTCGCAACGGTAAAACTATTGAATCCATCTGTACCGAAATTGGACTACACCATCTTCATATAGTTCTACGAAGGTTTGCAACAGTAAAGTTTACTCACAATCAGATAATAATTTAAATGTAGAATGATGAGTGGCAAAAACGAACTATCATAAACTTTTAAGGTTAGAAATTAAAATCAAACCAGATGAAATAGTTAAATTATTTCTGCTGCACTAAAAAATTATTACCTTATCAAAATATCGATCCCCATGATTCATGGGCCTTATGAATAATAATATGTGTTTAAAAAAATATCCTTGCAATTTTGCTAAAGCAACACTAACTGGAAATGATGGTTATCCAACTTATTGTCTTAAGTCTCGAGAAAATAGGGGATGTTCCACTTCTTTTAATATTCATGACATGATTTTTATCTATATGAAAAACAAAACCTCAATTATTAGTTGAAACTAAGTGGGCTGGCAAAGCCAAGACGGGAGTCACTAGTTAAAAATATAATTTTGAAAAGGTCATTGGATACTTCTCCTTTATCTAGGTCGAATTAATTCCGCAGAAGATAGGAGACCACAAGCATTACAAGTAGCTGGTTCCTATCTATGTTTGTGTACCTATGGCGAGATGACCCTCAAAAAACAGATGACTGTGTTGTGAAATGTTGATAAGGGCACTCAAGCTTTACGTATTATTGTTGATAAACAAATATATATGTTGATAAGGAGGCCTTGCTACGGCGACGCACAGCCGGCAACTGCGTTCTCTCTTCGTCGGTGCCAAAGGTCCTTCTGTGGAGTTCGTGCAAAAACCGAAGTGGCCATAACTTGTTTGAATTTATGGGCAGTTGTAGTAATAACACTTTTTTTGTAACAACTAAAAATAGTATTCTGTTTACGTTTTCTTGAAGATATGTGAGTGTTGAACAAAATACACCATTCTATTTTCCTACAAAATTATGATAAACGACAATATTAGAAGTAAAAGTGAACAATCAGTTAGAGTGAATTTTGGGTTATGGGTCTCTCCAGAAAGCAATTTTTTCGCTTTATTTGTGTCTAATGGACATAGGTATAAGGCTATTACAAAGATAAATACTGATTCTTGAATAATTGTGGAAACAATTGCATTTATTCTAAAATACAATTTTTGCAGTTAACGTACTATTTACAAGTTCCCAGCTGTAGCAGTGATGATCTTTGAAAACTATAATTCAAAATAATCATTGTTTTTCTATAATATTACTAAGTTGAATTCTGTTCCTTTCAAGGAAACTAACATCCTGCTAAGTTTCAAAATTTCTGCAAAAAAAAAAAAAAATTAAACACAATATTAAGGCAAAAAAGAAAATTAAATTGTAAGGTTTTTTTTTTTTTTTTTTTTTTTTATGGATATCTCAGCAAGTTGCTTATTTGACCTAAAAAAAAATAAAATAATTAATTGTTAACACTAAACCTACCATGGCCGGGTCAAATGATCCTTTTCGGACATTTTAGTAGAAGTTCATTACACAACATTAATTACTTTGCTCTTTGATTTTACTATTTTTAATAAACTATATATCAAAATTATTTTTTCAATATCCACTCCTTTCTTATTATTGTTTTTTTTATCGAGAAACATGAAATGCCGGTAAGTTGTGTTAATGTAGTGGTAAAGCTGATGATTCATTGAAGAAGGGTAAAGAATCCCAAAATGGTAGGACAACTTACGAAGGCATTTTTAAAAGAAGCAGTTTTACTAACTGATGTAGACAACAGAAATCATAGCGTGAAACCAAAAATAATAATAAGATTTTATTTAGCTTTAAAGGATTGGAGAAAAAAAATGTTCTATACCAGAGGATCCCGAAGCCATATTCTTTTCAGACTCTTCAAAGGATTATTGAGAATAGAATGGGAAGCAATATCAATTTCTAGTAGATTTGGGTGGTCAAGTACCTAATTATGACGAAAGGTATCTATTTCGTGCTAAATCAGGAGTTGTTTACTCCTGAGTAAACTTAAAGTTAGTCATTCTACCATAGAAATCGTCAATCTAGCCACGAATATACCATTAAAAAAAACAAACTGACTTAAAATTATTTATGGAGTTAGTTAAAAAACAAAAATAAAGACATTAAACGAACTCAAAATTAGCATATCCTCCAAGGTATCTGAAGCATAATTTTTGCACTCTTCATAACTTGTTATACTAGATTGTATCAATTGTATATTGAAATATATAAAATTTATTTCAAATATCGATATTATTATTTTAATAATTCATAAAACCAGTTTGCCTTTACATTAGCATACAAAAAGCTAACGAGTGAGGTTCAGTATTTGATAAAAACAAAATCTATACTATGCTTTTGAACCTTGTTAATCAAAGAATACGATCAAATTACAGTTAAAATGCAAATCGGTACTAAGATATAGTGGAAAACTAATGCACCAGGGAGTGATGGTGTAAAAAAAAAATACTCCAAGATTTTCAAGACTCGATAACTCATTGACCTAACCTGGGTAGAGAGCTATTGACGGAAAAAATAGGTGGGTCTTAAAGCAGTGCTGGCCCTGACATTAAACAAGTAAAATTTCCCTTTTCTTTAAGTGTGGGGGATTTAAAAAAATAAATGCTAGGGAGGAGAATCAACACATGTGATCCAAAGGTCATGTGATTGTATTAATAAATTTCCTTTTTGTTAGAGTGATTATGAAACATGGTATCCTTTCTCAATAGATTTAGATCTACACCCCCCTAATAATTCACAATGTACATCATACCGTTCGAGTTGGGTCGTGAGAGCAGTATGAAAAGAAAGAATCAACGTATTTCGTATTTTCCCTGGGTCTTATTACTATAACATTTACTGAATAATTATTGTTAACTATGTTTAAAAAAATAATAGGTCAAGAGAAAAAATAATATATGTGATTTGACGCAATAATTTTCCTGTGACATAAAAGTGATTAAAATTATAAATTCTTTCATACAGTATGCAGGGGTTTTTTCTTGACGTCACTATTTCATACATATATTAATGTCATCAAAAGATATTGTAAATTGTTCAACAATACTCTACGACCTGAAGAACAAATAAAAAACTATGCTACTGTTAGCATGGTTATTTAAGGAGACGTCAAGGCGTGTTACGATATTTGTTGTCGCTGGTAAATATTCATTAACAATGAAGCAAATATCGGTGAAGGTTTGTGCATAAATGAATCCGGCAGCTCACCTTGAGTATAGAATTAATCGAGTATAGTTTATAGAAAAATTATTCTCTATCTTCAAATTATGATATTAAGCTTTTCAGTTTCGCAATTCAATATTGTGATCGCGTGACCTCTTAACGTCTAAAATAAATAAATAAATAAAAATTTCACTTCTTAGGAACCCTCGACCTCTTCATTACTTAAAATGATATCGACAAATTACAATTACTTGTTAAAAAGAATATTTTATTTGTTTAAAAAATAATCTTAAGTAACGTTTAATGATTATTATTTTTTTTTTAATCGACAAAATATCATTTTGTTTTTTTTGATCGAACTCTTGATGATGATTCTTAACCCATATATATTTTAATTTATATATTTTGCGATGGTAGCGCATTTTCTTTTACTGGAATAGCTGATTTCTGTGATTCTATGGGTTCATTGGTATCGAAATCAGAATAAGTAAAAGAAAATTTTGATAATAGATATTAAAATGTGTTTATATATTTAGTTTTGCATGTAATTTAAAATGTGTTATCAAATCTAAGGGACTTATTGGCTGAGAGGGTTAGGAGGAGGGTCTCAGTGTGCTTCGTGGGTACGAATCCCAGCTGGGCGGGTTCAAATTTATTTCATGGCGGAACCACCATGACTAGTATGGGTTGGTAACCTATAGGATAACCTAGTTGGAGTACATAAGGACGTTAAGCCAAAATAAAAAATAAAAAAATCCAAAAAATAAATTGTGGCTCAATAAAGAGGGAATAGAAAGAAGATAAAAGCAAATCAACCTGTTAAGCTGTAATATTATGATCAAATGGTTCATTAATTCGTATTCATATATTAATTAATTCACAAACTTAAATAATTATACGTTAATTCGTATTTATTAATATACTTGTAAAGAACGATATATTGAGTGGTTATAGATAATAAAAGTTATGGTTATTGTTAATAGATAATAAAAATGAAATCTATAATATCCTTCTAAAAGTTCCAGAAAAGCGTTGGGATGACAACTTGATTGATAGAGAGCTTGTTTTATTTACACCGTAAGAACAAATCTACTAATGAATCTGATAGCGTAATATTCAATTGTTGAGTACCAACTGTTAATTAAAAATCTCTATACATGTCTGAATTAATTATTCCCGTTTAAAAATATAAATACGATCGGTTGTGATTGAAACATTGAAACACTGCTGAATATTCAGAAAATCGGTACCTGCAGAAATTTTCTCGTTATTTATTTACTGGAAATTTTCTTACTTGTCTGAAAGGCATCAGTTTCGTAGTTAGTTTAGGCTTGAATAGTATCTTTAACAATATATTTCTATAAATATAGAATTATATAGGATCTTAACCGTACGTTCATAAGTGGGGAAGATACTAAGGCCGAATAAGACAATTCCAGAATTGATCGATTCTGATAAAATATTAAAAAATATCAATGTCTCTCTGAATATGAAAAACAATAGATCATGGATATCTCTATCTATAATCTACTGCTTCTGATTTTTCATTCATCAAAGCAATATAGTACCTAAACGGTAGGCCCTAGTGACAAATGTTATAAATAAAAAAAAATTCAATTAAATTTCTTTTAAAAAACTCGTCAAATTTTCGTTCAGAGCAACACCAATAGAGATAGAGCGTGTCAAAGAAGCCCCCAAACATAAAGAATGTGGGCAAAACGTGACGTTTTTCATAATTTTATTCAGAACTGTACACATTTCTTTACAACCAGTGAATGTGTGATAACATTAAAACAACAGACCCGATCAGGCATGAGAGAGTCAGCACTGAGAGGTACAATCTACAAGCGTGTTTCTTAAAATATATACACAGTAATTTTATAATATATTTTATTAAATTATTAGACTAGGAGATCACTCCCATCGATGAGAAGAGGTGATCATCCTTTTCAGCCCATGTCTGGAGTTATATCAGGAATTTGTGAGCCCACTGTTACTCAAATTGATCATATTTTGTGAGAATCTGTTTGTTTGAGTGTCCACGTAGCGTTACCCATGATTTTTTTTCGTTTGGGATTCTGAAAATAAATCCATTTTTTTTCGCCAGTTACAACTCGACATGCAAAAAAACCCTTTCTTTCGTGGCGTAAAAGCAGCAGCATTCGCACACAGTTTTTTATTTGTTTTTCCATCTGTCGTTCGTCCAATTCATGTGGAATTTCCAACCTTTTGAATCTTTCCCATAGCTCTCAGGCGATCGGAAATGGCTTGCCTAGTGACATTCAACTGTTCTGCCATCATTTGTTGGGTTTGGGTATTGTCTTCGTCTAATAAAGATTGCAATTCGAAGTCCTCAAACTTTTTTGGTCGATTTTCTCGTTTTTGATCAGTAACATCAAAATCACCACGTTGAAACTTTGAAACCAACGTTTTGACGGTTGGAGCAACATCGCCATAAGTCTCAACAAGAATTCGATGACATTCAGATGCCTTTTTCTTTTGAAATGTATAATTAAACTTTATTATTTTTTTTATTATTTTTAATATAAATATATTCAACATGATTTGTACAAAGAAATAATAATTAGTATGATCGTATACAAATGATTTTATATACCATCATTGATAGTGTGGGTATATATATACATATATATATATATATATATATATATATATATATATATATATGTGTGTGTGTGTGTGTGTGTGTGTGTGTGTTAATAATTTTATTCTGCTCGAAATTAAACTGTAATTATTCAGTAATATAGCTTATTATATTTGTATAATATATACGTATGTATATTGCTATGAACTATATTTAAATATATTTTTTGGGAACCAAAAAACCAGTTTAGCTGTTTTAATATATTCCTCAACATTGTCGATGTGCAACCTTGGAAGTGTGACATAAATACGTTCGCCATTAAACAATTTACTCTACACTTGGTGAGAATTGACATTTGTCGATGAATAGATTAGCAGATATAGTGCCGTAGCCATTGATAAAAAAAACGAGGCAAAGAGGTTGTAATTTATCTGACGCCATATCGGCCGACAATAGTCAGCTTTATTGCTATCTCCGAATCGATCATTAATTACTCGTTCACTGGCGGATATATCAGGGATATATACGGCTAATAACTTTGATTTATCGATAATATTACACTTATCGATATATAATTAATATTCATACTGAAATATATTTATATAATATAGTAGTATATTATAATTACTACATCGAATCCGACATTGACATTTAACATAGGTTGTAAGCAGTGGTTATATTAAAATAAATCATGCACTAAAATATTTTCAATTAATTTCTATATTCCAACTTGATAATATAAAAATAAAATAAATTAAATATTTAATTATTAAGTTGCGATAACGGATAAAGTCTTATATAATGTGAAATTGTACTGACAAACATTCCTACTGTTAATATTATTATTTCCTATGTTTAATATTATTAAAAACATTAACTTAATAAAAGCAAAGCAGTAATGTAATGCTGGCTTTACGAGTTCCATAAGGATGTACCGTTTTTACAATAAGAGAGATTTCCTATTAATATTCTGATCAGGAAACTGTCGTCAAATGTTCAATCCAACACCTGGAGCGTGTCAAAATTTTACATGTTTGAGAAGGAAAAAAACGCTACAGAAGGTTGCCAGGATGGCGTTTTGCATTACAAAACAAAAACTATAGACCCCCAATTAAAAGAAATATTCATGTAAAATTTTCATTTTTAAAAAAATGAACAAAAGAGAGGGAGGCGAGAGATAAAAAATGTTTACCATTTTACAACTAGAATACATGAAAACCACTCAAATTATTCAGTATATTTAAAATATAATTAATATCTGACGATTTTATAATAACTAAGGGAAAACCGAAATGTATTTTATAGTCCAAATAATAGAAATGATCGAATGTTGGCAGGAACTTAAAGAAGATAAAACAACAAGTATAAAGAAGTCTAAACATTTTTAAATATATATTATAAAGTTTGCCAACTTTTTGACCTATTTTCAGATATTCATCGGACTGAAGAGAAGCCATCTGGTATCACGTGATTTGCAACATGCTCCTTCTGAAACTGATTACAAAATAAAGAAAAATTAAAGGAATAGAGAAAAAAAAACACCTAATTGTTCTAACTGTGAACATCCTAAATGTTCATTTAAAAATTTATGAGATTATAAATTTCTAAATTATTCACTGAAATATTGTCTTCATCGCTGTTGAACATCCCCATCCTGAAATGAAGGTTTCGTACCATTGAAATATTGTAATTGTATCCTCAACAAGTAAGGAATTGACAATTTAATATATCTGTTAGTAAATGTTTGGCAAATTATTTGTCAAAATGGAAAAATAATCATATTATTTTTAAAGAATAAGTATAATAAGAATATTTATAGTAATTGATTTTGAAGGAATGAACAATATTCTACGTGGATTTGTCTATCTGCAACCTACTCTCGTTTCCTTTGTTGGTATAAGGACGTGAAACCAAATAAACATATCATAATCAATAGATATAAAATTCGACAATCTGCGATTATTAGCTAAGGCTAAATCATTGAGCCATAAGCTGACGATTATTCGTTGTGTACGATCCGAAGGTCACCAATAGATACGTTGTTCGATTGCAAACCTTTTGCAGATCCAATACGTCAAATATAGAGGGATATTCGATTATGATAATGGGGTTATTGCGCGGTGGATTCCGTAACAAGTTTTTTTCCTTCAGGATAAGATAATTAAGCAGCTTAAATTTATCAATTGTTTATTTTTTGTAATAGTGATAATATTACTGACCGTTATTATTTGTCTGTTGGGGCTTAACGTCTCTATGTACTCGAATTTGGGTAGGAAGGTCAGGTTATAATATAGGTTACATATTCTAGTCAGAGTGTGAAGATTAAAATCCCAGATAAATGGAGAACTCTTAAGGCTTTTCTCTATGAGTTTTTCTGTTCCTATTGGAAACAATTTTAATATGGGAAATGATAGATCTTTATTATTTTAGATTATTGTAATTTTAGACTATTTTCTACATGATTTATAAGTTCCACTTCAAAATCTAATAATCATACAACTAATAAAAAATAGTCTAAAATTATTTATTTAATAAATAATATTCACTAATTATTAATAAATTACTATTAAATATTTCCTAAAGTGCTATTTTATTTTATTTTTTTCCAATGAGTACAGAAAAACCTACCACTTTTTCGGAAAAACTTCAAGATTTCTTTATTTATCTTAGTAAAAAGTTAGATTGTCTCTCAATTTATTATTATTTATTAATATTAAAGATAATTTCTCTTACAAATATCTGATTTTTTTTTTTTTTGGGCCTAAGACTCCCATTGAAGTCCTATACTGCCCTTCTGATGATTGACATTATTTCAATGCTTTTAGAAGTAATGATTACGGATGGAAATTTCAGAGTAGTCTACTAAAAAACTAAATACGGTAGAAGTGGTTATAATTTACATAGTGTTCAATATTCGATGGCCACCTCCTATTTTTTTCACAGTTTTTGAAATTTTGAAACGAAACTCTCAGGGTCTTAACTGTGTCAAATAAAGTTTATTTTCAGGTTATAGTCTGCTCTCCAATCTTCTCCTGTTCTTCTCCAGCGACACTAACTTTGGAATTTCCAGTTGGATGTGGTATTTTGTATGAGAGATTTCGATAGAAAATCAAATTTTAAATCCATTTTATGCTGGTAAATTTGTTTATCCGGAGCACCGTTTCGCCGCAAATCGCGAAAAATCATTTTAAGAAAATAAGCAATCTAAAACTGGTATTGAATGAATAAATGAATGAACAATTACTGTTTATTGAAAAAAACATTTTTCAATTACAGGAGGTTTTGGCTCCTAATATTGCTAAAACTGGTATTGCAAAAATAAAATTTTGGGGAAAACCTTCCACCAAGTCGACCTGTTCTTATCGCTCGTCTTACAAGTCTCGGGAAGGTCTTAATTTCATATTTTTGTTCAGAGTTTATTTTATTTTTGCAATACCAGTTTTAGACTGCTTATTTTCTTAAAATGATTTTTCGCGATTTGCGGCGAAACGGTGCCCCGGATAAAAAAAATTCACCGACGGATTTCAATAGAAAATCAAATTTGGAATCGATTTTAACCGATGAAACATAAAGAAACTTTGTTTGACAAAGTTAAGACCCTGAGAGTTTCGTTTCAAAATTTAAAAAACTGTGGAAAAAAAGGGGGTGGCCATCGAATATTGAACAGCCTGTATAGAACAACTGCAGTTTTTTTTATTTAATTATTGTTTTAAAAATTTTCATTTTTCTAGTTAGGCAGTAAAGTTGCCAAAAATTTAGTAAAAGGTTAATATTTGATTATGACATATCAAGTTATATGTTAAGGATACTTAACTTCAGGACGGGGATGTTAGTAAGAAAGACAATATTTTCGTGAATAATTCTGAAATCTAGCAACCAATAAATTTTTATATGAGGATTTGTAATTAATTACTTCATTACTTTCTTTTTATGTGTGTGTACTTTACACAATGAGAATAAGTGTGTATATAAAATAAGAGTTTTAGTATAGTAATTTTTTTAATATATCGTTTGTGGAGATTTATTTAATTTTTCATTTTTGAACATTGTATTTTTAAAAATAAAGTATTCCATATAATTTTTTTAAGGATAATCTGACGGAATTTAGGTGGCTGCAAGGTGCAACAGATGTACTAAGAGTGAATCATCAATGAACGGGAGAGAAATCTTTCATAGGAATGCAGAAGCGTAAGTAGGATAATTTTTTTATATCTATCTATTATGTTTTATCTTTGTATTCTTAGGTTCTGGCTGGATTTAATGGAGGGAGGACTTCAGGAGATTTTTTTGAAAATATTTAATTATACTTGTAATCTGGTTAATTATTAAATGAAATATAAATTTTTATTTTTTTAGTAATAAATCAAATCTTATAAGAATTTTAATACTTTTGCTGACCGTCCATTTATTTAATGTTTTGAATTTACTTATATTCTCATATAAACACTAAATAATACTCCTTCACTACGAACAATTTTTTTTTTTTAATAAATATTACAAGCTTCCTCCTCCCAGGACAATAAGTAATATAAATGACTATGAATCCATCCATGCAATATCTATGAATATATTCGAAGCAAAAAATCAAAAGTGGTAAACAATTTTGATTACTTTGAGCAAAAATATTCACATATTTCCTATCTATTGTCGAACAAAGATTTGAACTTTATACAGCTTACTTACAAAGAAAAATGAATAATTTTTTTTTTTTTAATGATTTATTTATATTTAGAACTTTTTCATGTTTACATATTTAGTAAAGCTGAAACATGTCTGGTATCAGGAACCGAGTGGGAAGCAGGTTGAGAGACTATTAGATTCGTGTGGGTATGGGGCTTGGAAAGAAAAATATCTGGGTTAGTTAATTTTTAATTAATTATGAGGTTAATTCAGCAAAAAAAGGGATATACACACACACACACACACACACACACACACACACACACACACATATATATATATATATATATATAAAATAGTCCATTGGAAAGGGACACATTCGAGTTGGATGGATAAACAGCCGTGTGAGGGAGAAGATTTCCCCCCAAAGATGCTTTCGATGCCTAGGATATGGGCACTTGGCCCGCCACTGCAAGGGACCTGACCGAACAAAAAATTGTTTGCGATGTGGTGAAGAAGGGCATCAAGCTAAGGAGTGCACTAGGGAGCAAAGATGTCTCCTATGTACTGAAGGAGGAAATCGCAAACTCACAACTGGGAGTTTGTTTGCCCATTTTATAGAAAATCGGTTGAGGCTGTAGCTAAGCATCGTAAATGAAGTTTCTACAGCTAAATCTTAATCATTGCGAAGCTGCCCAGGACCTATGCTGGCAAACAATAAGAGAGAAGAACATCGACATTGCTGTGCTTTGCGAGCAGTATAGGAACGTCGATGGATCTCGCAACTGGATGACGGATGATGATAGCCGCGCAGCTATTTGGGTTAAAAAGGGCCACTTCATTCAAGAAACTCAGTCGAAGAAAACAAAAAATTTCGTTTGGGTTAAAGTGGATAACATCTACATATGCAGTGTTTACGCACCACCGAGTGCCTCTCAAGTGGAATTTGAAGTTCTCCTTGATAGAATTACTCAAGAACTTCGAGGTCGTCATCCTCTTATCATCGCAGGGGACTTTAACGCATAGGCTATTGAATGGGGAAGTAGGGAGACCAATAAGAGGGGCGAATGTCTTTTAGACACATTCGCAGCACTCGATGTTGTGCTCCTCAACACAGGCTCAAGTCCAACGTTCTCAAGAAATGGCAATACCTCAATCATTGATCTGACTTGTGCAAGTGCAAACCTTGCGCATGGCAACACCAACTGGCATGTGAGTGACCGCTATACTCACAGTGAACATCAAGCTATCATCTTTGAAGTCACCAACCGTTGGGTCAATAGGAAAAAGTTTTAACGACAGCCAGCAGTGTGGAACCATCGATCCTTTGATAGGGATTCCTTTATAGCAATGATGCAGGAAAAAGTTGAACTTACAGGACTTGCCGAAGAGAAAGTTTCACAACTAATGAAGCTTATTTCTAAGGCATGTGATGCATCAATGACGAAGACCTCGAAGAGAAACCAGCAGATGGCAGTTTACTGGTGGAACGAGGATATAGCAAATCTTCGGCGAATATGCTTGCGCACTAGGAGGTTAGCTCAGCGTGCAAGAGGTCGACAAACGTATGAGTCCCGAAAGCAAGAGTATAAGGATGCAAAAAGAAACCTTGTAAAAGCAATTAAGGAGAGTAAGCACAACAGCTGGAAAAAGTTGTGTGATTAAGTGGACGAAGATCCATGGGGCAGACCCTATAAAACTGTTATGGCCAGTCTAAAAAGATCATGTCTGTCACCACCGAGCTCTCCGGAATTGTTAGAAAACATAGTTGCGGCTTTATTTCCGAGCAGACCAGAAGTTGTCTTTCATAGCAACCAGCTTCTATATCAAGAAGTGCAAGAAATAACCCAGGAAGAACTAGAGCTTGCTTGCATTAAAATAAAGGATTCAAAGGCGCCAGGTCCGGATAACATCCCAAATGTTGCCTTGAAAGTGGCAATCATGTCAAGGCCTGAACTTTTCCTGGAGGTATATAATACTTGTATCCGTGAAGGAATCTTCCCAACCCAGTGGAAGAAGCAGCGCCTCTTACTTCTGCCAAAGGGTAAAGTACCACCAAACGATCCAACTTCTTATCACCCGATTTGTCTTTTGGACACTGCGGGAAAGATACTGCAAAGGGTTCTGAGTGGCAGAATAGCTGATTACAGTGAAGGAGCTAGAGGTCTATCTGATTACCAGTACGGATTTAGAAAGGGGAGATCGACGATATAACAATAACCTGTAGTGTTTTCAAAAACGTACTTGAACAAGAAAGGATCAATAATAATTTACCAGTTAATTTATAAATGGGATTGTATTTATAGCGCAATTGTTCTTGGTGTTAGGACAGGTCGGCGCACATGCGTATTGGATATACGATTATCGCCTGACTAGACCATAGAACTATATGTGCCAAAGTATGAGAAGTGCTTGAATGAAGTCCAACCCGGCGCCACTTACTGGCAGTCTCTTCACTTTCATAATCACCTTGCAATATGTAACTCTAATTTATTCTCTCAACAATTTATCAAATTTCCAATTAATATTTTGTTTTTCCCGATGTAAAAAGAAAACAGTTTTTGGGTCCCATGAATTGGACAATATATAACTCCATACTTATACGTCATAGGTACGACAATTATTAGCTGAAAAACTACGTTTCGGAAGAAACTTGAATGAAACAAAGAAAACATGTACAAGTTGCGCTAATTTTTAAGCTAAGGATACAAGAGCAGGTATTTATGAAATCTTTAAGATTACTGAATGAATAGTCGAATTGTGTTGCCTTAGTGTAGATTAAATAATTAAATATAATATCTTAAACGTTATGTAAGAACCATTTCTTATATCACAGTGCTACTATTTTCTTTATATTATTATTATTATTTTATTTTTTTGTGGGGGGGGTGGGTTTAATTTAAATTCTGAGGAACTTCTCTGAAAGTATTTCTTATGTTATTTTACTCCTATTTAAGCTTATTTAATAGATGTATTCTTTTGCGCAGTTGTAAATTGAATAAATTAATTTTTAACACCATTATTATCTTGTCCATTATTTACTTCTTCATTACTACACCAACTTTTTTTTCTTACTTTTAAGCTGTTACTATATATACTTAATCTATAGTTAAAATTATTCAAAAATTCTAAGCAAACTTACTTGTTATGGATGCCTCTTGCATGAGACTATACTCTTACTTTTACAGATGTTAAAATATTATTAATAATGCTAAAACATCCATGTAAAGCTGATCTAGAAATAAAAGATCCACGTTAAAAAATAAAAAATAAATAAATTTTTAAAAAACGCTGTTTTTGTTTTGTTTTGTTTTTTATTCACTTTAGAGTTACTTTATTATTATATTCATTATTTTACTTTGATTATTCTTTTCTAATATTAATATTCAGTCTGCACACTAATAGGAACTACACACTTAGTATTCCAGGGTAAGGGACAGGTACATAATAAACCGTTATGTCATCTTACAATAACATCTTTTTTTTGTTCAAAAAGTGAAACTAAATTCGTGAGGACTGCTCACATTATTTCTGTGGTGTTAGTTATCAAGAGTCAAAAATTGTAACTTTTCAGGACAAAGTATGCAACTTTCTGATTAACCATATTTTTCACTTTTTTAAGATCTTTTTTCATAGTGCTGAAATATTCCATGTAAGGAATTAATAATTGATAGAACTTCATGGAATAATAAAAAAAATAATAAAATTAAAATATGTAAATTATACTTTTAAAAACATTAACTTTTACTGTTGGTATACTGTCACTGAGACACTTTTACTTGAAAATCATGAGATGACATAAATTCTTAGTAACTAACACATATGGTTTTATTTAGTCTCACTGATGTAAATTTATATAGAATTGGAATGAAATTATTCATTATTATTTAAATGTATATTTTTTACAATTTGGGTGAAAAGTTACCTCAGTGGGTAGGATACTTTGTACCAGGTTTATATTTGATAGGTTAATGATGAGCAAGTAAGAGACATAATATTTTGAAACATCCGTTTATTATAAATAGATATTTTATTCATGTACAGAAAAACTAAATATAAACTAAAAAGATATGACTATAATAAAGAAAAAAGTTTTAATAAAAAAAGGTATAATTTGTACAATTATGTCTCCCCAATCATAACTGGAAACATTTGTAGGCCTGACAACTGTAGGTCTTGGTAGATCTGACAACCGAACTCATTACAACTTCATTAGAATTTGTTTTCCAAATTTTCTAAGGAGAAATTTATGCTCATCCTGAAAAACTAACTGTATAATAACATACTAATAACTAATTATTCCCTGAGGGACTCAAGTGTACTAAATTTATTTGTACATTTTGCTCCACTGAACTTTATTTCATTAAAATTTAGTCGAATTTATACAAAATTAATTAAGATTATTTCGTTAGTGATGTAATGATGTAAATGAGTGAAGTGAAACATTGTTAAAAAAAAAAATCAATAACAAAATAAGTATATTGTCAAGTTATACTAATTCTGCCTTCATGTTTTATTTATATATTTTTTTTTCCAGCAAATTTCTCATGTTTCGAATTGTAGATTTTACTTTCTGATTTTTTTGGCAATTCTTTTGACCAAATGAAATTTGCCTATGTCAAGAAGTAAACAATTGCAGAATATATAGTTAAATGTCCGCAATAATATCATATATCATTGTTATGAAAGAGAAATACAAAAATAATGATTGGTCCGTCAGGAATTGTAATAACTCATAAAGGAATATTAGAATATAAATAATATATTAAACAGTCTTATAAATTTATGGTTGCTTTAGTTATTCAAACAAATTTCCTTTATATAAAAAAATAAATAAAAAATAATAATATTATTACAAATTGATAAGAAAACCCCTGGAGTAAAGGATTTTTCCTGTAAGCATTAATAAATAACGGAATTGAATGTTACATAAAATTAAATATACTATGAATCACAATAAAAAGTTCCAAGTTTTTATTGAAACATTTCATTGATTTCTGGTATATTTTGCCGTATTACAGACACTATGAGATTCAAGTTATATAATACAGACTTAGATTTTCTGTAAGTGCTTTCAAAAATCGACTGCTGTTCCCTAAAATAGTTTTTTTTTTAAATATAAGATAGAAAGTGAAACAAGCTAACGACCTCATTGACATTTATCAATAATTAATGCAGCTGACATTTCGGCAATCGACATTTATTGTACCCTAATGAATTGAATTAGTAAAATCGATTATTGAATTAGTCCCTATGAGCTGTAGTTATTCCAATCACTAATGAAAAAGTGATACTTAGGCCTCAGACCTGAGGGGATTGTCTATTTGTGAGTGGCGACAGAGACGTTGGGTGCCAACACCTTCACACGTGGCGGCTGGGACTGCCAACCGCACATACCATTCATATCATCGATGTCTGCCGAATAGTCGCAAGGAGATATCTATATCACTGTCACGTGACGGGGCCGTTCGATTATAGGATGTGTTACAAAACGAGCTGAGCCAGTTCGCAAGTGATATAATCCTGAATAGAGCTCTAATTGTTGCCAATTTATAATATAAAATATCATATATATATATATATATATATATATATATATATATATATATATATATATATATATATATATATTTAATAAGGTTCTTAAGGTTCAGTAAATAAATAAAAACAACTTATTTTGAGACTATATTGTACTCATAATCATGCACTATGAAAAAACGGGTTACAATAAAATTATATAAGTTAAACAGTTTATTTCAAAACATAAATCTAGCTACAATATAAGTATATAATAATATGCGTTAGAATAATTAACTACGGATACTATAATTACAAAATATGGAGTAGGAAACCACTTACAATGTTACTAGTGGATATGCTATTGGTATCTACTGCTAAATTATAACAATTCTAGTACACAACTGAACTGGGGAATTTTTGAAAAAAGGTAAGGTTTGGGAGGGTTGGTATTTCCAAAACTGGTGGTATTCCCAGGTACAGGTAGAAGGGATGTATTCCTGTGTAATTTGTATATGGATAATATGGATAAATGATTTATATAATATATCAATCAATAATTTTTATTTATTTGTAAAAGACATTTCTTGTACAAATAAAATATGAAATTCTTCTGAAACTGTATGTAATCTTCCGGGCTTGCTATATTAAAATTGCATATTTATATTATAAGTATTAATAACTTTATTTATTACTGAGCGCTACAGTCCTAGTCGGACCTTGGCTTCACTAAGTAGAGACAGCCACTCCTGTCTATCTTCCGCTTTCCTCTTCCAACCATTCACTCCCAGTCTTCGTAGGTCATCCTGAACGTTGTCCAGCCATCTCAGCCTTGGTCTTCCTCTCTATATTAATATAAATGTATATTATTAGTATGAATGTATTAAATTGGAATTACATGTGTTAAGATTTAGGACTTCTGATTTTTTGTTCATTGCGCGATTTTTAAATTTGTCTATAATAATATTGGAATAATATTTTTTATATAATATTGGACTTCCTGAGAATCATCCACCACCACATACATGGTGCATAGGATGAACCAATGTAATTTATAGTTATTATATATGTAGCAATTAATCTGATTCCTGATTCTATGTGCTTATATGTATATGAATGGGTGCAATACTAGGTAAGAGTAGTATTAATTGCAGAAAGAGAGAAAATGAAGGGAGGAAAAAAAAAATAATAAAAGGGAAGGAAATAAGAAGAACAACGAGACATGTGAGTATTAGGAGGGGAAATAACATAAAATGAAAGAATGAAGTGAAATAGGAAAAGAAGGGGAAAAAAAGAGGGAAAAAATAAAAATAAAAAGGAATGAAAAAAAATTTATTAGTTTGTCTTGTATTAGTATTAAGTATTATATTATAGAATTATAACTAAATTATAAACATTATAAATTATATTGTTGTCTTTAATTGGATAGATGAGTAGGCTGTGTTTGCAGCAACCCAATAAAGTTAGGCAGCACTATGTGTATTGTTTATTGCATCAATAAAGCATATATTTCTCTCTATCATTTCTTTAATATAGCATATTCACCAGTTACATTGTAAGTAATATATCTAATATATACTGTTAGTTACAGTCTAGAAGTATATCCACATATATATATTTGAGTGTTTGTGTATTTATTAAATATTTATATTGTTCCTTTGTCGGAAAACCCGATATTCAAATTTATCCATAAACCATGCAATAGGCATTTTATATGCAATAAAATGTTTTATAATAAATAAATTGTTTTATAAAGGTTTATAATAAATAAGTGAAGTTACATTGATTTAATTTGTTCGAAAAAATGAAGAAATACATCAAACGAGTATAATAAAAAAAAGAAGGAAAAAATTAAAATAAGATGGAAATACCTTAAATGTAATAAAAAATACACAATTAATATTTGCACCAAGACTTCATTGCAATTTAAATGGTTGAAGTATTCTTGCAGTTCGTTTATTTATTTTTTTAAATAATATTTATTCTGCAACCCTTTGTCTCCAACAAATAACATATACGTATTATAAAAATGTATTATTCTCTGTCTACCTGCATATCAGGCAGCAACTTATTTATATGATTATAAGTTATGAATTTAAAATTAAAACCTAATGTTTGAATTTATATAAAAAACTATTAGAGATTTGTAGAGATTTCATACATACTAATTTCGGAAGACTAATAATAAATGATGTTTAAAGGAACAGAGAGAGAAAGCATTGTGAATTGAAATGGACAAGAAATTCCCACTGGATTCTTCGAGTGAGGCTGTTCGATATGAAGAGATATAAAAATGAACTGGATGAAATCTGGTGTTTAAAAGATGAATGGAAGAACGAAGGGCAAGGATGTCGCAAATGTATGAAGGTTTTTTGGACTTGATTGGAATAAAAAGGTACTAAGTATTATCGTCGAATACTTGGATAAAGCCACTTTAACTCAAAATACTCAAAATGATATGAGAGCTCCTGGGGATCACGAAAATGAATCTTATAAAATAATTCATTTATCTCTTCAGTCTCATTTCAAGCTCTCCAGAAAGCCCTCCTTATACTAAGTATCCAAAATCGAGGTGGGGAGGATGAGGGAGGACAGTAATAGTTAAAGGGTATTGCGTGGGAAACATTCGAGGATTAGATGTTAGTGGATTGAGATGGTTTTTCGGGTAATTCGGGAAATATAGTTATTCATACAACACACTTTTCAGATAACACTCTGTATTATAGAGGCCTTGTACCCCCTTGTATGATAAAGAATTTTACCAAACGATCTCTCTTATCTTCTTAGAAGTAACAGTTTTTAAAATGTGAAATATATGTATAATTAATCTAGTTAGTGGATATCAAGTAGTATTATTAATTTAGTTAGTTTATTGACCCCAGCACTAACATAAATTTATAAGAAACTATGTACTATTAAAAATAGAAATTAATATTTAATAAGTGTTTTATCAAATTAATTTACTAAAGAATTATTCGATTGCGATATTTGTCGAGGATACGTGTCATAATCTTATCTTAATGAGATTTATTTCAGATTTAAAGTTAAAACTTATCTCAGGGGCAAATACCGCTCTACGCTGATAAATCCAATATTTGAGAGTGTATTTAGCTATCAGCTGAAAATAATCTACAAACATCATGAGACAAATAATGAATGAACAAATATGACGTAGTATACTATGGAAATATTTGATACAACACGTATCTTGTGCTTGTTTTATTTTTATATTTAAATTCTGACCCAATTCCCACTAAAGATCCAAGGTCGAGTGAGGATTCAGGCCTAGTGTTCAATCTATTATTACTAATTATTTCTTACTAGCACTCGTCTTCCAATAACGAAGCAGGAAACTGTGCTAGATAAAATGAAACTTCTACCAGATCCTGTTCAGATTTTCATGTATAGAGTAAGTTATACTTAAAACACCAATTGGAGTCAAGATAACCTTTAATAATGAGTTACTAATATATCTCACGAGCCAAACTAACATGTTCTTTTATAATACAATATAAATTGTATTTTTTTTCATTCCGTGACACTTTTCAGTACACCAATACAGACTAACCAATAAAACGCTGCCAGTCCTCTAGAAGGTGAGACGATTTAAAAATATTGACCCTCCATGAGAGAAAAGCCAGTGAAATCTAAAAATAAATTTTCAAATTTTCATTTAAAAAAACTACAGCTTTTTATACCTTCATCGAGTATATTTTCATATAAAATCGAATATATTCAAAATAAACTTAGCCAGACTATAGACAATTTTAAATGCATACAAAAGTAATTTAACTAAAATTCGGAATCCTTCATAACATATTGAGATACCATATTAAAAAAAAAAGTATAAAAAATAAACATACCATTGTAAAATATTATTTTAATTTATTGGTGTAGTTGTTAAAGTTATTTTCTTTAAGCCCCTTGAAACTTTTTTCTTTAACGAACAGAAAATGATCAGCAAAACTATATATTTTAGTAAAAAACACATGCTTATAAAATATTCAAAGAGTAAAAATTCCATAGCTAATAAATAAATTAAGGCTTAGCGAAACGAAGGTTCGATGCCGACACCACCGACCGTCGACCGCACACTTCCCTCCAACCCACTCCTCCAAAACCTAAATCCCCCAGGTCGGCCCTGATGCAATCCTCCCATCTTCGTCTCGGTCTACCCCTCGGTCGTTAACCCGACGGCTCATAACTGATTACTTTTTTCGGGATTCGATCATTATTAAACCCAATGACTTTACATGCCCATTTTAAGCGTCGCGCTGCTATTACTTGAACTATATTTAAAGGATATAATTCGCGCAGTTCCGCATTGTGAAGCCTTCTAAATTATCCTGTTTCTTCATCATTTTTTGGGCCAAATATTCTACGCAGTACTTAATTTTCGAAAACTTTAAGGCGTGTCAAATTGGATGGTCAAATTGCTTGGACCAATTTGGATCACATATTTTGTTCTAAATTAAAATAAGGGAACATTTGTTCCAATATAAATAAATTTATCAATTTGTTTTTTATGGGACTGATTACGTTTTCGTTTGGCGCAGAGAGAATTTATATTTAGTATTCTACACATATTGTTTCCAGTACATAATTATTAATATTTTAATAATAATGCTCATTTCCGATTCAAAGGTACTAACCACAAGTCTTAGTACCTTTAGGCAATGGAGGAGTTATAATGATACTGAAGTCAAAATAAATAAGATCTAAATTTAAGAATTATGTTTGCCTGACAACTCAACAATTCTAAATATAAATTACTAATAAATATGTCAAATTGTAGATCTTGTCACCACCAAGAGATTTTACGCCACCAGTTTTATATCGCAGTGTTGAAAACTATAAAAGTTTTGTACCTATAAGTATAAAGCTGTTATTCAGTAATCCTTGAACCAGTGACTATTATCGTGCTCTCAACCATCTCATTCCCAACTGCATCTCGGTTTAAATGCACGCGGCCGGAAAATCCCACAGCATCTTCATTTCCTCGTAGATCGTTCCGCAATCGTGGAGGTGAATCAAGCTGAATCACGTTTGAAAACAACTCGAGAGGAAAAATCCAAGAATGTTTAACAGACCTTGTAAATGGTTAAATTATTTACTATTGGAGTTATGTTATCATTATAAGATTTAAATTCAAAGCTATTGCCCCTCAATACCTGGTTGGTCGTAGTTTTTATAATTCAACCATCATGAGGACTGGAAAAAGAACATTTGCTGGAAAAATATATTATTGCAGATTTCAGATGATACATCTCACTAATTAAAGGAGTTGGGAACTCGCTCTCTCATATTATTAACTCAAGGTATTAACTCAAAAATGGCACACATACACGTTAGTAAATATTTATTTGCTTTTGATTAAAGTATAGTTGACTGTTAAGATAAATGGAGTAGAAGATAATCAAGGATGCAGTGTCCCCTTTATTTTTTATTTTTTAATTTATTTATTTTTTGTATTTATTTATTTTTCCCCCTTATCATTCCCGTCTTTTCCTTAGCCTTGCCTTGCTGTTTTGTATTATTATTTATTTATGTATCTGTTCTTTTATGTAGCCTTTTTTGTATATAGTTTTTTATCTATGTTATTCTGTATTCCATTTGTCATCTGTTTATCGGCCTGTTATTTTTATCACATCTATAGCCATGCAATAGATGTGACAAAACCCTGAAAAGACCTGCAAGGCAGGTCGAAACGTTGGCTAGCATTAAATTATTTATACTTAGAAGTGGTGGTCCTCTTTGAATGCATCCCCAATTATCTTCTTCTCCATTTATTTGCGTTTGTGTATCGTTCTTAGCGTTAATTCCATGTGTGGATATATAACATATATCATAACCCCATGTCGTAAGAATTTTCAAGAATGTTCTAAATCTCTCTCTCTCTCTCTCTCTCTCTCTCTCTCTCTCTCTCTCTCTCTCTCTCTCTCTCTCTCTCTCTCTCTCTCTCTCTCTCTCTCTCTCTCTCTCTCTCTCTCTCTCTCTCTCTCTCTCTCTCTCTCTCTCTCTCTCTCTCTCTCTCTCTCCTCTCTCTCTCATCTCTCTCTCTCTCTCTCTCTCTCTCTCTCTCTCTCTCTCTCTCTCTCTCTCTCTCTCTCTCTCTCTCTCTCTCTCTCTCTCTCTCTCCCTCTCTCTCTCCCTCTCTCTCTCTCTCTCTTTCTCTCTCTCCCTCTATCTCTACGCATCTTGTGACTTTATTAATTCGTTAAATATTATGTTTTAAATTTCATTTTGGTCACATTTTTATTAAAACGATCACGCTTGGAAAAACTTATGAACACCAACATATTCATAAAATAACTTAAAATGTAGCATGAAGAACGGATAGGGTGTTAAAATGAAAAATAAAAGGATCAAATTAAAGAAAATAGCACTTTATTATTAAAACATTGTCTCCTGAAACAATGATATAATAAAAAATAGTTACTAAAAATAAAGAAAAAAATATCACTGTTACTTATTATGTAACAGTTTTCCATTCCATAAAACCTTGAGTAAAGAAATATAAACTGAAGCATTATTATTTCTCTAGAAGGTATAATGCCGTTAAATAGTTATTGAATCGATAATATAGGTCAGGCTACGGTTACACTGATTTCACTGATCGTAATATCTGTCGTAAACGGGTGTCCTTGTGCTCACAAGGACAGGCCGTGTTAGGCCCATTCACAAAACGATCGCTCCGTGCCTCAATGATTTTGAAGCTGCAGACCTAATAGGTTTCTTTCATATATTTTTTATGGCAACAACCATTAAAGAGACAGTTGAATATTTTTAAAGAAATTGACAATTGATAAGACCTGTTATAAACAGTACTGAATTCAAAACAAACAAACGATCTTTATACCATCTCATATAAATCGACTTCTTCTTTCAAACAAAATATTAAAATTAGAAATTCTAATGGGCTATTTGAAGGGTTTGATGGAAGAAGGGGTTAAGTCACATTGTGTTAAAGATACAATCCAGTTTATTGGATGAATAGTGTATGTACTTATGTGATTTAAGTTTATTTATGTATAATTTATGTGTTACGTAGCAAAATCAGAAAATTTCAAAACAACTAGAAAAAGTGATATGAAGATCTTCATATCTCTTTTGCTATGTAACAATATGGGGGCTATGTAACATTTTCCTACTAAAGAAAAATGTAAAAAAAACTTACATGAATTACTCAAAATCGTGTTTTGTTACCTGACCCCTTCATCGACCAAATGCTTCAATTATTTGCTACTTTTATCTTTATTTCTTTTTTTCGAAGACTAGTTTGTAATGTTAAACATTCAATATAGGACCTGAAATCAAATGCATATAATGCATACATTTTCCATGTATTGCTCAAATGCATGTAGGTATTTTACTTGATGTACGCATGATGGTATAAAAGGATTAATACAATTTAACCTACCTTCTCCTTCCACTCTTGATATATTTCAGAAATCCGTAAGATCTCCTCAGGTGAGTACTAATATATTTGATTTCTTGTCTTACATTTTTGAAAACCCAAGTATATATAAACCTGGTAACAAAGTGCTGGTGTTTTGAAAATATTGTATATTATAGAACTACAGATGAATGTTTAACATTCGAAACTAGGTTTCTAATAAAATAATTCCAATAGAAGTGGCGATTAATTCATCAATCGTAATAGGTATTTTTATGTTTTATTTGTTTGTTTATTCGAGCTTAACTAGCATGTACTTTATGAACTCCTACTAGGGAAGGAAATACGTTATCCCACATGTTATCAACCTATTCTATTCAGGTTGGGAAGGACAAAATTAATTTCCGTGGGTCTAACGAGAAATAATGTTTAACCCATACAGGTGGGATTCGAACCCACGACCTTCTGTACCAGGCGTGATGAGGCCCTCGCCCCAACACGTTCGGCCATCGAAACCCCATTCTTATGTTTTAAATGGATTATGAATGTTTGAGGGAGAGGATTTTATAGAATGAGCAGGAACTTAAAAAGTATTTATCATATCTGTGGGAAGGAGAACATTCATCGAAAATATCTGTTGGTTTTGGAGAATATTGAATATTTTATTTAAAGAAATCTCAAAGACAAAAAGAGGAGATCATGTGGAAATATTGACTCCATAATGTATGGTAGGTCCATTTCAATTAAACATATCTGGTGATATGAAAGTCACATAAGTATCTGAAAACAAATACAACATAATAGTTTTATGCGATTCAAACTAAATATAATTCACTAGCATACCTCGGACTGGCTTAATCCCTCTCATATGTAAAGAACTTAGATAAGTTTAACTAATAGTTGAAGTTTTCATTGTTTATGGGTAAAAATCTTAGAATGTATTATGTAATTGAGAATTATTTCTTCAATATTTTCACGCATAGCAGAAATTTTTAACTTGGTTAAAAATGCACCGATTAGGTGTTTGATGGCTACGTAAAAGCATAATTGGACATCCAGGTTTTAATTCTAAATTATGGATAGAGACTATTTAGAAACTCTTGCGGATAATGGACTGCGTTATCAGTGCTTAAAACTAAAGGCCCATGGACCATACTTTTACACACAATATAAAAATTAAAAGGATCGGCATTTAAATATGGTGATAATTTTTATTCAGCAGAAATACTTTTATTGATTTCATCTGGTTGGATTTTAATTTCTAACCATAAAAGTATATAGTGTGGTAAAACTCATTTCTGCTTCCCAACTCTCTACATTTAAATTTTACTATAGCTAAACCTTCCTAGGACTATGAAAATGATGTAGTTAAAATTTGGTACAGGTGGGTTCAGTAGTTGTACCACTGTCAACGATTAATGCTAACTACATATCGGCCGATTTTAAAACTTTAGTGGGAACCACACGTGGCATCACATATTTAAATATTTTTTAATAATTTAATTGAATATAAGTAACTTTTATTTATCAGCTTCAAGCTTTATATAACACCGTATCTTTTAAACCTCCTACGTAAAATGACGTACCACACCAATCGGTAAATTTTCAAACTTAACTGTTATCCATATATTTTAACCTTTTTAATAACAAACAGATAGAAAATCAGTAGATTTTATTATTGCGAAACCTTCCAAACACTCCAGTAACTATGAAGCTGATGTGGTTAAAATTTGGTACTGACGGTTTTAATAGTTTTCGTGGTTATTGACCACAAACGAAAAATGGCTTATCCTTTTATATATTAGTATCGATTATATGTTACATTAACTTATACTGAATAAATTAACAATTAATGATTATTCGAAATAAAGAAAGTTGCGAGAAAAAACCTTACATTAAAAAAGTATACACCTCCAGTCAAAATACATAACCATATCAAAATAAAAGGATAATGTGATTTTAAAAATCATTTTTTTCTCTTCCCAAGTTGTCCACTACTAGCAGATTTGTTTGGTTTCCGAAGAATTTAATTATACACTGATTTACATCACAATTAATTCTGTTTCCAGGACAATACTTGTGGTACTCATTCTAATGGTACAGTTCCTTCCGAGGGAGAATGCATTGTAATGATTCCCCGAACTGACGACTCCTCAATGAATTATAACTCGCAGAGATTCTAAAATAACAAACCCATCCCGGTAAATGGTTCTCGGAATATGGGAGGAGTTCGTTCTTCACAGAACTATTTGAATTTGCTGAACATTTTGCTAATGAAGTACTAACTGGGGAACGGATTTTCCTAGTGATGTCACCTCCAAGGCGCCCACACTCGTTCCTGACCCTGAGAGCTCAGACCACATTCTTCCCATAGTATAGGAGTCTACCCTCTCATTTCAATATATATGTGTGTATATATATATATATATATATATATATATATATATATATATATATATATACACATAATCAAGAAATTTTAAATCCAATCTAAACAAACACCATGATGACGAAATAAATCACTGACGAAATAATCACTGTAGAATGGAGGTACCCCTTTCGCTTCTATCTTTATCACATTTATTTCTCCCCCCCTTTCTCTCTCAAATTTTAATTGAAAATTATTATCATTATAATTATTTTCTTCTACAATAATCCCCACCTTTCTTTTGTATATCTAATAATTACAATGCAATTCTAGCGTTCCTTACAATTCTAGGATATTTTTTCCCTTAAGCTTTTCTTTTCCTATTCTATATTTCACCTTAATCGAAATATCGCTATTATTTGTGTGATTATTTTAATTTAGATAGACAATTAAAATAATATAAAAAGACGGAGATGTGTTTTAAGACCTTTATTGAAGTTCCAAAACGCAATGGTTTTCTACGTCTTCGGTGTTCTCTATGAAAAAAAGAAAAGAAAAATGCAGCGCTGAAAGACATTATGTATGTTTAGTCCTCAGCAATCGTAGCTTAGCTGGTGAGGCCGGTACCGACAGACAGCCTACTTAGCGGACTAAGTAATTTAAATGTAATGCAAATGGAACTTATTACAGATGCAGGCTGCTTATTCGGCTAGTGACTCTTTCCCTAATAGTGGCAATATTGTACCAGGCACGTTCAGTATTGTCTCTCTCTTTGGTTCTTTTCCATTGTCACTATTCTGTCACCTCTGAAGGATCTATCCCCCTCTCTGTCTAGTTAAACATGCCGAGCGCCGGGTTGCTCAACGCTCAAAAATATGTGTTATTTACTGTGAAACATCTGTTGGTTATAATTTTGTGCTATAGTATTCGGAAGGTATTTTATTTTGTAGTATAACGCTGATAGATGTCTAAAGAATATGTCTAGAAATAAATATCAATAAAATTAGTATAGTTAAAAAATTAATAAATTTCATCTGAATGAATATATATATTGATGAGAATAACTAAGTTATAATTTTTTAAAAATTATCCTGCTATTTCAGGAACCTTTTTGAAATATGTTCAGTTACTTGGATTTTTCATGGGATTTTGCTTTACTAAGTTCCATAGTATAATGTTGAGGAGGAGTGTTAGCCCAGTGGGTAAGGTGCATGACTACCATCCTCCCGAGCTCGAGTTCGAGTCTGACTGAAGGCAAAAAATTTATTTTCTGTTAATTCGGCCGTGGCTCGGCTTCGGTGTCGGGGGAGCCTCCTAAGGCACACCAAGCCTAATTTTTAGGGGGTACTTTTAACTGGGGGAAAAACCTTGAGAGACTATTCCGGCCAAAACTCCTTCTTTCACAGCCGTTGGCTCAGAAACAGTACCGCCTTTACCTAAGCACTGAACCATAGACTCTTCATGAGCTGTAAGTGGTACAGGTTTGTTTTTTTAATATAATGTGTATCAGCCTTGCTGTTGTATAGTCCTTTAACATGATACATTGGTTGAAATTGGGGAACCTTTCCATCATGCACCCTCATCATTTCTTGGCCATCTTCGCCCTGACTATGAGTGACTCCAAACTGAGTGTGAACATTGTAATTCCTGTAGTTATAAGATTGTTTATATGATATGAATATTTAAACACAACAAATCCATTTATCCATCCAATTTTATAATAATTTCTATATTCATCTTATAGCGTCTTATTTTTTCTTGCTTTGAATACGTGTCAATGGTTTATGGGGGACTGTCAGGTCAGCTCGAGCAACAGACTTATGAAATGTTTCATTATATCTTCGGGATCCCCAGGCGGTCGTACGTTACTTCCAGATATCCTGAGCTTGGGATGGTTTTTCCTAATTTCCATTACTTTCACGGTACTTTCTTATTTCAATCACTGATAACCAAAAAACCTTCCTATATTCTTGATTTAACAACTCTGCGTTCCTATCCATATCCTAACATTTTATCCTGTACACCCCCGCCCATAGATGTGTTTCCTTCGATAAAATCTTTATCATTCTTCTACCTCCTTTTGGAATTCCCTACTACTATTCGTAAAGCTACTTCCCTAACATCTTTTATACATAATTTATTTTTCCTCCTCCTAAGTAACCATTCTTTCACAAATATGTAAATAGTTGAAACATTTAGATGTGTTTTATTTTTTCATACATGATTGTAATTTTTTTCCTGTAAATAATTTGAGTCGTAATTACTGATGTATTAATTCGTAAGTAATGTGGCGAGACAATCGTACCAGTAAGTATGCATTATTATTATTTTTAAGGGACAGTATGAACCAAAATAAAGTTAATTTGTCAATCGTACATTCATTTCATACCTATATAATTATCAGGGGCTATTTCTTATTTGTTCCTGTAATTTCATTGAGACTGCTTGTTCTAGTTAATACTAGTAGCATTTGTTTTTGTGTTTATTATAAAAATTAATTTTTTTTTTTTGATCGATTTATTAAAGAATTCATAAAATAGTCGAATAATTTTTTAAATAGATACACTTTTCTGCGGCTATACCATGCGCCACAAATACAAATTAACCTGCTGACAACAGAGAACGTAGTTTATGAACGCACAATATGGGCTTATCTAGTTCTCCATAGATACATGGGTCCTTGGCGGATCCCATTAGGAGTGGGAGCCCATTAGGTCAGGCCTCCAGGAACTTCCATGCTGCCCGCATAATAAAAATAATGACACCGGAAACCAGAGGAAACACTGTAGTCATGCATAACTGTCTGAAGACATCGGTCTTCTTCCGTCAAGCTTGTCATCATATTTTTGTTTAACAGAACGAATATTGATCAAAAGTTAATTAATAATATTTAGGTGTGTTCAGAGTTTAATTATTATTGACATATTACTAACCTCTGAACACTAATTAAATAGTTGTAGTTATTATGACTAAAAAAAATGTTTCTTTAGTCATTATTAATTTTAAGCAAAGCTAATAAATTTATTAAATTCTTCAATAAATAAATATTTTTGTACACATAAATTATGTTTTTACACTTTATTTTTTTAATTTTAACAGCGCGCTGCAGCGGATGAACGTTAAAGATCACATTGTGTGCGATACAATAAAAAACAGTACTGAAAAGGGCTTTCATGGTACATGATTGTTTTAATTTTTTTATTTTCAGTTGTATTGATAAAGGATTTTATCTGATAATAAAATATAACATGATTTACTAAACTTAACTTCCACCTTTTTTTATTTTTTTTAAATAGCTTTCATTGGAAGAATATTAAAATCTGTCTCACTCAAGGGCAATAGATATAGATATGACAAGGATTACATCCATACAAGAAGTACAAAAACAAATAAAGATTATATGACAAACTATAAAAGATCGAACAAAATAATAATAATAAAATTTAAATTTAAAAACATTCCTAACATACATATACAATCCTGTCCTCCGCACCACATATTTTCCTGACTCCTGGAAATTATCTATAGTTAAGATGATTCCAAAACCCAAAAAGCCACCTGAGCTCCCATCCTCATACCGTCCTATTTCCCTTTTGCCAATCATGGGTAAAATCCTTGAAAAACTAATTTTAAAACGCTTGTATCCTATCTTAGATTCCCACCACGTAATCCCAGATCACCAGTTTGGATTCCGAACATCCCACTCCACAATCCAGCAATGTCATCGTGTGGTGGATGTTGTCTCCTCCGCATTGGAGCGCGGAATGTACTGCACGGGAACCTTTCTCGACGTGGAACAGGCTTTTGACCGAGTCTGGCACCCAGGACTATTTTACAAGCTCCGCAAATTCCTTCCTTCAACGTACTTCCTAATTATCCGTTCATATCTCAGTGATAGAACTTTCCGAGTAAACCATAAATTTTCTTATTCTCCCCTCTTTATCCAATCTGCCGGTGTTCCTCAAGGTAGTATCCTAGGCCCCATCCTCTACACGGTGTATACAGCTGACATCCCAACTCATCCCAACTCATCCTACCACTGTCCTCACCACTTATGCTGATGACACATGTATATTATTAGTAATGATCCCTTCATTTCCTCCCAACACTCCAATCTCATATCCTAAACATTCAAGAATGGTGTCAAAAATGGAGAATCAAAATAAACCCAATCAAATCTCACCAAATAACCTTTACCCTTCGTCGTAAACCTACGACTTCCTGTCCAACAGTATCCTTCAATCATATTCCACTAATCCCTTCCGATCAGATCCGCTACCTAGGCCTCCACTTGGACAAACGTCTTACTTGGAATCCACATACAAGACTAAAGCGACAAGAAACTGCTCGTCGTTACAGACTACTTCAACATTTACTAGACAAACGATCAAACCTCCCAATTCTTTACTAAAGACTTATTTACATGACTGTTATTAGACCTATTTGGACGTACGGAGTTGAGCTTTGGGGCTCTACTAAACCATCCAATTCATCTCGTATCCAATCCTTACAATCCAAAATCTTTCGAAAAATCCAAAATGCCCCTTACTTTGTCACCAATAAGCTTATCCATAAAGACCTTAATGTTCCATATGTTGCTGAGTTAGCTCAAACCAGATACCTATCCTTCCATAGTAAGCTCCATAACCACTCCAATCCACTGGTCTCCCAACTTGCTTCCTCCTCCATCCCTGATAATCCTCCGAGGGGTCTGAAAAGAAGATGGCCTAGAGACCTTTTAGTGTAGATTTTATTGAAGTGCTACTAGTGAGTAGTTCTTCACAAGTTATTTACATGCCATTGTATTCATTGTCAACGCATTTACTTGTCGTATATTATTCTGTACAGTTGTAAATATCAATAAATGAGAAAAAAATAAAATAAATTTAAAAACTATTTATTCTATGTATGAAACATTCGATCCTTGTCCCCTCATTTCTCGCACTTCGATCACGTTTAATCAATCAGCGCTGATATTTAGGACTTCAGTGAAAAGCATGCCATTCTCAGGACAACTGTTTTTTTCTTTTTGTGTTTTGCGACATAAAGAAGAAGGCATGGTACTGGATTATTTTTAATCCAGAGGGATAATTTTTAATATTTATGTAATAAATATTTTAATTGTATATGCAAGTTGCATCCTTTTACAAGATTCTCATTTATTTTGTAGCTCATAATGTAATCAATAGCCAATTACCATAGCCAGACTATTGGCTTATGTGTTGCACTAATATGTTATTCTTAGGAGACAAGTTTTTCCAGAGTAAATATTATTTTATTCTTCTTCAAAAAACGTCCTTTTTCTCCAAAACAAATAAAAATTGACGAACACTGTCGGTAATGATTTATAGGTGTACGATTGATTCATAGAATATTTCTACTATTAAATGATGCATTCTGTTCACTGCTTCTTAATGAAAATGCCACGGTTTCCCTCTGACTATTTGTCGCTTTATTGACAAAAGATTTTCCACTTGTTTGACATAAATTCACTTCAAGATAACTTCACAATACGAAACAACTTTTTACGGATGACAGATGTGCAACTCCATCATCTCCTCTGCAGTATTGTTTGAAGTATAGCTCGTCATTTCCATTGTCCTTTGTGGGCTAGAGGAAAACCTTGCACCAAGTTACACAATTCCTTTTTCACCAGTGCGAATCGCTGAAATGTGTGAAGGATACTGCTCAAATGCAATTAGTACAAAGTCGATGGAAATTCAAATGACTCCTGAAGGAGCGTGTAGGAGGGCATGGAGTGGGAAATGGCGAAAAACGACGTGGGAACGGAAAATGGCAGTTAGAAGTGAGCTCTGTCTATGAAACTGCATGAGAACGGGGCTAATGGTCGGCCTTACACACTTGTCGCCTGCGCTGAAGGAACCGGGAAAAAATAAATAAAAAACTCTTATTATGATAATTGTGCAAGAGTAATTTTGCCTACGGCCTTTTACATGAGAGGATGTTGCACAAGAGTTTGGTTTTTGTTTGTAGCTCCAGAGCGACCTGTATAACAAATTCTGATTCATTACTTATCGAAACAATGTAACGGGTCCTTTTGAGGATATCGGTGGTTCTAGCAAGTCATAGTAACAAGGAATGACACCTCAGCGCCATACGTGGCCTCTTCAAATAGCAATTATACGAAGGAGATATCAGCCAGCGAATGTGAGATAAGTGGGTGATAACAAATCTAAGTGAGCGCGAAACAATTTCGTTATTTGAGAGGAAATCTTCTGTGAATAACTTTATATAATTTTAATAATATAATATTAACACTTATTAGAAAAAAATTAGAAATTAACACTTGATGGCTCTCGATTTGAGATGAACCATCTTTTTTATGATAAACGTAAGCTTAATAAAACAAGGATTTCTGTGAATAGGCTCTTGAAGCCCAAAAACAAAATCGAAGTTTTCTTTCAAAAATACATAAACACATATTTGATATGAATTAGGTTGATGTTTTTCCTTTACAATTTGTGTTATGTTTGAGAAGGAACCACTTGATTGATATTAAAAAAAAAAAAATGTCTTGGCTCTAAAATTTACCTTTGAGCCCCGGAGATCCTATTAATCTAATTATCTGGTGTCCAATCCTTGCAATCCCTAATAAAATTCTCAATGCTTCTTATTATGTCACAAAAAAACTTATCCAAAGATCATAATGTTCGATATGTTGTTGATTTATCCAAAACCAGATAGATACTTATCCTTTCATAGTAGACTCCATAACCATTCAAATACACTAGTTTTTCGACTTGCTTCCTATTTTATTCCTGACAAACCTCCGAGGCGGAAAGATGGATTCGAGACCTTTTCATATAGAAATTTTATTGGTTTTACCAGTGGGAAGTTGCTTCACTAGCAATCGTCATGTTATTATTTACGTTATTATGACATTTACTGGATTTTTTATTATTTTTATTTTTTATTTTTTATTTTTTATAAACAGTTGTGTATTTCAATAAATGGATAAATAAATAAAATTTACCTAGGCCAATCAGATATTTATTTATCTTTTTAATCAAAACTAATCGATAGATAGTGTAGAATTTTATACTCATGAATATAATATTAAACAGTGTGCTACATTTTGTTATCAAATTATTACTAGCAACAAAATTAATTAAAACCACAACCATTGGAATTTCTGTTTAAAAACATAAGCAAGCCATGTTGAGTTATAACATTGCCCTTTTATATTGAGCCTCATATGGAGCCAGATTTCCGGCTATTCATCCATCCTTTTTCATAGATCGAAAATATATATTTAGAATCACATATCATAACAGTTGGCTTCATTTTATTCGTATCATGGTTTGAAAAATTGTTTTTTCATTTCCAGGAAATATACAATAACCAGTTTTAAGTAACCTTGCACTTTTCAATGTTTTCAAGTGAATTTTGAAGTAGTTAATGCAGAAATAAAGGTTTCAAAGAAAACAGTTTTATCAGAGTTACAGTTTGATCACTTCTTGATTATAAGTCTTTATTGGAAATATATATAACCGAATACATAGAATTTCAGAGGTTGGAGGAATTGCATTCTTAAGGCGTGTATGACTTAAATTTTATGGATGATAAACGAAGACAAATCTTGATATTTTGATCAAATTACTATCCTGCAGGTTCATTCGCTCATTCTATTAGCCTTAAAATATAATATTAACTGTTAACAATTTATTTATAAAAAGCTTTTTATTTAATGATCTTGTTCGAAAATACTAGTCATATAAATAAATTAATCATTTGCGTGTAATTGCATTACAACTATTTAATTACTACAGCTGTAGAAATAATGTATTTAGGAGTAAAAGATGGATGCAGTCAAACAGAAATACCACGTCAAATAGAAATACTTTAATGCGTGCTAACGTTTCGACCTGTCTTGCAGGTCTTCTTCAGGGCCACCGAGTCATACAGGAGAAGAGACGAACGATGGCTGATGAGTGGTGTCATCGTTCATCAGCTATCGTTCCTCTCCTCGAATACCATTATGCGTACCTCAAGTGATTATTTCTACTTGACGTGGTGTTTCTGTTTGACTCCATCCCTGATTATCTTCATCTCCATTCATCTTAACAGTCAACTATACTTTTATCATAATATATTTCGGTTATAAAGAAAGTAATTCTTATTCCGTATACCCAACACTAATATCTTTGAAGCTTAGCAACTGACATTTTCAATAAAAACTACTATGTTACTATGATGAAAGAGAATACCACTGCCTTCAGTATTGCTCATGGGTGTTGTATCATCGGGGCAGAGACAGGGAAGCGTTATCAAACATCGATACTGAGACGAGATCAGATCCGGTCCATTAATCAAAACCAAGTGCGTGAGTGCGTTAACCTCGATAGCATGCGCAGCCGAGCAGAAATTGGCGCTTGTGAAAGGTGAGTGAGTATCTTCTCCTTCAACGAATGTCCTTTGATTGTTGAGCTTAAGTCGTTCATTGATGGTGTAGATCAATGAGAAAGGGACTCCTAAATTTGCATAGCTAGAAGAGAGTATGCTCTTAATTTTACAGTCTATAACTAGCTTCATAAAAGTATCTTTTTTTGTATATCTTGTATCTTTATTATAAGTATCTTTGTATATCATTCTTATAGATAACTGACCATTCTTACTCATCTCATCGCTCTATTTTCACTCCCACACTCTACTCACATCGCTATACTTTTAATTATGTGCGAGATAACGAAAAAATATTCCAATTTTTAAGGTATTCTTGTTTTGTTGTAGGGATATGGCATGGAAGAAAGGGTATGCTTCTAAGGGAAGAAAGGCCTGGAAGAAACACGCAGAATCCAACTTCACTATCTAAATAAACTATCTGAAATCATAAATTCAACAAAGAATTAGGAGTCAATAATTATAAAATAGTCAAACATTAAATATTTACAATCATATTGTTTAAAACTAATACAGATTTGTCTTTAAATGACTAAATGTTTCTAATGGTTCCTTTTCAAATTTGTTTCCAGTAGAAATAGGAAACCCGACCAGTCATAGGGAAAACCCAAGAGATTGTTTTTATTTATTTATTTCTACTCAGAGCTTGTGAAGAAACAATTATTAATATTTTTCATATTAAAGTATAAATTATTTCTACTCGTATTTTGATGTGTTTTAAGAAACTTCCTTTCAACGTATTTTATTTCCAGATTTATCGTAATTAATGTATTTATTAATATTTGATTAAAAACCAACAAGAAGCTTGGTTTAAGAAGATAAATTAGGAAATTAAGCTCCTTAACAATTTCAACGTATGCTGTGGTGGATGCGGACATACTTAAGTCTCCTCGTTTAAGTTGTTTAATCCTTTCTAAAACTTCGCCTAAATCTAAAATCAATATAGATTAGCTGACTCCCTTTATTCTGGATGCTCATTAGTCTAAGACCAAAGCCTTTAAGAATTATAATTCACATGAAGGATAAACTAACAAAAGGAGAAGCAGATACAGATAAATACATTCATGAACAAAGATTCAGAAAATATATTTCATAAATGTGAATTTATAGTATAATTTTTTCGGTATTGTTACAACTTGACTTAAATTTAAGAAAAAAAAAAAAAAAAAAAAAAAAAAAAAAGATAAGCATTATCACCATTTCAAGAGTACAAAAATTTAAACCTCTCTTTATCTAAATTAAATTTTCTTAAATTGATTTTTATTTTTCAAGAGCTCCGCAAACTGGAGCAATTAAAAATACATTTACAAGATGAAATTAGGTCATAATTTGGGTTGGTGAAGTTGTCACAACTGGATCATCTTTCAATATTGAATTAAATTACGTCTCAGACAAGTCGCAAAATATAACGCTGTTTGCAGGTGGATTGTTTAAGGTAGACCTATCTAAAATATAGACTTTAGAATAATATGTGGAGATATTGGATATATATATTTGGTATTTAATTTATTATTTATTGCAATATTTACCAATTGAATGATATTCTATGTCAATTTCAGAAGTGATATAATAACATATAAGCGAACACAATATGATTATAGTAAGTAGTAAAAATATGTCTTTGGCTGGGATAATATTTTGACCCTAGCTGTTGGTGCTGCTCGGATCGAAAACTAGACCATGATATCCCAATTAGAAATGTAATGGAAAATATTTTTTGTCATATAACATTTCCGCTAGTACCTACCTTATGGAGCTATATTTGAATTTAGGTTTGAATATAGAAAAGTAACGTTTTACCTACGTTGTTCAATTGTTGGGGCTTGTTTGACACACTCTAGCTCTGTTAATGTTGCTGGGATCACAAATGGCAGACAGTTTCCTTATCAATAGCAGTAGATTATAGATTGGCATATCCATGAACTATTGTTTTTCCCAGCCAGGTAGATATTTCTAAATAGTTTTATTGAATAAGTATTACAAGCTGCCTCTCTTAAGTGCAAAGAATTGTATAGATGCCAATGAATCCATTAATACAAGGTATATAATAAAAATAGATTTTTAAAAATATAATAGAAAAAATATAAACAAATAAAGTAAAAATAAAAACTAACAATACGAGATAAAAAATATAATAAACTAGCTTTTCCCGCTCTCATAAGTAAAGAACTTAGATTATTTTAACTATTAATAGAAGTTTACTTTGTTTATTGATAAAAATGTAATGAAGTAGGCAATTGAGCATTATTTTTCAATGATATTTTCACGCATAGCAGTGATTTTAAACCAGATTAAAATTGCACTGATTAGGTATTTGAAGATTAGGTAAATGCATAATTAGACATCCAATTTTTAATTATTATGCACAGGTAAGTTGTTTAAGTTGGTAATCCCAATTGACTGAGACTATTACGAAATCCTTGCGGATAATTGACTGTGTTATCACTGCTTTCAACTAAATACCCATGGATCTTATATTTACACACAATATCCAAAAAACAAAGTATCGACATTTTGATTTTTTAATCATTTTTATTTGGCAGAAATTGGTTTGATTTTAATTTCTAACCATAAAAGTATATGGCAATGTGACAAACCTCGTTTCTGACACTCAACATTGTACATTTAAATTGTTATTATAAATTTTATTATCGCTAAACCTTTCTAGAACTGAAGATGTTGTGATTAAAATTTGGTACAGATTGGTTCAGTAGTTTAACCATTGCAAACTCAGAATGGCGCTAGGCACATATCGTTCGATATATTTCACTGAGATCCACACTTCACACCACATATTTCTAGCTTTTTTGATAACAATTTAATTGAATTAAGTAAATTTTATTATCAATTTCTATCTCTATATAACACTGTATCTTTCAGAGTATAAGAAATTTAAACTTTTTCTCTTAGAGATGAAAAAATATAAATTGCTTTTTTAACAACGATTTAATTTAAAATATGTAAATTTTATTATTGCTTAACTATGAAGATGGTGTAGTTAAAATTTGGTGCAGATTGGTTCAGTAGTTTTCGCGGTTAGTGATCACAAACGAAAAATGGCTTGTCATTTTATAAAATAGTATAGATAATACTATAAAATTAATTATAAAATAATAAACAAAAATAGAGAAAGGATAAAAAAAAATAATAGAATCACACTATATGTAAAATATATACAAGCACCCCAAACAATCAACCTTATTGTCTTTCCACTTATGGCATGGCAAACCAAAATACTTGTAAAGTAGCAACTAAAGAAAATAAAAATTTTTATGGTAAGTTGCCTTAATTTAAACCATTTATTAAATATATTTATGCCTCATAATTATGGCTTTTATGATGACGGAGATGTAATTATATTATATATATCATTGGCATAAATCCTCTTTATTTTATTTAAAACAACATGTTTCGGAGACATGCTCCATCTTCAGGATTCTTAAAGTCAGTGAATACCTTCACATTGTCACTTCATTGCATGTATGGCTAGAAACATGTGATTGAAGTGACAATGTAGTATTCACTGACTGAGAAGCCTGAAGACAGAGCATGTCTCCGAAACATGTCGTTTTAAATATAATAAAGAGGAGTTATGTCAATTAAATATATAATAAGCCTCATGATAAATAAATTTAAATTAATCCATAAAATAGTCTTTAATTATTCTCGGTACCAAAATCCATGCCACTCAGCGAAGATTTCCGGTGTGGGTGGTAAACAGTTTAACAACAATTTTATTATAGTTCCAATAGTAATCTCAAGTCTTAAGAAATACAATTCATAAGTGTCTATTTATGCAGCGGATGTCAATTAGGGATTATTTTTTATTATAATTAATCAAAAATAGGTTAAATAAAATAGTAATTTAGTTGCGATTATTATGAATTGATTTCTCTTCCTAATGATTAAAAAATACAAATAGTCTTGCAGCATCTTAATACGGGGTTCAGATTCCATGAACACAACTAAAACAACGTGCAGTGAAATATTTTATTTCTCCCCAACAGGTTTTAGTATCATGGGAATCATTGCATGCGGAAGAAATGTTAAAAGAACTTCTTAAATAAAAATTTGTAAAAAATATTTCTTTCTTTTTATCACAAGAATCTTAATTAATGACACATTTCATGTGCTGTGTGTAATAAATAGTAGTTGTTTTTTATGTTATTTCTTGAGTTATAATTGTGTTTTAATATATTTTTTTTAAACTCTGATAAGTACAATTATCAGAATTGATTTCAATTTATTTGAAAACAATGATTAAACCAGGATCGAGAATAGATTTCCTGGTATCTATATCAATTTGAGGAATCAGACAATATTGTTATTATTGAATTATTTATCAGAAATTCACTATCATTTCATTGATATATTTTTATTTTATATTAGATTTATTGATGACTACTATTCATATAAATTCTTATAGCAATAATTATCACCTTCTATATCTTATCATGATACGAAAATCAAGTTTTTATGTATTCTGCTATATGTCATTCTTCTCTCATTATTTAGAATCCGAAAGTTGTATTTCCTTTAAATGTTTCAGATACTTACAACAGTTTTCTCAGTTTTAATTTAATTATTAATATGTAATAATTCCACATTAGATGGAAACTTTTTTATTGAATCTTAATCTACACTATTATATAAAAGGACTAGCCATTTTTCATTTGTGATCACAAACCGCGAAAAGTACTGAGCCAATCTTTACCAAACTTTAATTAAATCATCTTCATAGTTCAAGGAAGGTTTACCAATAAAAAAATTACATATTTTCTATTAAATTGTTGCTAAAAAGTGGTAAATATGTAGTGCAAAGTGCAGTTTGAAGTTCGACACCATTCGAGAGTGATTACAAAGGCATGGTGTTATATAAAGTTACAAATTTATGATAAAATTTACTTATTTTCAATTCAATTGTTATTTAAGCTATAAATATATGGAGCGACATATGAATCCGAATGCAGTTTAAAAATCTACAGACATGTGGCCATTCTGCAACAGAGTTTGCAATCGTAAAACTATTGCTATATTAAACTATAAACCTAACTGTACCAAATTTTAACTACATCATCATAGTTCTAGGAAGGTTTATAATAATACATTTTACTACATTAATAATTAAAATGTATAGTCTTGAGTCCCTGAAAAGAGGTTCGCAAACTGGCATATACTTTTATGGTTAGAAATTAAAATCCAACCAGATGGATCGATAAAATTATTTCTGCTAAATTGGATAGTTTTACGTACTCTTCGAACACCTAATCGATGCAATTTTGACCAGGTTAAAAATTACTGCCATGAAAACATCGTTGAAGAAATAATGCTAAATTCCATACTTACAAATGCAAGATTTTTATAAATAAACAAATGAAATTCAATTATTAGTTAAAATAATGTATGCCCTTTATATATGAGAGCGGGCGAAGCCGCGACAGGGTATGCTAGTATTAAATAAAGGTAAGTAAAAAACCATATATATATATATATATATATATATATATATATATATATATATATATATATATATATATATATATATATATTTATTGATTTTGATTTCATATCATGATATTTTAATTACATAATTATACCATCGTTTTGAGTAGATAAATATAGAACGAATTTTATCTTGACTTGTTTTGTTTGCTTGGCACACTTAAAAAACAATAAGCTTCTTATTGATTTCAAATACATATTAAGTTTAACCTTGCTCGTAACCTTTTAAATAATTCATTTTGCAAATCGAATCAGCTTCTGTTTAAGAACTGATTGTTCTCTAATAAAATGATATATTTAATCTCTCTTGTTGATGTTTTAATTTATCTTCACCTGAAACTGGAAGGGAAAACAAAAGAAGAATAAACTTAAATTCTTCTTCAATTGTTATTTGTCTTTTTTCACTATGAGTTTCTTCATCAGTTTTATCGAAATATTTCAAAAATAAGAGATTAAAAGAAAACTATTGAAAAATATTCCATTCACAAGATGCAAAGAGGAAAATTTGCAGTTATGATTTAAATAAATAAATATATATTGTTTAGTTAAAAAAATAAAATTTCCTGATATGTATTTTAGTTTATATAAAATTAGCCATATATTACCCACTGGCAGACATGCAACCCCAAACCATAAGAGAGCGGCCACCATACTTTACAGTAGGAGTTAAATTTTTCATTTGTAGCTCAGTATTTTTTTTCCTCCACACTTTTTTGGGTCCATGAGACCCAAAAGTCTCAAATTTGCTTTCGTCGGTAAAAATTACTCGCTTCCAATAGTCCTGAGAGTGGTTTTGGAATGACTTTGCGAATAAAAGCCTCTTATTTTTATTTACATCACTGATGAAAGGTTTCTTCCGTGGATTTCTTCCATTGAAACCATGTCTGTACAAACACCTCCTTACTGTGTTTTTGTGCACTGACAGTCCGAGGTCATTCTGCAGTTCCCCCGCTAATTTTACTGCACTTATTTTAGGTTTATTTTAATTTTTCTAACCAAAAGTCTCTCAGTATGGTCATTTAATTTTCTGGGGCGGCCTATTCGTGGTTTAGAAATTAGTGATTTAGTGTCACCATACCTGTTAATGACTGAAGAAATTGTTTATTTCTTGTTGGTATTTAATTAAATTTCGAAAATATGTTTTTTCAAAGGTTATTTATTTGTTCTAAGAGTACTGAACTTAATAATTTTCCCCCCAATTTTTATTATTTTTTACTTTTGGCCACAAAGATTTTATAATAAAATTTTTAATTAATTATAAGACGTTCTTTATCTTAAAAATTTGAATATTACTTCTCTATACTGGGCGGAATAAATAAATTTTATTGATATCAATATGACTTAAATTGCTTCTACATGGAGTACAGAAAATACAAACTCAATGATAAAAAAGAATTGGTTGAAGGATTTCCTCGGATAAAAACTTTATATTCATGTGAGTAAGTAACGCAAGGTGCTAACCTTCCTCATTGCATTTTCTTATTGTTAAGATTATAGTGACAGATGCGGATTAAATCAAAAAAAAAAAAAAAAAAAAAAGATAATTTGCATCTTTTTATTTTACCAGAGATTGGGGAAAAAAATAAATTTAGGAAACCTATAACACTATTAACACCTATAAACTAGAGGAAGCTTACAGCATTTTATGGCAAAAAGGAGAGAAGCAAAAAGAGTGTGTAGGCAGAAGAAGAGAGCACATGAAAAGGAGAACCTTGAAAAGTTGCAAGATTCCTGGAGAAGGAAAGAGGCAAGAAAGTTTTACAAGGAAGTAAAGAAAGTAAAAACAGGTTTCCAAGCCAGGACTGAACTGTGTAAAGGGAAAGACGGAAATTTGTTAGGAGAAAAGAAGGCCATTCTCGAAAGGTGGATCCAGTACTTTAGTGAATTATTAAACACAGAAACCGCTGATAAAATATCTAAAGACAATGTAGATCTAAAGGAACTCCTAGGTAATGCACAAGAGGGAACTGAAGAAGTAGAAGCACCAGAGAAAGAAGAAATAATTGACATCATTATGTCAATGAAGAATCATAAGACGCCAGGGCTTGATGAGATCACCACAGAGATGTTAAAACATGGTGGTAATGATCTATGGGAAGAAATTTATAATTTAATATTTGATACATGGTTAGAAGAAAAGATGCCCGAAGATTGGACAAAAGCAGTAATATGTCCCATAAACAAAAAAGGAGACAAGTTAGTATGCGACAATTATAGAGGCATTTCTCTTTTAAGTACAATATATAAAATAATGGCAGTGCTTCTACGAAAAAGGTTGACTGAATTCACTGAAAGTATTGTAGGAGAATACCAAGGTGGCTTCAGGCCCGGAAGATCAACCGTTGACCAGATATTCTTCCTGAGGCAGGCAATGGAAAAGTGTCATGAATTCAACGTAGAAATGCATCTTCTCTTTGTGGATTTTCAGCAGGCATATGACAGTTTGGATAGAGGGATACTCCTAAAAATTATGGCAGATATGGGCACACCAAAAAAACTAGTTAGAAAATGACGTTAACCAAGACTACTTGTCAAGTAAAGTATGGAAATTCCCTGTCAGACGAATTTAGTGTTAATAATGGCCTAAGGCAGGGTGATCCTCTATCTCCAATTCTGTTTAATATAGCCCTGGAAGCAGCTATCCGCGGTATCAGGACAAATCCAGGGGGGGACTATATATAATCGCCTGTCACAACACCTAGTATATGCCGATGATGTGGTTATAATTTCTAGAACCCAAGCAGCTTTATCAGGTACCTTCCAAGAATTCGAAGAGGCAGCTATACAGCTGGGTCTTGCAGTGAACGAGAATAAGACAGTCTACATGAAAAGGTCAAGATGGAGAACCGAAGAAAATGAAGAAGTAACTTTCACAAATCATAATTTTAGGTCTGTAAACCAGTTCCAGTACTTGGGAAGCCTGGTCACAACAGACAATAGAATTGAAAGTGAAATAAAAGCAAGAATAGCAGAAGGAAACAGGTGCTATTTCTCCCTTCAAAAAGTGTTCAACTTCGGTTCTTTTTCTAAAAGAATGAAAATTTTTATTTAGAAGACCATTGTAAGACCAGTGGTAATGTATGGATGCGAAACATGGCCCTTAACAAAAAAATCAGAAATGTTGCTCAACACCTGGGAAAGAAGAGTGTTGAGGAGAATATGGGGTGGAGTCTTCGAAAATAGTTTTTGGAGGATAATATATAATGAACAGATTATAATCCTGTATGGGGAACCCGACATCGTGGCCATGATAAAAAGAGCGCGTATTAAGTGGTTAGGGCATGTAGAAGGAATGACCGACCAAAGAGTGCCAAAGAAAATGATATACGGGAAACCAGATGGCAGGAGAGGAAGAGGACGTCCCCGAATCAGATGGATGGATGATGTGGAGGAGGATCTGAGGCGGATGGGGGTTCAGGAATGGAGAGAGAGAGCTCGGGATCGAAGAGATTGGTGGTCCGTTGTGGAGGAGGCCCATATAATAATAATAATAATAACACTATTTGTGGAATAGGTTTTTTTTTTTTATTGTAATAGTTGTAATATGTAATTATATTTTATACAATTAAATTTATTTATTTCAATTTATTTTAAAAAAAATATATACCTTACGAAAATTAACATTTTAGTGTATTCTAATAATATTAAAAATATAGAAATAAATAATAACTTTTCAAAACATAATAGAGTCGATAATTCAAAATGTTCTCATTAAAAACTGCTTTATCTCACAAAACGTCCAATTCATTTCCAAAATTCTAACAAAAATCTGGGTGTAACGTTTGATCAACATGTTTCTAGAAATAATCATATTTCCCAAATCACGAAGAAATCTATTTTTATTCTTAAGCAACTTGTTCCTGTCGTATTGTTCAAAAGTAAAAAGTAAAATAAATAAATATAATAATTGTAGAAAAGAATGTATGTATACAACAAACCTTACTATAAGTATAATAATGCAATTTTATAATAAGCACAGGAGGATTTAGGTGTGTCTGTCATTTTAGAATTTATATTTACAGCAATTAAATAAATTTAAAAAAGTATCATGTGTGTGTTAAGAATACGTTAGTTTGTATCATTATATGATATCAGTTTATTGTGTTTTATATTTCTAAACAGAAATCAGCTATTTTTCATTCGATGTGATTTTTAAATTGGGCAAATAAATATCTTTCGTAAGTCAAAATCCGATGCATTTTTTTTTTTTTTTTACCTTGTCATAAAGTTAATATAAATGCAAGCTAAAGTGAAACTTCTTATATTTATTAAGGGATTCAGTGAACCAAAGAAATAGAATATGAGAAAATGTTCACTCAGGAGGGAGTTTTAAATAAACAAGTGCCTCACAGGGTGACAAAAAATAACTACCATATGAACAAAGAACAGATTTATATCTTATAAATTTCTGTACATATTTATCTATATATAAATTACTTTATTTATAGTCCCTCCAGTAAATAACCCTCGGTGGATATATATTTTTCATAGTTATCATTACGGTTTATATTTCACATTTTAAGAGCTTATTAAAATTTCAAAATTATTATTTTATATAAAAGCTTCCAATAAATTACGAAAGGTTTATTGACATGACAGTAATTGGACATACGGAGCTGAGCTTTGGGGCTCCACTTAGCCTTCCAACTCTTCTCATATCTATTCCTTACAATACAAAATCCTTCTAAAAATTCTCTATGCTCCGTATAATGTCACAAACAAACTTATCCATAAAGATCTTTAAGTTCGATAGGTTGCTAATTTGGCTTAAGCCAGATACCTGTCCTTTCACACCAAACTCCATACCCACTCGAATCGGATAGTATCCCACCCAACTTGTTTCACTCTCAATTTCCTATAATCCTTCGAAGCATCCGAAAAATATGACTGAGAGATCTTCTAATGTAATTTTACTTGTGAGTGGTTCTTTACATGTTATTGACAAGTCATTGTAATAATTTCCTCAAATTTACTTATTTTATATATGTATAGAGTTGTAAATAACAATAAAGAGTTTTTAAAAAATTGCTGAATAAAGCAGATATTACAACATTCCAAAGAGACAAAATAAAAATAATAATATGAATAAACACTGGACTCAATAGTTACACTGAAAACCATTTCGGCATTCCATTTAAAGTTTATTAAACTTGGAGGTGTTTTTTATTACTCCTGATTGCATCCTAAACCATGTTCTTCATAAAAGAAATTTCTTTGAATTGATAAATAACATATAAATTTACTTTAATCGTTTTCCTGTGGTACATGATACCAAAATCATGTAAAGTTGAGACGGAAAAAATGGTGACCCAATCTGTTTTCAATGGCGCAAAATTCTGTTATATTATGGCAAATACTACATGAATGATTATAAGCGTTTGCAATTTATTTGAATAATATACCGTAAATGTAACTATTACAAGTTAAAAAAATAAGTAAATTTCTTCCATTCTCACTGTCTGCCTCCAAACGTTTCTGATGACTTTTATAGTGCCCATTTTCTACGTTAGTTCTGTTCCTTTACTCTGAATCGACCATAAATTTCACAAAGTACTTTTCTCTCCCATATCTGAAGTATTCCTTTGCTTAATTTAATCATGAACTATGTCTCGTATCTATATGAAAATGTTGCTCTCAAAATTCAAAATCAAATGTTACTCTGTTTTCATGGGTGACCATACTGCTTAAGTACTTCATAATACTTAAGATTCTTCACAGTTTTTGAAGGTTCTAATTCCTATTTGTGTTTCTCCTATCTGGTTCCAGTCTCAGCTAGGTTATTAGAACAAAATAAGCTCATAACTTCGGACATACGTTTAATTATGAGACTTCCAATCATTCAAATGTTGAATGATCGACTAACATTATTTCAATGATATATATTCTTCCATTATTGAAAAAGTACAAATAAACTGCTGATATTCTGAAATTTGCTTCGAAGTGAACTAACTGTATGATGTCCGGAGAAGGTTTTAACTAAACGATAATAATTTAAAGCTAGAAAAGATTGAGAAAAATAAAGGATTATCATTTCATCGAGAAATTAGTGAATTGAAAATAATTGTGTTTATTTTTATTATAAAATTCTTGGTTCATTTTTATTTGTTAACAGAAACATACTAATATTTTTCAATGGAATATAATTTTGAACTACTTATTCAATAAGTATCTCAAAATATCCTGGTGAATCTTTTTTACCACTATATATATGACCAATTATTGGAGAGAGTTAAAAAAAGCAAGAATACCGCCAGAATTGATTATATTCTCAAAAATAAATCAAGACGTAATACTAACGGCAATTTTAATTTATTCAATTCAAGGAGATATAAAAAATATTTTTATTTACCAAAACGAAATAAAGAATTTTATTAGAAAAATAAAAATAATTTATTAAGGAAGTAGTAAGAGTGGAAGGACGGTCCTATAGTTTAGTTGCCAGTTGAGCCGCAGCGCGCGCTTCAGTCAGTGGCATGGATCCTCTTACAAACTGTGATATGTTAAATCGTGTACCATTAATTGTGGTTCTTGGTGCTACAGGAACAGGAAAATCTAAACTGGCTATCCAGATTTCGAAAACATTTAATGGAGAAGTCATCAGTGCTGATTCCATGCAGGTAGGAACCCCTAAAAATATTCTGTAACCAGAATTGTGTGGCCAACTGAGAGCACATGTTTCTTTTCGATAACTTTTGTTTTAAACTGTTTAATGTCGCTTCCATCTGACCTGTCTCTTTTGCCCAATGTTTGGTATTACTTTGGTTATCAGGATAGTACAATCTATTAAACTTTTTAAAAGATGTATAAAATATTATATCAGTAGTTATAACAGTCGATAACCTTCCTTTGTTATTATTTTTGAGTTTTTTCTCTATATTTTAATTAATTTTAGTTATTTTTAACAAATTAAACTGTTAATATAATCGTTTCGAAAAGAATTACAAAAAGATTTATGTCCAGAGGCTGTTATAAGTATTTTGTGTGGTAATCATGTAGCACATTTTCATATTTTCAACCTTTTATTTTATTAGTATTAGGTAGATAGTTTTCAAAGCTATTTATTAAAATAGTTGGAATAATTTTGAGAAAATCCTGAAACTTAGAATATGGCTATTCTCTTGAATTTTTAAAATGTAAAACTTCCTATTTATTTGTCTTAATTTAAATTTTATATTAATTTTGTTAGTCAAAACGTCATTAAGATGGTGGTTTCCAACATTTTTATTCATTTATTTATGAATCTTTGTAAGTATATATTTTTTCTAAATTTCTATGGAACATTTTACCCCATACATAAAATATTGATTTTATTGCTCATTCAATTCTTATTATTTCCATTGTCTCCTTGGTAATTTTAATTAGGATTCCTGTTTTATTTGAGATTGTATTGAAGGATTTATAATTGCCCATAAACTGTTTTATGACATTTTTAGACCAGTTTTGTAATATAAGATTAGAATGATAAGAATTATTGATAAGAACATGTTGGATTTACTTTTTTTAAACAGTAAATTTTTTGGCAATTTCTTTCAGGGTAATATTAGATATTACATGTGATCTGAGTTAAAATTGTATAGTTGTTCAATTTAATGGTATCATATGAACATTTACAAAATAATATATTTATTGGGGTGTAATCATTGATAGCTTCAATAATGCTTAGAAATGTTTCGGCGAAAGCAGTATTAACTAAAGCAGTATTAATATAATTGAGAAATATGGTTGCACCATTTATTTTCCGTGTGGATTTATTTTTTCTTAATCAGTATAGTACAACTTATTATTGGCTGAGATAATAATTTGTTAAATTAATACTTATGTCATTTCATATTAAATCAGATGATAATTTATCTTAATGGTTTATTTAATTAATTTTAGTTTTTAATTCTGTATGTGTTTTTTCATTTATAATGTTGATATTATGATAAATAATGAAAAAAGTTAAACTAAGTACTGGTAAAGATATGAAAGGAAAATCAATGTTGGGATAGGTTAGTTTCGCTAATGTGTTTTACCTCTGCCTTAGGCTATCCTTAATATTTATTAATATGTGAATTTCGATTTCTTCAAGGATTAAATAAATAAATTAATATATTTAAGATTTGAATCAATGATTGAAAATTTTACACCATCAAACATTTGGTTAATAAAATTGTTTTGGTAAATTAAGAACACAATGTCAAGGTTAATTATAATGAAACTTGCTAAGAGAACAATTTTGACCGATCATTTTATTTTTTATCCATTTATTTTTCTGATATATTTTTTTTTTCTCTAATGGGGTCCTAAATCTCTTGGCATTTTTAGTGTGAATGCATCCGGAATATGTATTTTTCTCTCCACTTGATTTATACTCGAATGCTTTGTTCTTCTCAATCCTCTTCATGAATTAGTTCTATTTTCTTGTGCGAAATATTCTATTGTTATATTATATATGTATTATGGTTAATCGATTTAAATAAAACCATTTCTTCCATCATTAGATCTTCTTGGATGTCATATTGAGTATGAAAACGGCATAAGTATAGTGTGATCTATATGCTTTTCACAAATCAAAAATAGGTTTGGTATATTTATTTATTAATAAGTCTCTATATTAAAAATGAATGTTATGGGCCATTTTTGTCTTATCATTTTGGTTCCATTATTCAGAAATTTGAATTTCTTAATTATGGAATGAAAATACCCCATCCTGTTATATTTTTCTAATCCATTTTCTTCTTAATATGGTTAATAAAAAAGATTTAAAATTAGTTCCTTTTTTCATAATGTTATTTTTTAAATTTTATCCACAATTAAGGGCCCATAATCTCAATTATTTTATTCTCTAAAATTGTTATCAACTAAAGTCAATTTAATACAATTATTTATTTTTGGTGGGCTAAAGCAGAAGTTTATGTTATTATATGACACTTTTTTGGTTGTGATAGATAATCAATGCATTACTTCATCAGTCTGCTGTCATGAGATTACTGGTAATATTTCATCAGCTGAATCATTTATTGATGGAAGATAAAATAACATTAGTTTAGAAACTATGAAATAACTCTAGTTTTGTAACTTATTTCAGTAGTTTAATCAATATTTTTTTTCCAAAATTTTTAAAAGTAACTTTTGTTCATTTATGCTTTTTAAAGGTTATTTTATATGTAAAATTACTGTTCAGCTAAGAATTTATTTCTCCGATGTCAGAAAAATGACGAATGTTCAGAAGTAAAAATAGCTCCGATTTACCATTTTTCAAAAAATTGTAAAGAATTTTAGACTGATTTTGGCCGTAGATAATTATAAATATTAAGTTTCCTATTATATTAAATGCAAGTGACCAATGTATCAAGTTAAGAAAGCCTGTCATTTTAGTTTTTACTGCAAAATACTGCAGTTATTATAGTTATCGTATGATTATTTACAATATTATATCAGAAGTAATTTAGTTCTTAACAGTTAATGAGATAAACCAAAACAGATCTTACATGTTAGATTTGATGAAAAGATTTTTTTTTTATGGAGGGGGCTAGGTGTAATATTACCAATTTCCCTCAATTCTTTGTCGCATTGATGTTCCTTGGTATATCAAACTGTATTCAATGAGGAAAAACTTGTAAATCTAAATAAAGTTTTGTAAAATTTGTTGCCCTTTATTTTCTTTAATTCCAAAAACGTATTCTTATCTAATTATAAAATATAAACCAGCATCAAAACAAGTATTTTGTCAAATGATTATCCAATGGCGACAAAATTTAATGGTTAATGTTATTGTAATTTCTAATGTTATAGTATTACAAAATAAATAGAAACATAATTTAATTGAAAAATGTTTGAGATCCGTTTAAGATTTTATGCGAGAAATTGCATTGATACTTTTCTTACTAGACTTTTTTTCGGTGAATCCATTGCCAACGCTAATAAACATGGGTATAATTTTTGTAACTATCAGTACAACTTTACTCTTTCGAGTTTAAGAAAATAAAATCAATTTTACCATTAAGGAAAACGGAAAAGAAGTGATTTTAATAGGACTGTTAATTGCAAGTTATCACAACCTTGGTTTCTATCATAAAATGTTAATAATTAAAGCTCTTTTTTTAGTTTCAAGGAGACAGCGAAAAGTGCATCTAAATTGGTAGACATAACAGTGATTTCTTCAAGAAACTCATCTTATTATTTCTAACCGAACTAACCTGTTCTTTGCTCTTGTCTTAACCAAAATATTTTGAATTCAGTCTTCGTTTTTATAATTTCTTATTTGTGTTTTTCAATCCTTTATATTTTAATTAAGAATCATAAGTTGTTTGGAAACAATCTAAATCATCGTTAAAAATATTTAAAAAATTAAATTCCAATCTTTACTAAAGATATTTCACTTTTAAATTTGTTTCTTGTTCTTATTCTATTTGCTCAATTATACCAGAATTTTAAGACAAGAAACTGCTCGTCGTTTCCGACAGACAAGCGTTCAAAGCTCCCAATAGATAGCAAAAGACTTATTCAATACATGACAATATTTAAACCTTCAAATTCTTCTCGTATCCAATCCTTACAATCCAAAATCCTCAATGCTCCTTATTATGTTACAAACAAATTTATCCATTAAGATATTAATATTTCATTTGTTTCCGAGTTGTCCCAAACCAGTTGTACCTATCTTTCTTTTCATAGCAAATAAACTCCATACCCACGCGAATCCACTAGTCTCCCAACTTGCCTATCACTCAATTCCTGATAATCCTCCGAGGCGTCTGAAAAGAAGCTGGCCAAGAAACCTAATGCAGAACTTTTATTGCATTGCCACTAGTGAGTAGTTCTTTACAAGTTATTGGCATGTCATTGTAATCATTTGTCTCAAGTTTACTTGATATATATATAATGTATACTGTTGTAAATAATGAAAAAAAAAATTTCCTATTCAGATTTGCTTGGAACCCATATTTTCTTTTCAGAAAATGTTCACTTTGAGAGGGATCCTTTATGAAGTCCGGATTCAATATTTGACTCTTATAAAATAGGATATCCCTTCATTATTTGTTAGTTTCCTTCCATAAACATGCACTCAATACAACTTGTTCTATTGAATTGGATTCGATGTAACTTCGTGTGAAAATGTTTAATGAAATCGAAGTTACAAAATCAAGCGTTTTAATAAAAAAAGATAATAGTAAATTGGTAATAATAACATTGGTATTATAAAAAATTAAAATAATGTAAATATTCCATTCTATATCCTACGTCCCCTTCCACATCATCCATCCATCTTAGCCTGACCCTGCCTCTTCTCTTTGCCTGTTGGTGTTCCAGTGCACATTTTGCTTGGCAGCCTTTAATATTAATATGTATCTTAAAAAAGTGTTCTGTAGCGTTGTCAAAAGTTATTTATAACTTAACAAGAAATAAATTAAGTAGGTAAATGTGATGAATACTGACTATGACTATAATGTAACCTATGTACCTAAGTATGTTACTTGTAAAGCAACTATCTATTTCTGGCTCTTAAAATAAAATTTCTATTTGAGAAAGTCCCGAGGCCATCTTATTTTCAAACGCTCCGCTTTTTCTTGAACAGAATAGAAAGTTTTGAGTTATCAAATGGAAAATGCCGTCAAAATGCTGTTATGTTAGTCAACTCATTGTTTCAAAACAATGTCTCTAATGTTTTCGTATCTTTATTGTCATTCAATATTTTTATTTTAAAATTATGAATAATGAACCTTTTAACTCTTTTAGTAAAAAATAAATATATTTTTACTCACCGTTCATTTAAATCCAATGAAAAAAAAAAAAAATCAGTAGTTAATGACCCTTTAAATTTTTAAAATTTAAGTTGTGTACTTACTCCAATCAATCGGTATTGACTACCAAAAAATTAAACTTTTCATATGGCGTACGAGGCTTGAAGGAAATTCATAGAGAAAATTCTGTTTGTGCTGTGTTTATCAAATTCTGTTCCGGTCCAATTAAATTTTCATAACACTGTTTGCTGTTTCATCATTTTAAATTTTCCGTTGCTAAAATGACATTTAAAACTCCATCTTGAACGTTTATTGAACCCGGAGTTAAATGGAGATTAAAGTTTGAATAAGGAAGTTTTTTATTGAGGTATGCTATGACTCTTATGCGTAGAACTTTGTCGATGAGAACTATTCAAGTACTTATAATTTTACTCCCTTACACGCTTCGAAGTTCGTATTTGGTATTACAATGTTTTTAGATTTGAGATGTTTTTAACTGTTTTCAGCAGTACCTCATTGTATAGTTATATTTTACATTTCTTGAAATATTTGTATAACTATATTAATATTTATTTATTGATATTTACAACTGTACAAGAAATAACTTATGTAAATCTAGGGTTACATATCGTCTGATTGGAGGTAAAAGTCACTAAGCGTAATTTTTTTCATATTCGACAAAAAGTGTGTGTTGATATTATCATTTCCCATAGGTCTAAAAAGTGACCAAGTGAATATAACTGCTATATATGCACATTAGAGAATGAGAAAATTCACTATATAACTAGCTGAGAAATTTTTAATGAGCATATTTCCGTTTGAAAACTGTTGAAACGGAAAAAAATTAATTCTGTTACTTATTGACTTTTACCTCCAAGAAGACCATATCGTGTGTTAAATAACTACCCTATTTGTAGTACTTCAATACAAGTTCTAGTTTATTTGTAATATAGTTAAGAGCATTAAAGATATTTTGAAGGATTTTGGATTTTAAGGACTGTGTATGAGATGAATTTAAATTTTAGTGGAGTCCCAAATATTACCCATTGACTGTTTTTGATTTACTTATCGCGTCATAAGTTAGATTTTTTTTATTTAATTAGTTAAGTTGATTCTTGATTTTGTTAAGGTAACTGAACCTGTATGTAAGCATTTGTAGGTATACAGATTTATTTATTTTTGCGATTCACTGAGTAGGTGAAAGCTATTGTTTTGTTTAGAAGTGTGAGGCTTTACAGAAATAGTTATTTACTGATGTAACTTTTACTAAACTTTTATTTATTGTTACTTATTGGCTTAGACAAGATTCTTGAAATCAACTTTTCATCGCCTTTTTTTTTGTAAAAACCAATCCTCTGAGCATCCCGAAGTAGCATAACCTATGTTTTATATCATGTTTTAATTAAATATCCCAATAAGTTTCAATTATTCTATACTAATAATAGAAGTTTTTTATTAGGAAAAATTATTGACAACGACCTTTCACAACTAACAAGGGGAGGACACACTCAGTCTCTCACGGATCTTGTTGGCAATTTTTTTGGAGGTTCCTGGTCAAAAAATATTAGACACATATTTTGCTGTTCCGATCAATGGGCCCTAGAAGCCGAGAAAAAAAAATAAAATAGCATTAAACTAATTTATTTTTTATCTCGAGTTTAAAAAATGATATCGACATGATTCTTGCACCAAGATTTTCAATTTTGATTGCGAATTAAAGGAAAAATACAGTCGCTCCATAGATTTTGGTTTAGGTTAATTAAATTCTAAAAAAATGATTAGTTTTTCAAGCAAACTACCTCTATAGATTTTTTCACACAAAAATTGAGGTCAGATTCTAATTCAGCACCCTCAAAAACATTAAAAAACGGTTATTCAACAAAATCAAAAAATATCATTTTTTTTCACCCTCTTCCAGGAAAATGAAATTTTAAAACCGATTATTGGTTACATACCTTTAAATCGTCATTACTTTGTCATGCAATTCACTGGTTGGTATCGCTGGAAAGAGGAGGGTCTCAGCTTTCTTTTGATGTATATAAATGTAAAATTCGATGAACAAAAACCTATTAAAAAAATTGGAAAATCCGAAAAACATTTTGATTTTTAACTTGAGTTTGAAACCAGATAGGATGATGAAACCAAATACATTTCAAGCGTATTACCACCCTATATTTTGTTTAAAAAAATAAAGTTGATACGTAAACCCGTCGTAAATTCGTATTTAAGGGTTCTCTTGAATGCTGAATTCGAATCCGATATCGGTTCTTGTGAAAAAATTGAATATACTTCACTTGAAAAATTTTAGCTTTTACACTGTAAAATGTGATAGAAAATTCTTTTAGCCCTAGAATTCCATCTCAACACCCTCAAAACTCAGGAAACGTATGTATATATATATAGATATCAATAAAAAAAAAAATAAAAAATATATATATATTTCAAACTCAAGTTAAAAATCAAAATGTTTTTCGGATTTTCCAATTTTTTTAATAGGTTTTTGTTCATCGAATTTTACATTTATGTATATCAAAAGAAAGCTGAGACCCTCCTCTTTCCAGCGATACCAACCAGTGAATTGCATGACAAAGTAATGACGATTTAAAGGTATGTAACCAATAATCGGTTTTAAAATTTCATTTTCCTGGAAGAGGGTGAAAAAAGTGATATTTTTTGATTTTGTTGAATAACCGTTTTTTAATGTTTTTGAGGGTGCTGAATTAGAATCTGACCTCAATTTTTGTGTGAAAAAATCTATAGAGGTAGTTTGCTTGAAAAACTAATCATTTTTTTAGAATTTAATTAACCTAAAAAAAATCTATGGAGCGACTGTATTTTTCCTTTAATTCGCAATCAAAACTGAAAATCTTGGTGCAAGAATCATGTCAATATCATTTTTTAAACTCGAGATAAAAAAATAAATTAGTTTAATGCTATTTTTTTTTTTTTCTCGGCTTCTAGGGCCCATTGGTCGGAACGGCAAAATATGTGTCTAATATTTTTTGACCAGGAACCTCCAAAAAAATTGCCAACAAGATCCGTGAGAGACTGAGTGTGTCCTCCCCTTGTAAGTTTAAAATTATAGTTTTTTTAGTGAAGGCGTAAAATATTTATAACTTGGAATGGGTATCGATGTTATAGGTACGTTACTATATATAGTTTTCTCTATATTACAAATACATTGCATACAACTATACATATTAAAAAAAAAATTATCAAAACCATATCGCACATGTATTTCTAAAGTGACAATTCAAAAATCTGCTTTAAAAAAAAATGTAAAATCGCACAGATTCATATGAAATATCGAAAGTATGCATGAATTGTCTTCTAATCCCAACCGCAAGTGAGATGTATCAGGTGGTATTTGAAGTTAATTCGATACATTTTTGACGTTTCATAGAAGAGTATTGAAGTTAACCATTATGATAACTCAAAGATATATATTCTCAAGCTGTGTCATTTTTGAAGTACATTTGCGATATGTGCTCTTTATATTTTAATACTACAATGGAAAAAATACAGATCGATCTCTGTTCTGCTGCCTGGAGTCGGAGGCAACTTTTCGAATTTTATGTAAGTTGCCTAGGAAATATGTTGCTACTGTTGGCACCTCACTGCCAAGAGAAAGATTTTTTTCCAAAGCAGGGCGAACCGTCTCCTCCCCAAGGTAAAGATTAAGCGGATATTTTTTGGGAAAGTTATTTTTTCTACAGTGCGTAGATGATGAAATTTGGAAATCAGATTGTCTATCTCATAATATTGTGAACTAACTATGTGTATCTACAGTCTGCTTTTTAATTCATAATAAACTACCGTAGAACTCCTGTTATCCGGGGTAATAATGGGTATGGGGATTTACGGATAATCGAAAGCCCCGGATAATCGAATTAAAACATTTTCACATCAGACTTAATGTGATAGATAAGAAAGTTAATAATAATAAAAAAAATAAAATAAAATAAAATACAAAATAATAAAATAACATAAAAAATAACTCTGCATAATATCACTTCTGTTAACAAACAGCCGTTTTATTTAATTAGTATATTATAATATGCAAAAATTCATTAGAACCATTGCATGTATATACACACATATTTTCACATGTGTAATGAATTTTCATTTAGAGAAAAAGACAGTAATTTTAGTTTCTTGTTATATTAAGCATTTCTTTTCCAATATCAACTCTTATTGCCCATAGCAAGATAATTCTGTTATTATCGGCCTTCTCATGCTCTAATTATGAATTGGGTTAGTACATAGTTACCGGAAACGTACAATATATAATTAACAACTATCTAATCGTTAAAAATAATCTTATGTATCCATTTGAGTAAATAAATATTAATTATATAAAGCAAATGGTATATGGTATAAAAGAAAAAAAAAATTGCCCCGGATAGTGGGGGTTCTGGTGTCCTTTAAACCATTTTTTGTACTATATTTCTTTTACCCACACCTGTCGCCCATACCGCGATAATAATTGGTAGCGGATGTGATTTAAAAATTATGTAAAATTGGCATGAGGGATTTGAACATTAAAGTAGTTCGATGTTTCAAACTATTTAAACTATTACACGTTTTAAATATTTATGTTTCTGTTAAGTTGTAAAATATATTGAAGGATTTGGTGGATGAAAGGGTTATGTCACATTTAAAAAAAAATACAATCTATCTCATTGGCTGGAGGAATTTATGTGCAGAAGTGTTTGGTAGCAAAATCTGAATATTTCAAAACTACTAGAAAAATATATATGAAGATGATGGCTTATAATCATTGTATCATTGTAACGCGATAGGAATATATAAAATGGCGTTTTTTTTTTTTTTTTTTTTTTTTTTTTTTTTTCACGTTACGGCTGCTAAGGACCACACGAATCATTGGTTAGGGTTCTTTGGAAATCTTGATTTTCTTTCTTCCCATCGTAGTTTCATGATATTGGACTGCATTTCGTTTCTATCTTCGGACCATTTTGTACCCTTCTTTTTATCTCTTCTAATATGTGTAATATTTGTATGTGTAAATACAGACAGTCGGCATTTGAAATTTTAAGGTTCTTTAATTCTTCTCTTATTTGCTTCGTCTATCCTCCCATGCTTTTGTATTTAAACATTTTGTTAAAGATCTTTCTGTTCAATCTTTCCTCCTCCATCCTTTTCATGTGCTCATAGAACATCAACCTTCTGATTCTTATCTCGGTTTCCAGGTCTTTGATTTCTCTGTAGATCACTTCGTTAGATCTTCGCCTGTAACCTTCCTGTGTTTTCCTGGGCACATAGCGTTTCCTTAAGATCCTCTTTTCTATTCTTAGCAGCTTTTCCTAGATGGGTAGGCATGTGGTCTCCATCACATACAACGTTGTAATGCCCTAATTTTGCATTGGAGGAGCGGTTTTTTTATTGTAAATTTTGCCTGTTTGTAAAAATACTTAAATTATCTAATTTTGTGATTTTCTCTTTCATGCTCTCATCCTCAGAACCGTTGTAACATATTAAAATAGCGTTTTATTATATATACTAAAAAAATAAATAAATACTCACTAGATATCGCTGTATCGGTATTTGTGGTCGCTGATAAATCATGTATCGATATTCAGCGATAAAGAAACTGTCGATGTTGTATATCGATATTTTTTTACAGCACCCATCTCTATTTATACCTCTTTATTGTGCTAATAATCCATTCTATTAACAAATAGAATAATAAAAAAAATTCAGTAGCATTATCCATAGGATAAGTGTGAAGTTTTCCCTAGACCGTTAGGTTTGCCGCGTCCATATTGGAAGGTTCATTGAGACAATGCGTTGAAGAGACTAGGGCCAAGAAAGGCGAGTGCCGCAGGAAGGAAATGCCCATTCCGACAGGAAATAAGCCCTCATCAGGCTGCCAAACCAGCTTTTTCCTTCCTCATAACTGCCCCTCTCCCTCCTAAATAATTCCATAAGTGTACAATCGAGGTGTCCTGTGTAGGAAATATTTCTTTCTCTTTTTTTTTTGGATGATGATTTATCATAGGAGGTGGAAAATTTATCGGTTGGAACATTATTTATATCCCATTATTATTTATATTAGTTTTCATTATTAATACTAATACAATGAGCAATTTAAAAATATTTATTATTATAATATAAATATTTTTGATATTATTGATGTATTATATATTATTGATTAATATTTAAATGTTCCATTTTTTAGTTTTTCGTTTATAATTTGAAAACAGCGCGTTGCATTGAAAAACTTTTTAAGTACTGACCGAAACCTATTAAATTTACTACAAGTTTGGAAATATACATTTTTACGAAAAACTCGACCGTTTTCGGGCTACCAGCTCTGTAAAAGTTGTAATTAAAAAAAAAAAAAATGTATATTTTTGTCTTCCGGATCGTTTCTTGTTCTTTATAGAGAAAAATTCAGAATTAAACATATACAGCACTAAATTTCCTATATGATTATATATCATATGTTAATTTTTAACCAATTAATCAAATAAACGGATTTTGTCTTGGAACTACAACTCATGGGGGTCACCTGTGGTGTAGTGGTTAGCATAGCAAAACCTACTAAACCCAAGCTCGCGGGTTCGCAGCCCGGCAGATGACCTTAGGAGTTTATAAAGGGAGTAAAAAATCCTTAGCTATGCCGTCCTTCGGAAGGGACGTAAATTGGGGGTCCCGAGCACGGTAACTAGAACAAGACGGTAGGGCTCACGAGGTGGATGCGCAGTGGATTGCCGGTCAGATGATGTCACGTGGACCGACCCTCCCTATACGAGGCACAGCGCTCTAGTATACCAGGTATGCAAGTTTAAAATGTCGTTTATTTCTTAAAATAAATACACAGTAATTTAAAAAAAAGTATAATATATTTTATTCAAAGTACTGACCCTCGCTTTCTACACATTTTGCCCATCTCTCGGGCAATATATGGATACCATTCCAAAACAATGCTTCATCTTTATTTGAAATCCATTCATCGAGCCATTTTCGTACGTTTTCGAAATTGTTGAAGTGTTGCTCCGCCAATGAGTGTCCCATCGATGAGAAGAGGTGATAATCAGAAGGCGCCAGGTCAGGTGAATACGGCGGGTGGGGTAGGAGTTCCCAACCAAGCGAAGAAATCGTTTCCTTAGTCAATCTGGCTGAATGTGCAGGAGCGTTATCATGCTGAAGAATGACTTTGGCGTGCCTGTGAGCCCATTCTGGGCTTTTTTTTTTCGATCAATGCGTGACTCAAATTGATCATTTGTTGTCGGTAGCGCTCGGTATTGACTGTTTCGCCGGGTTTGAGAAGCTCGTAGTAGACTACTCCCTTCTGATCCCACCACACACACAGCATTGTCTTCTTCCCAAAACGATCCGGTCTTGCACTCGATGTGGATGGTTGTCCTGGCGTTACCCATGATTTTTTTTCGTTTGGGATTCTGAAAATAAATCCATTTTTCATCGCCAGTTACAACTCGATGCAAAAAAAACCCTTTCTTCGTGGCGTAAAAGCAGCATTTCGCACACAGTTTTTCGTTTTTTCCATCTGTCGTTCGTCCGATTCATGTGGAACCCATTTTCCCAACCTTTTGAATCTTTCCCATAGCTCTCAGGCGATCGGAAATGGCTTGCCTAGTGACATTCAACTGTTCTGCCATCATTTGTTGGGTTTGGGTATTGTCTTCGTCTAATAAAGATTGCAATTCGTAGTCCTCAAACTTTTTTTTTGGTCGATTTTCTCGTTTTTGATCAGTAACATCAAAATCACCACGTTTGAAACTTTGAAACCAACGTTCACATGTCCTGACGGTTGGAGCAACATCGCCATAAGTCTCAACAAGAATTCGATGACATTCAGATGCCTTTTTCTTTTGATTAAATAAGAAAATCATGACATGCCGCATTAGACATTTTTAACACCAAAGAAAGGTATGATACGTCCACGTAAACGACTTAAAAACAACTGACTTTTGTAAACAAATGACTAACAAACAAAATAGCGTTTAGAGATAAGCAAATCCTTCAATAGGCTAAGAGCGCATTCTATTGGAATTAAAACGACATTTTAAACTTGCATACCTGGTAGTTAGCTATTTGAAGTCCGTTCTGTATCTGCCACTATGAGGCGACAGTTGGAATTGTAGTGTTCGAATTTTATTGATACTGACTATTCATCTCGCTTTAAAATGCCGAGTTGTACAAACCTTTCAGATAATACGAAGAAACTGAAATTGTCATATCACGTTTTTTTCTAAAGCAAAGATCATAAACAATGGCATTATTTTTACAAGCGAAAAGATGAGTTCAACACTAAAACAGCCCGAATTTGTTCGGAAAATTTCTTGGAAAGCAATTATAAAACATTTGAAATCGGGATTATTATTATTATTATTATTATTATTATTATTATTATATAAACCATCTTTTAGACGAAGGATTTAGTACTACGTTTGAGTAGCATGTTAAGCAAGTATCTAAGGATATTTTGTTTGATTTAGTAAACAAACAGGAAGAAGGAGATTTAAAGTATGCATAGAAAATTACCGAACATCATTTATTAGCATCGGGAAGCGAAAGGCAAAATGTAAGAAAAGCAGCTGAACTATTGTCTAGAACTGTGGCTAAAGAAGTATCATATAATTTCCCTGGTAATGACCATGTAGTTGATTTTATTAACACTATTAACGACGGGTTTGATGTATTATACTCGAGACTTGCTCACCATCCTACTAATAAATTAAAAAGTGTGTACGGTACTAGTTTACAGGACCAGGGTGTTACTTTAAATAAGTTGTATGATCTTTGTTCTTCTGCCAGAGAAATAGGTAAAAAAGAACTATTGCCATTTCAAATAGGCCTTATGGTTTCAATTCGAAGTTTACAGGGCTTATTCAAGGAGTTAGAAGCCGAAGGTTATTAATATTTATTAGGAGCAAAGTGTATTCAAGATGTTTTGGAATCGTAGTTTTCTCTAATTTGAGGATTTGGGGTACTCGTTAAAAATCCCTATCCTAATTATACCTGGATAGGCAAAATTTAGGACTCCCACCGTAGCATCGTCCAATTAGCAATAGCAGCATAAACTAACGTTAAACGAAATAAACAAACTAACTACAACCCATATAATAAACCTACTAATCTATATACCTAATTGTATATGCCCTTGTTCACACTTCGAATTAGGTGGCAATTGTTAAACATTCGATCTAAACGAGTTTATATCTCACCATGGCATTGACTTTCTTTCCTTGGAATGTATTTAGAGAATACAAATGTATTTAGAAATTATTAGTAATTTGTTTAGGTAGGAATCAAAATTGGCTTTCAACTTCAATTCAATTGCACACATTATGTTTACAATGTATACTAGAATTAAAAATAGATTCCCTTTTTTATTGTTCTCTTATCCACTTACGGAAAACATTCAGGTGCCACGCCAGTTATAATTCGGAGCTATGAGGTTAATTAGGCATTATTATAATATTGAAATACTTTGATTTATTAGAATCAAATAAATCACACCGAGCTTCTAAATCAGGACAGTGACATCTGATCACAATGAGACTGTTAACATTGTGACTAATGCAGTTCAGCGACCCGATCAGCTGGGCAGGCAACATGTCCACTCCATGAATCAACTTGCACACCTCATGGTACAATTATTGATCCGACATCTCTGAGCTGAGATCATACACCAGTATCGTATGGTATAAATTCTCTCAATGGTTGGAAATATGTATGACAGTATGGCTTATATATAGGGCATTTACTACCACCCTAAAATGTTTTATTAGTTAATTACAGTAAAATGGAGCTCACCATTGATTTGTTAACATCATTATATATTAATGAAAGGTTTCATCTCCGTTAAAAGATAGGCACAGCACATCTGTTTTGTGTTGTGGCATAGATCTATTGTGGCAGAGCATAAGGAACAACAGAATTATTCTATTTAAATATTTTATTTTATTTTTAAACCTTATAGATTTAGTCGCATCTGTCTTTAACTACAGTATTTCAGCTATCAATGTACTGAATATAAGAAAAAATACATCTTGTGAGGCAGGAGGGTGGTCAGTACCCGATGGTACCTCCTCCTGACTTAATTTAATTTTTTTTTCCCACTAAATGATATCCCTCATCCATCTCCTTTATAGCCTTCGGTATGTATTACCGATAATAATTTTTGTAGCTATGTCTCGATAAGTCTGTTATGGTATTTAGTTTAAATATGGTTAAGTGCACTAAGTATGTTTAATTATTTGTGTTCTGTTGATGACGTACCGTGGAGATTGTGCAATTAGTCGCAGTCTTTGTGATGGAAACGTTTGTAGTTTGTTCACATGAGTTCTTTTGGGTGTCAGTAAATTTGAGAAAACAGCCGTTTTTGTCAGTTTAAATTAAAAGTGAGCGGCATATCATTATCGAATGTTATTCCTAAGTATTTTACAGATTTGGTTTGTGTTGTTTCAGTATAATGAGAACATGAGTTGTGTCTTTGTATTTTATATTAATCTCAAAAATATGTATAATTATTTAAATACAAAATATGTACCCACATCCTTACCATACAAACACATGTTAACCGTGAACCGTTTGAAATAATCATATGACTTAAATCAATTATGGTTTCAATATGACAAAATTTGAATGGAACGTATTTTCTTCGATTTTCCGAGATGTTCTTTTCGGAAGGAAACATAGTCCAAGACTGAAGCATCTTAACAGACCTGCCTCTCGACCTCAGACGCGTATCAGTAGCATTAAGGAAAGATCAGTCAGAAATCATACAGCAGAATCTCGGAAGAAGCATAAGAAAACGCCGGTACAAGGAAGAGTGTATAAATATGTTGATTAACAAAAAATGTGCCCTTGTTTTCAAATAATTTTTTCTCTCTCTAAATCATAACTGGAATACATTAATAAAATTTAAAAAAAGAAAATAAATAGTTTTTGTTGTAGTAGATAAAACATTTAATTGTAAGTAGCTTGTTAGTTTATTCTGTTTTTTCATAACAAGGATTGGAAGGATGAGATCAGCTTATCCGAATTTCGAGTTGTTTGTGCCCTCGAAAATAGCCCTAAGTTACTTATTATTTAGTATTGCTCATATGTTGTTAAACATGAATTGTTACAGATTATCACATGACTTATACGTAGTTTATTATAAAAATGAAAATTGATAGTAATGTTGTTTCGTTGGCTCAGAATGTTCTTCTAGGAAGGAAATTTCGTTCGAAATTAAAGTACCCCGACAGATCCTCACCAAGAGCACCGCGAGCACGCCATAGTTTCGATAGCGAAGCTGCGTTTAGGAATGATCATATGGAACAATGGAAGGTGATAGAACAGAATGCTAAGAAGCTTAAGACGATGCCGAGACCAGGAAAAGTGTATGATGGTTAATATGCTTCTGAAATAGTCTGTTTTCCTCAATGAGCCGTGTACGGAATGATAAATAAAAATAGAAAAAAAAAGAAGTTTGTTTTAGTAAGCGTAAGTTTTATTGTGAACTCAAGTCACGTGGTTATACATGAATTAAGGATTGATGAATTATTTGCTACTTCTATTGGCATGATAAACATTTATCAGTTCTAAGGAGGCAAAATGGAAGGGCTTCTTAAAGCTATGAGAACATAGTGTGGACTGAAACATTCTTATAGGAAAAAATTAATTTGTCAATCCTGATCATCATGCGTACCTCAAGTCATTATCTAGTCCAGTCAATAAACATATTTGAAGTGCATGAAATATGCGAAAATTGTTTACTTCTTAGCTTTGTTAGGAGTAGTTAGAAGGTAAACATACTAAGGGGAGGGGAGAAGGTCCCATTTTTGGGTTTTCCAATCAGACCTCGAAAACCGTGGCTTGTTTCAAATCAAAATTAAAGCTAATTAAATTTCCTCTAACATTTATTCTATACATATTTGTCGAACTTCCAACGGTTTTCAAGATATACGTTATTGAAAATGGTTAATTTTCGAAAAAATAGAAAAGAATTTTTACTTCACTTTTTGTCAAGCATTTGCTTCTAGTGCCTTCCACGATCGTTTCTGTGAAAAAAATGTCAGAATAAAAGCTGTAGAGCATTAAAGTTACTTTAATGTCATATATGCGTCTCTGACACTTGAAGCAAATATTTGACTGAACGTGAGGTAAAAATTATTTAGTTTTCGAAAATTATCAATTTTTAATAACATGTATCTCGAAAACTGATGAAAGTTCATGTATAGAAATAATAATTGGAAATGTAATTTGCTTTAATTTTGATCCGTAACATATTTTTTAGAGGTCATCGTTTTAGAGATATAATCGAAAAACCCAAAAATGAGACCTTCTCCCCTCCCCCCACCTTCTAACCACTCCTAACGAATATATGAAGTAAAATTTTTTCCCATATTCCATGCACTCTACACCCCTCATTTCAGTACTCATTGACTGGACTAGTTATAGAGGTGTAGTTATGCCATTGGTCTGTCTATTTCAGCATCATTACGTGGAAATAGCTTGTTTCTCTCGCTCCTTACATGCAATCAATTATCACATCATAATATCATCAATGTGTCCCTTTCATAACCATGTTTGGTTCATTGTGTTTTAGTGCGTTATACTTATTAGTACTGCAGCTGAAGGTAAGCCGAGCTTTCACTGACTTTTTTATAGCCTTCAGTTTATTTTCCATTATGCTTTGATCTCACATCGATTGCCATTTTTTTCATAACCTTACCAACTTTATTTGAATTGTTCGTAGCGATTAAAAGTTTCGTTAGTAGGCATTAAGGCATCTAATTACCTTGTTGCTTATGTTAATCTAGGTTTGTTTACTTTTCAGTTGTTCATCTATTGATTTTATGATAAATATTCATACTAATATATTGTTATTAGCACTAACTACTGCTTTCAGTAGATCTCAAATGTCTGCTACCGCTAGCTTGCGCCAAGAAGTATGCGAACCTCTGAAGGCCCTGTTCAGCAGAGGTGCTTTGTCAGCCATTTTCACTACCTAAAGACGAAAAAGACAAAGCTAATGATGGAAAATAGTCGATGTTGGGTTCAAATCCAATACAACTCGCGATTTCGCACGGTTCTAAACGGCGACTAAAATTAAGGTCTCTCTGATCCGTATCTAAAAGTGATAGTCTCCATTTTGGTGACCGCGGGTTACGCAACGCTTGCTTCAATTTATACTAAGGTTCGTTTCAAGTTATCAGGATTTTTTTTTGTTGGCAGAATGACGTAATTACGGTTGTGTAATATTTAAATAATATTAAAGCCAGTATAAACTTATCAATCAAGATTGTATCGGTTTAATGATTCCATTTTATAGGTGCCGGGTTTTAATGGCCAAATATTTACACTCCATAAATCTTATATATAGATACGTTATTCAATACGCAAGTTATTTTTGCCAATATGACGATCCTTTATGAAATTTGTTTGCTTAGTGCAGAATTGACATTAAATAAAACAAAAACGTAATTAAATTAGAATAAAGTACTATTGATAAATAGTTGTTAGTCATTGGGGTTTATGGGAATAGATTTTCGTGGCTTCACTAAACCATCCAAAGGAAAAGGTAGGATAATTTTTTTTTTTTTGCCACTTTCTGAAAAAATTAACGTTATTTAAAATCTTGGATCGCCGTCCATGTTTAAGCTACATAGCTGATTTGCAAAAAATTGCAAGTTTTTGTTTACAGCTAACCGTTTAACGGATATTTTAGAGAAGCTTTGAAAATGTCGACATTTTTGACGTTACCATCTAGCGAGCGGTGAACCTAACTTGAATTTTAGTACACAAACACAAGATTAACAACATATAAAAAAAAAATCAGAACTACCCGAAGCTTTGGAAAGGAAACTCCTTTTTTTTGACAGATATAGACTAAGTCCTTACAATCCTAACTTTCAAAAAAAATCCTCTAAGCTCATTGCTGTGTCAAAAATAATCTCATCGACATTAAGTTCCTAAATGATGTTTGACCTAAACGAGATACAAATCCTTTTATTATAAACTTCACAACTAATCACATCCACTTTTTTTTTTAACATGCTCGTTAAAATTCGTTCTTTGATAACCTTCTGAGGTGTTAAAAAAGTGAAGGCAGTAGGGACCATCTAACATAACTTTTATTGTTGTGCTATCATTGAGTATTTTCTTTACAAGTCATTAACATTTTTTTTAATATATGTCTTGTGCAGTGGTATAATAAGTAAATAATAATAAAATAAAAATTAAAAAAAAAAATAGAAAATTGTTCAAACGAACCTGGAATGGAACCTCATTGAATTTTTTCTAATTAATAAGAATTAATTTTATGTATAAGTAAATATTTATTTGTCAATAAAAAAAATTGCTTATTTCTTCTGATTGGTCGACAAGAATTATTTAGTTTTTTTTTAATTTTAATTTTTGTATTTAAATAATAGGAAAAAAAAAAAAATTCTCTCTGACGCCTCTGTGTCCTGTAAGAAGCCCTAAGGGCTGGTGGCGGTTTTCATTGGCTCTTCAAGAAGGCCATTAAACGTTTAGTAGCCAATAAGGAATCAGCCCTTGGGTGTTCCCCTGATTATTGGCCATCAACTTTTCGATGGACCACATCCATCAGGAGATTGGTCTAATAACAGTACTCTTCTGCAATTGGCGGAGCTCGCTTACAATTAGCGAAAGAGCTGGTGGAAATTTATTACTCGGTGCTTAAAGGGATTTACAAGTTGGTATCCTTCCCCTACCGCAAGGGGGCTGTTATTAGCCTCTGCTATTTCTTGTAATCATGATGGCTGCTCATCGACTTTCCAGATTGAAATTTCGTTTTTAAGTTTTTTACGGATAGGGTTAGTTATTTAGAAAACTTCTTTATAGGAAGGACTTAATGAAAATATGAAATCTTATGCACAGCTATTTATTAATAATAATAAAAAAATAACTTCTAGTAGTAGCAAAATAATGTATATGTTTATGTATAGGTATGTGTTTGTTTATATGTATATGCGTATATGGATCTCTACTACCCCTGGCTATTTGTATACATCATGTGATAAAATCGTTTTTTTTTTTTGTTGTTTTTTTTAAATACTTATCTATACATGCGATAAAAATGTGGATAACAGCGCAGCTTGAAAATCGAAAGATAGGTTAGGTTAGCGAGGGCTATTTTACATTAGAGGTTACAAAGGTAATATATATTATATAAAAGGACAAGTCATTTTTCGTTTGTGATCACTAACTGCGAAAACTACTGAACCAGTAGTTTTATTTATACTGTACCAAATTTTAACTACTTCATCTTCATAGTTCAAGGAAGGTTTTACAATTATAAAATTTAAAGATTTTCAATCATGTTGTCTTAAAAAAAAAAAAGATCAAATCTGTAGTGCGCAGTGGAGTTAGATAATTGAACGATAGATGGTGAGCACCATTCGGGAGAGGTTACTAAGGTACGGTGTTATATAGAGCTAGAATTTACGATAAAGTTTACTTATTTTCAATTCAATTGTTTCTAAAAAAAAACTATAAATATTTGGAACGAAATGTGGGTCCAGTGCAGCTCAAAAGTCTAATGATATGTGGCCATTCTGTTACACAGCTTGCAATGGTAAAATTATTTAACCCAGCTGTACCAAATTTTAACTACATCTTCATATTGCTAGGGAGGTTTATAATAATAAATTTGACTACAATAATAATTAAAATGTGTAGTCTTAAGTGTCAGAAACGAGGTTTTCCAAATTGTAATATACTTTTATGGTTAGAAATTAAAATCCAACCAGGTGGATCGATAAAATCATTTCTGCCAATTGGATGTCTAATTATGCTTGCCCTACTCTTCAAGCACCTAACCAATGCAATTATAACCAGGTTAATCACTGCCATGCGGGAAAATATCTTTGAAGAAATAATGCTAAATTCCATACTTCAATACAAGATTTTTATCTATAAAGAAATGAAATTCATTTATTAGTTATAATTATCTAGGTCCTTTATTTAGGAGAGCGGGCGATTTGGGGTGTGCCAGAATAATATGTTTGTTTTTTTCGTCGGCCCAAACTTGTGGTCTCGGAAAAACAATGAAGAACTCTGCATTAAATGAATTAAAAGAGGTTTTGGAATGGAAAACGCCGATTACAACAGGATTATCTTGCCACGGGCAATGAGAACTTATTAGAATAGGGCAATAGAAACTTATTAGACTAGGAATGTTTAATAAAAAACAAACAAAAATTTCTGATTTTTTTTTCAAATTGAAAGTTCAATACATATGTAAAGGTTCGTTTATTTTCTTTACATTTTTTTAATCAACCTCCTTATCTATCATATTAATTAAGTCAATGAAATAAAATTCGATTATCCGCGGTTTTCGATTATCTGTGAACCATACCCATCATTATACCGGATAACAGGGTTTCATTGTATTGTATAAATGAACTTTAAATTATCTCTGGTACTTTTCCCCCCTAGATTATACATAGTAACTTTATTATAAAAGAAGACTTTGTTATTATTATTTTTGTATCTGTATTTTAATTTATAGATTTATCTTCGCATTATGTTATATTTATAGTATGAATGCGTGCTTTTTAAAACTATTACCCTTTGTTTTAAATTTTGGTGAATTATATTATTTTCGGAGGTAAAATACTAGCTTGTCTTACTTTTGTACTAAAACTGTTAAAACCTTACACAGTAATTTAACTGCATAATTTTTAATTTATCGATAATTTAATTTATGTTAAATTTTAATTTATGATTAATTTGTATCCTATAAACTGTAATTGAAAACAGTATTGAGCAATCAGAATCATAAAATTGGAAAAAAAAAAACCTTTCCCACTATCGTTTAGTATTTTTGAAACTAATGATTATAATTATCTTTAAGTTAATTATTTAGATTTAATGGTTTAATGTCGATTATCTATATTATTTGAAACATGTCGTATAATTTTGCATGTCGTAACTCGTTATTTTCTGAAAACCTCCTTATTTTATGTGGTGATGACTAACCCTGTTTCTAAAAATACCAACCGATGATCAAATGTTAACTATTTTATATATATGTGGTAGTATTATCTTTTCACTTACGTAAAACCTCGGCTGCCAAAGAATTTCTAAATATATCTCAATTGATAACAAGTTTGAGCAGTCAGTGAACGGCTGGGGCCAGTGGAAAATGCCAACTGAAACTTATCTTCAATTATGCAACATTTGTCTTGAGGATTCCTCTGTCTGATGGACTTACAAACGATTAATATTTTCTTAATTTCTCGGTTTACAATATTTTTTTATTGACCTATTTTAGTGGCTAAATTCAATTATTTTGTGAAACAATATCAAAATATTAAATATAAATCTTGAAATCGAAATTCTTCTTAAAAAATAAATTTTGTTGAGTCTTACGGGTATTTAAAAATTTAATACATATCCTAGGATACGCTGATGTTACTTGTGTGTTATTTATAAATAATATATTATAACGTAAATGATCTTTCCATTGCATCTCAATCGCTCCAGTCTCATATCACAATCCTAATGGTGTCAAAAATGGAAATTTAAAAAAAATCTAAACGAATCTCATCAAATAACCTTTATCCTTTCTGTCCTGCAGCATCCTTTAATAATATTCTACTGATCCTTGTGGAATAGATCCGCTACCTAGGACTCCGTCTGGCCTAACAATTTACTAGGAATCCTTCTATGTGGCTTAAATGACTTGAAACTGCTCGTCGTATTCGATTATTCTAACATATACTAGACAAGCGTTCAAAGCTCCCAATAAATTACAAAATACTTATTTACTTGACAGTAATTAGACTCATTCGGACATACGGAGTGGTTTTGGACTCAAATAAACCTTCCAACTCTTCTCGTAAACATATTCCCACTCGAATCCATTAGTCTCCCAAATTGCTTTACACTCAATTCCCGATATATCCCGCTAGACTCCGAGGCGTCTGAAGAGAAGATGGCCGAGAGATCTTCCAATGTAAACCTTTTATGGAAGTGCTACTAGTAAGTGGTTCCTTACATGTTCATTCATTGTCTAATTTCCTCAAATTTACTTGTTTTATATTTATTTGTTATATATACTTAACTAACTAATATATATACTTGATATATACTGTAAATATCAATAAATATTGAAAAAAAAGGGGTGTATATATATATATATATATATATAAATTAATGTCCAATGAGTATGTAACTTATATTTAATCTTTATAATTGGTATACATATTTGAGGAAGTTGAAGATTGCTGCAGTGAAAGGGGAACCCCCCTGGGAACCAGTTTGCGGCGATGGCTCTGCAAAATCACGTTACGTTGTCTCATTTTTCTTTTGTATGTTACATGTTTCGGAGATTTCTCTTCCTTCGATTTCCTGCATAGCTATTTATTCTTTTATAAGAATATCGTTTTTAGATGTATTATTATACAGAATGAATATAGCATTACTTAATTAGATAATTTTAATTCTCCTAAATTAAAATATGTAATGTATGTAAAGTTAAGAAATTGGTGGTGAACAGACTATTTTGTTATTGTTCCATTGAAATATGAAAATTTCATGAATAAAAAAATAGCATATTTCTTGGAGGAATGAATTAGAAATTATTTATACATAAAATTTGCATTGCTGGAAATAACTTCTTTCGTTGGCTATAGTTTTTTCGGCATGTAAAGGTGTTTGTTGGCGCAACAACTCGTGAAGATTAGAGGCCTCCCTTAGTCTGTGCCGTCAAACTTCTCTGTTTTGTGATGCTACTCTCCAGTTTGTTTTTCTTAGTATTTTCTCCGCGTCTGCAGCAACATTAGTAAAGGGTGGTTTTTACTTAAAAAAAAAAAAAATGTTTTCAGTGCTAATTCATTTTATGAAAAGACTGGACTGAAGCCCTTATTGCTGAGACCGATTCAGTTTGTAGATTGAAAAACTTTATTGTACTTAGAAATGTGATATTTTAATATTTGTAATGAAATTGGCCGGGAAAAGTTTTTTTATGAGGGAGATAAAAAAAAAATGCTAAAATATTTATTGTGCGTTTTATTGTAATTTTTATTTAAATCCAGGGTCCTGGTTTTCACGCATTGAACAAGAAAACAGACGTCCTATATATCAACACATGTTATTCCAATTAAATATATTCAGACTAACATATACATTTCTATATTACACCGAAATACGGAAATTCTATCTTCTTGTACCTGGGAATACCCTAAGTTTAAAAATACCCACATTAACCCTCATCACTTACCTTTTTTTCAGAAATTTCCCCAGTTCAGTTGTATAATAGAATTGTTATAATTTAGTAGTAAATACCAGTAGCATATTCACCAGTAACATTATAAGTAGTTTCATACTCCTCCATATTTTGTATTTATATGTAGTATATATTCTAACGCATGTTTTTATGTATTTATATTGTTGCTAACTTTATGTTTTAAATAGAATCTGTAACTTAAATAATTTTGTTGTAACCTGTTCTTTTTTGCTGTAGGGCATGATTAAGAGAACAATATTGTTTTGAAACGTCACTAAAATAAGTTGTTATTTTATTGACTGAACTTCTAGAACCTTATTAATTATTTAATAGTAACAGTATATAAATATACATGTTTTATGTTTATTTATTATGTATAAAAACTGTTTCTCGAGTTGGTAACCCGTCTTTTCACAGTTACTTGGTACGTACAATCTCCTACTATACATAAGGAGGATAGTCCTTGTGATTTAAAAATCTTTATAACCACTTTTTTGTGTGCGTGGGTGTGAAAAACAGTTTTTTGTGTTAATAAAGTATATTTTGATTCGACAGCAACGTTTATTTTTACTTTTTTAAAAAAAATGGCTCTTAAAATATCCTGTATTTAAAATATAAAAGAACTTTTATATGACATGAACTTTTAACTTTGGTAATAAAAAAAACTTAAGTAATAAAAAAACTTTTGTATCTGTAACAATCGTCTCTTTGTCGGATTCTTTGAGTTTTGGAGGAAAAAATAGTTGGTTCCCACGTTTTCTTTATGGATCGGAAAAAAATTCACATCAATGGAATAGTTTCTGTTACGTCTTTCAATTAACTTAATTATTTTCTCCCTTGCGTAATACAGGTTGATCAGTAAACAAATTTACCGTTGACGTCACCCAAGGAAGCTCTGACGATGTTATAAATTCTTATTACTACCTGGAACAATATTTTCTTTACTGAAAATAACAGCTATTTCGAAAGTTTTCATCAATTGGATGACGATGTATGTCATCCGAACAACACATTTTACCATATATGTCATTCTTCCTTTTTACTACAAGTTATTACTGGCACTAAACTAGCATTAAACTTTCTTGATGTACTCCTCTTTCTCTGTTGACAAAAAAAACAAAACAAAAAAAAACAACCGAAATCTGTTCTATACGCTTGGTTGATTTACCAGGCTAGTGAAACCTAGAAGCTGTTTATATAACCGGTTCCAGCTCTTATGAACCGTACCTCCAATTTGACGGTCCGTTTGTTATATTGACAAATTTGGGATCTTCATTAGAGTTTCCTTTACCAATACTTTTATTTAATTCGACAATTTTAGTTTATTTATATTTTGATATCAGATTTTAAAAGTATTTGACTGATCTATGGTATCATGTCATAAACAGAATATCGGGACATGATCCAATGACTAAGCCATCATTTAAGTTGCCATAAAAAATGATTATCCAATTCGTTGTAACTGAAGTATTATAAATCATGATGATAACTTATTTATGATTATTTTTTAAAGATTTCTAACACAGCTTTCTGTCTCTCTACCTATGTTAACTAATAAACGATTAACCACTGGCGATTTCAGACATCTGAGTTGAACATCACATTGTCTCTTTGATATAGATTGTCTGAGAGATAGTCTATCGAATCAATTAATCAACATTTTAGTATTGCGAAAGATCCTTTTTTTTTTTATATACATGTAAACGTTATTAATTAACATTTGCAAAAGTTTAGTTCAGGAAGTAAATCCCTTTCTTTAGATACTGCTTTTCATCATTCATTGGTTTGTAGTAGAAACGATAACACTTCCTTGTGTTGAAACACTTTTCCACATCCTTTGCACATTTCAGGAACTGTTGGGATATGCAGATTCCCTTTATTCATTTTCAATCGTACCAGAGATTTACGAACAACTTGTCTGCACCTTTAGACTTACGACTTTTCGAAGGCTGTTTACGACTTTAATTGTTTTTACTTAATGATTACACGCTTGGATCGCTGGAGGTTCACGAACATAGAAGATACCCGCCTTTGGCTAGCGTTTATTAAATTACTATTTCCTTTTGATGCTTTCGATATCTTTAAAATATATCTTAGTTTTGGTTCTATATCTTCTCGAACATAAAATATCCGTTTTATAGGATTAGGATATTCGTTCTAATTAAGGTCAAATCTAGTTTTCATATTCTACCTCTAAACAGATAATTACTTATTTTTTTAAAAAAAAAAGGTTTTCTTTTATCTATTTTAGTTTGGGGAGGGAGAGGATTTGGAAAATCTCTTAAATTCTTGATAGGGCGTGAATACTGATCGCTGAGCGTATGGTGAGTGAAGAGGAAGGCAGGACCTTGAGACAGGAGTCAGTGGGTGAACGAATCTGCAGCGACATTTGGTCCAGGTCAAGGTCTGGTTCGGTCTGCCTCTCCTCCCCTCTTCAGTGTAGTTCTTGTATTTATTTTGTTGTATTTACATTCTTCTCTTTAATGTTGTTTGTAAATAATCAGTTCTTGTAATGGGAGAAACGACTAATTTTGATAGTACAGGTACCATATCTTTGAATATGTGCAATTCTAAGTTCTGTAAGTTTAATTCGTTGGATGTTTGTTTTTTTTATCACAATATTAGTGTGTCCGTATATTACCCTTCCGTCGGGCTCATTTATTCTGTGAGATGAGTAGAATTTCTTTTGGTCTACCAAGCTTTTGTGTTTCTCAATAGAGCCACATCTGGGCTTTCAGCTATCTTCCTAACTCCCGATCTCCTTGCCGATCCAACCCCCTAGATCCCCTTAGATCCACCTTCTCTTATGCACTCAGAGAGGTTTGAAACTGGAAGATTAATTGCGCCTGATGACGAAAGTTAACTGATTTATTTATTTATTTATTTTTTTTTTCAAATTTATCTTAATTAATTGTGATATTATAAGTTATGGATTGCAGTATTCATCTTTAAAAATTAAAAACCTTTTATTATGAACTGATCTGCCAGGTGCGCCCGAATGCAGGATTTCTTTACTACTTTTTATTTTTCCAAAATCAATTGACTAAAAGTCGGGAGGATTTTAACCCCCCATAACTCAGGCGGTCTAGTCAACATTCCTAATTTACTATTGAACGAAAAAGATGTTTTAGAAAATTAAGAACATTGCAATGAATATTTTTTCTTTTTACTTTTAATGATTATACATTTAGAAATACATGTGTTTTGCAGTCTAACTTTTGGAATTTTACTGGCAACACAACATGGAACACACAAGGGAAAGACATCTACATAACTTGATTCCAAACTTACGGACCTAAATTAAATCAGACTTATGAACTGGCTTCTACATTACACAAGGAATCACAGTACATGCGGCAGTAAACAGTTACTTTTATCGATTCAAAATCTTCGTTCTTATGTCCTTGTGATTTCTCACAATAACAAAATATACACTACCTCATATATGAATGTAGTCTACTACTCTCTGACTACAGAACTATACAGCAGGCAGAAACTGTACGGAAACTAGGACATTGGCCGGTGTATGGTCATTGCTTGATGAACAGTTTATTTGAAGATTTCAAAATATTTCTTTAAAAAACTATACTAAAAATAGAAGATATAAACATGAAATATCTTTAAATCATTAAATATCCATAATTTTTTCTCTATTAATTTTTTTTTTTTAATGATTTCTGATGATAAAATAACTGCCTGATTTTTTTTTATTTATATTAGGTATTTAACTTCTTGTTCTTTATTTTATTTTATTTTTCTTGTTTATTTTTTATATTGACCTTTCGACACATGTACTATGTATATGTATATGTAAAATAATAATCAAAACCAAAATTAAAAATTAAATGTGCATTGTTTACATTTAAGAATGGTGTGTACAGAAATAAATAAAATCCCTTTCAACAGGGTTACTGCTGGAAGGAAAGCACTAAAAAAACAAACAAAAAAAACATGGAACTTCAATCATATTGATGTGACTGGTTATGATCGTAGTGTTTAAAATCGGCTTGTTATTGACAGGGAAAATTAATAATAATAATAATTTAAAAAAAAAAAAAATGATTCTTATTTTAAACTGTCAGATAAATCATAAATATAGATGTAAGTTTGAGCGATACATGATATAGCCGAACTAAATTTTAAACTCTTGTTTTGTGTTTGTTGCTGTCACTCTTCTTAATATTAATTTTACGCTCATTTTATCACTTAATCGAAACATGTATATGACAACTACAGTCTTCAAATTAAGTTAAATAGAACTAAGAAGTCATTCCGTTTGTCCGCCCTGAAATAATTTTCAACCTATTCAGGCCAACTATTAAAGAAATTTAGTTTCTTGAGGTAGCAGTAACACTGGCCCCCTTTCTGTACAGTGCTTCAATTACTAATTTGATTTTTACTAAGACTTAGGTTTTGAGGTTATTATTTATCCCATTCACCCCGTTATCTTTCCAAACATAATTTCCGATGGAATTAATGTCTTCACAATATCATGGACTTCAAAGCAACTATCGTGGTCAGTTCAAAACTGAAAATTGATACATTATATATATATATATATATATATATATATATATATATATATATATATATATATATATATATATATATATATATATATATATATATATATATATATATATTATTTTTTTTTATTTATTTAATTTTTTGAGCTAACGTTTTTAAACATGATACGCCTAATTGATCATTCTCAAAATGGGATAGTTCTTTGACGGGGTTCAAGGTCTGGGGATTATCAAGGCTGTTAATTGTTATCATTTTATTTACTTGTTATATGGACTGATAAAAATCCAATAGTTTCAAAGAGCTTTAGATAAGCCACTAATAATCTATCACTGGCATAAGGAAGTGAGAGAACTTGATTTGAATTTAAAACACTTTTTACTTACTTTTTCCAAAGGGAAAAATATTCCAACCTTGAACCTCAAGCAAGTTATTTAGAATATTTGAGCACTATGTTCAGTCATTTAAATCAAGTTGCTTATTGAGATTCACTACTATAAGTGATTTTATCTGATTTTATAAATGTTATATAATCATTAATAATAGTTTAGTTTTATTTTTTTTATTTTTTTTTTTTTTTATAAAAAGTTCCTCCAATTGCATTTTTTTAAATTTTTTTGTAGCAAATATTATCTAAACATTGATTTAAGAATGTGTTTTCCTTATATCAAGGAAATACTTTGAGTGTTATACACGAGAGGAAATTTTTCAACATGTCGATTACATAAAGTTAAATTTAGAAACTAACTAAAAGCTCTGTAAATCTATAATTTTTATCAATGATGTATTTATTTTTCTGTTCTAGGTAAGAAGGCTCCAGATCATTCACTCTACTGTTAGCAGCGTCATTATATTGTTTTTAGTAAGTTATGAAGAATTTATTTATTTGTATAAATAATATATTATTGAAACGGTTATGGCATATTATACAGGGTGAGTATCTCTTAGCGTAAAAAAAAAAATTGGGTGAAACTAGATCAAAAGTGTAGCCAAATGCCGCAGACCTCACCTTTCTATTCCAATCCGTTGCAGATATATGGTAAATAAACGATTTTTTGGGGGAAAGCATGTTTTTTACGATAAAAGCTGTAATATCTCCATTTTGTTTAAATATTTTTCAAATATTGATCACATTTTCGGATTTAGCAATAAATTTCCTATAAGATCGGAGTAATTTAACCTTGAATTTTACAAACTTGGGACCTAAAAAATATCTTTATCTTCACCTAATTTAGGGAAGTTACAATTTCTTATAATACTTCAGCGCTCACTGCTTTTCATAAAAACAATCCACAAAACTGCAAAGCTCTCAAAAACTTGCAAATTTAATAAGCTTTCAAATGATATGTTAAAAGTAATGATTTTGTTTTAATTTCATGGAGAAATTTACTTTTGAAACCGAAAAAACATGGTGTTCTCATTTAGCATACAAATCAGGTACTTTGGTAAATAAGACATTATGATAATCGCTTGATGAAAATCTGTATTTTAAATAAAAGAAACACTTCATTAGAATAAAAAGCAAAGAAAAAATTTGTTAATTTGAAAATAAAAGAATCACTGTCAATAAAGCGCCGCCAGAGTCCGTTATTTTATTAAATTTTCAAAATGTCCTCCATTATTTCGAATGCAGCTTCTTGCTCTCTTTCTCACAGCCCCTACGGTCACTGCTAAAGTCAGACGCTGTTGCAATTTGGCTCCGGCCTCCAGAATTCTCGTCTTTAGGACCTCAATGCTGGTCACTTCTCTGGCATATACCTCGCTTTTTATGTAGCCCCACACACATAAAAGTCCATTGGAGCTAAGTCAGGTGACCTAGCTGGCCAATGTATCACACCATTTCTACCTATCCAGGTCGAATATCGTTGGTTCAGCCATTCCCGTACTGCTGCCGAATGATGTGGAGGAGCACCATCGTGTTGGAATATTATGTTTTGCTGAACATCAAGTGGAATGTCGTGAATAAGTTGTGGTAGAATATTTTGTAAAAAATCCAAATAACTTTCTCCATTCAATCTGCTGGGCAAAAAATGTGGCCCAATGAGTCGGTCCCCTATTATCCCAGCCCACACATTCACTGTAAAACGATGCTGGAAAGATGCTTCTTGAACCATATGTGGGTTTTCAGCTGCCCAGTAGTGCCGGTTGTGGACGTTAAAAATTCCTTCCCTTGTAAAAAGAGACTCATCTGTCCATAAAATTTTCCTCAGAAACTGGTGTTCTTGAATGTCTCTATTTAAAAGCCAGCGGCAAAATTGTATTCTATGTACATGATCATTAGGTTCTAGCCCTTGTACTTGTGTGAAATGATATGGGTGAAAATGTTCTCGGTGCAAAATGTTGATAACTGACCTTTGGGAGATACCAATTTCACGGGCCAAGTCTCTTGATGAAACACTGGGATTTTCATTTACTATATCAATAATTTCCTCTTCGAGTTCAACATCATGAGGAACTTGTCCCAATTCTTGACGTAACTTATGAACGGAACCTGTTTCAGATAAACGTTGATGAGTTCGTGAAAACACTATCGTAGAGGGGAGGCGCCTATCTGGAAACCTAAGTTGGTACTCCCGCCGCGCTGCACTCGCGTTTCCATTACAAAAACCATACAAAAAATGTATGTCAGCGTACTCACCATTTGTGAACGTTGCCATCTTCGCAGGTGTATTGCCAAACAGAAAAAAATAATCCCAATAAATAAAATGGGCCCTCAAGCTAAGGATAAGCAATATTAGCAAGGGTCTTTCTAATGATAGTGACACTTTTATCTCTGTAGCTTCTTAATTTCCAAATCAAACTTTCAATCATTATATCAAAATAAAAATAAAATAATAAACAATAATCCCCTCCCATTTCAAAATAAATAGGAAAATAACTATGAAATAGCGATAATGTGCTTAGTACTGAGAGAGGTCAAAGTCGCTGTTGTTATTATGAATACCTGAACTGGCCTAAAATTTATGTCAATAAATATTATATTTTTTTCTTTGCTTTTTATTCTAATGAAGTGTTTCTTTTATTTAAAATACAGATTTTCATCAAGCGATTATCATAATGTCTTATTTACCAAAGTACCTGATTTGTATGCTAAATGAGAACACCATGTTTTTTCGGTTTCAAAAGTAAATTTCTCCATGAAATTAAAACAAAATCATTACGTTTAACATATCATTTGAAAGCTTATTAAATTTGCAAGTTTTTGAGAGCTTTGCAGTTTTGTGGATTGTTTTTATGAAAAGCAGTGAGCGCTGAAGTATTATAAGAAATTGTAACTTCCCTAAATTAGGTGAAGATAAAGATATTTTTTAGGTCCCAAGTTTGTAAAATTCAAGGTTAAATTACTCCGATCTTATAGGAAATTTATTGCTAAATCCGAAAATGTGATCAATATTTGAAAAATATTTAAACAAAATGGAGATATTACAGCTTTTATCGTAAAAAACATGCTTTCCTCCAAAAAATCGTTTATTTACCATATATCTGCAACGGATTGGAATAGAAAGGTGAGGTCTGCGGCATTTGGCTACACTTTTGATCTGGTTTCACCCAATTTTTTTTTTTACGCTAAGAGATACTCACCCTGTATATACGACGGTTCGAATTTTGGAATTTCGTGTCGTTTCATTTTGTAAAATTCTTCAGCCTAATGTTAAATCAATTTCTAATAAAATATTATACATACCGTGTCACGATTCATTAACCTAAGCTCTTAATTTTCGACTTTAGTAAAGTGTATAATTAAAGATAATAGATTTTCTCCCTTCATTTTCATCTTTTAAAATAGTTTAAAAATAAACTTTAATTATTAAGTTATACATGACATCTATTCAGTAATATCTAATTTAATTAAATAAGTAAATTAATAATAGTGATATTTTTTTACATTGATGTCTTTTGGTTGCGGGTTATCCTTTTTTGGTGTGACTTTTCACCGACAAAAATGTAATATTTTGACGCGCTCTAGCTCTGTTGGTGTTGCTCATATTAAAAATATGCCGAAAATTTTCTTATCAGAAATTTAATGGAGAATATTTTATGTCATATAACATTTTCCGCTAGGACCTACCGTTTAGGAGCTATATTAGCTTGAATGAAAATATTATTATATTGGTTCGAATAAGGGTTTTTAAATAGCTATCAGATTTCCTAATGTAGTGCTTCAAAGTAGCATGCAAGAACTTTTTTTTATTTTAATGCGTGACGTGTTTTAATCTCACTATTTTGAATCGCTTGTTCTTCATATAGCTATTATGAAATAATCATAAGTTTGCATGCACACAACAATATTTAGCTTTTTTTCATTTTTTGGGCCGACGCCAAAAAGCCTAATATTAAAAAAAAAAAATCTTGATTTTCCGGTCAATTCATTAAGTTTTTTTAATTTAGTATTTTCAAAAGGTATATATTTTTATTTAGGAATTTAATTCATTACTTTATCATACAACCAAGAATCAATATCAACTCCATCAACTTCAATTTTTTTTTTTATATATATACATTTGTTGAAATTTATAACTGTATATATATATACATCAAGTAAATGTATTGATAACGATTATAACATTTTAAAACTTGAAAAGAACTACTCATAGCACTTTATTAAAAATTCTTCACTAGAAGGTCTCTTGGCCATCTTCGTTTTAGACGCCTCGGAGGATTATCAGGAATGGTGTGGGAAGCAAGTTGAGAAACTAACGGTTTTGATTGATTATGGAGCTTACTATGAAAGGATTGGTATCTGGTGTGGGCTAAATAAGCAACATATGGAACATTAAGATCTTTATGGGTAAGTTTATTAGTGATAAAGTAAGGAGCATTGAGGATTTTTCGAAGGATTTTGGATTGTAAGAATTGAATATGAGATGAATTGGATAGTTTAGTGGAGTCCCAAAGCTCCACTCCGTACGTCCAAATAGGTCTATGCATACAGTCATGGATATGAGTCTTTTGTAATTAATTGGGAGCTTTGAACGTTTGTCTAGTAAATGTTGCAGTAGTCTGTATCGACGGGCAGTTTCTTGTCGTTTTAGTCTTAATTTTCAAATTTAAACAAGATTTTAAACTCAGAAATATTTCAGAAATATAGTGGTAACTAAAAAATGTAGTAGGGGAGGGATCACTTTGTAGTATAATCTGTTAGCTGCCACTTTACTCATGTGTTGTTTTTTCATGTCAAGATTATTTTTGAGCATTTTTTCATTTTTCCAATCATCTGTGTCTATAGAAATGTGTTTCATGTGTTACTTTTGGTTATACTTTATAATAATTTGTAATAAAAATGGTCGTGGACACAGTTCTTGGTAAAGTTGCACTGTTTCTTGGCCAATGGCTCAAATTAACTAATCCACAAATTACTGGCCCACATGTTACTGATTTGTTCCGAACTAGATACCTTTAACTATATCCCTACTCAAATCAACTTGCTTTGAATCTACCGAAGTGTCTGAAATGAAGATGGACTAGGGACCTTGTTACATAAAACTTCATTGGGGTGCTGGCCCATAAGTCTGTTAAGGATACCGGTTGCAGATCTGCCAGGATCTGACGTTATTTGGCGGTCATAACTATATATTACTAAAATAACTATATATTTTCTATGAAAACAACAAAATCATTGTATAATTCTTGTAAGGAAAAGAAATATATTTAAAGTCAATTTTAATGCAATTTTAGAATATTTTCAACTTGATTCAAGTATATAAAAATGACTGCATTTTGCTATACATTTTTCTGATACGTGGTTATTTCATGTAAATTAAAATACTAAGTAAAAAATTAATATTTCTATTTAAATATAAAAATAAAATTCAACGAAGTGGATAAAACCTAAGTTGTAAATCAAAACAGCACTGTTTTTAGCTTGAGTTTCCAAGCAATAAGTACTTTCTCTGCAAGTGTTTGTTATGTAATTAGATAATTAAATTTCTTTCCTTAATTTATTTTATTACAGTTTTAAGGTTCAATTAAAAAACAAAAATGTCTATTTTTGTTAATTTTACTATTTCCAAGTGCTTATATTTAGTTCAATTCTTTCTCTTTTACTTTTTGTGTTATAATTTTCGTTTCATTCTGAAATTTTCTGATTCATTTTTTTTTTTTTATTAAAGGACTCTCCCCTGTGGTAATGATTTATTTCATCTGTTCCAAATGCTTTATCTTTCAGTATTTCCTCAGCCTCAATCATTTGGGATCATCTTCGTGCGTAATGAATCGCCTCCTATAGACAATATAGGGAGGTCTAAGATCAAGGCTGAATTTATTTATAACCACAATTGATAGGAAAGATTTCGTAAACGGAATTTCCAAGTTTAAGTTGGTGACGGTACCTTTGTGTCATTAATAACAGCACTTTTTGCGGTTTCTTTGCATTATCCTCTGCTTGTTTAGTGATTATTAAATAAATGTATGAACAGTTAATAACGTTTTTAAAGTAATCTATTCCTTGGTTATAATTTTCATTCATTACCAGATTAAAACTTCTTCTTAAATAATTTTGTTTTTTAGTGTTTTGTCCCATGTATACCGATATTATTAAGATTACACATCATTCTCTAATCAGAAGAGGTGCGGTCAAATATCTTTTCTTGGCTAGAGAAAGTTGTGGAATATATACATCCTTCCTGCCTAAGGATTATATTATTTAAATAATCGAATAATGAGTCCAATAACTCACGATATTAAGACCCAGATTAATATTTAAAACGTTTGTATTTCTTTCTATAAAACCCTATTAATTACTGTTTAAAAAAAAAAAATATATATATCACTAGTGGGAAGGGTATCAATTCACGAAATATCGAAGTATCAATATTTTTCTTTTGATAATCAGATATTTTTATATTGATATCTTTTCTTTCGATCTATGGATACGTACATTAAGATATTTTGTTATTTCTGTATTACATAAATAACTGTATTTTATGTAGTATGTACAGTTATATTAAATATATATATTATAAAAGATATTAATTTAAAAATATTTGATTATCAAAAGTAAAATATTGATATTTCGATGTATCGAGTATCGATACCAATCCCAGGTCCCCGATACCCATGAGACAATTGACTGAACCTCAAGAACCTTATTAAACATATAATAGTAACAGTCAAGAAATATATTCATATATATAATGTCCGGTACCGAACCATAGTTCTGGATAATTCGCATAGATAAATTTACAAAGTCCTATATTCTTTCTCATTGGGAACGGATTCTTAAACTCCAACAAGACATATGAAAATCTTTCTACCTTCCATAAGATCAACTTAAGTGGTAGTTCTTGGGACAAGCTAACAGGTAGCGATTTTGATGCCATACATCAGCCTAACACCCTTCATACATACGTGTGTGTGTGTGTGTGTGTGTGTGTGTGTGTTAGATACTGCTGTGAATGAAATCCTACCCTAATTAAACAACGTAAAGATTTTTTGTAAAATTATTAATAATAAGAGCAACTTGGATCCTAAGTTGAGATATTCCGTAGTACTCGGGATCGGAGGGCAGTCCTTTATAACAGCTGTTGTAATAATTAATGATTGATAAATCTTCTGATGCAATACTACAGCTGATAATTATACCTCTTATTGTTTAGAGGGGCCACAATATCTTGTTGAAGCGAGTAAAATTATTCATTTATGTTTATATTGTTATGTCAGAGGTGTGTAGGTTTTTCGCCCTCAGCCTAAGAAAGTAGGATACTTTACTGAATTCTTAGGCTTTTAGTAACCTGAGCGGTGTGACAAACACTTGAAAGTATCTCACTGATGGGCTTGAAAGTACTGTCAGCCGCATCATACCCTCCTAGCCTTCTATCCGATCGGTTTGCGGTGTCGAATTTCCCAAATCGCATTTATTTTCACATATCTATTATAAGGTTTTAAATATACCTAATGATATCTTACTTTCAATAGTTCTGTTTATAATTCATATTTCACTCATTACCAAAATAAACTGTTAATATCGTAAGTAATAATTTTTTAATTAATTAAAAGTGTATAACGTGCAATTGATGGTATAGAAGGATCAGCATAATTTAGGAATCGAGGAATTGCTTACCACATTTTTTATTTGAAAACTAGTTTCTAATTATAAAGTATGAATTTATCTTTAGTTCTGAAAACGTACAAAATTTATTTTCAGAAGTATCTGAAAAACCGACCAGTCATAGGCAAAAAACATAAGGGAATATCTAGTCACCTGATTACTCTAGTCCCTCATCTCGAAAATAGTCTAAAATATTTACGTATCAGTAGAATTAATAAAATCGTTTAAAGCCACTCCAAATTTTATATAATATATTTATATATATATATATATATATATATATATATATATATATATAATTCTATTATATAGATATATAATTAACGACGACCTCGCAATATTAACTGAAAGGGAATATGAAGCAATCACTTTGGTTGAAACTCTGGTGGAATGTTCAAAAAAGGTGGGTCTTCAGATATCTTTTGAGAAGACAGTGTTCTTTGGCACACAATTAGAAACCAAAATTCTGATCACAAAATACGTTATTATTAAAGGAGTTCCACACTTCAAATATCTGGGTGAAATTTTCGAGCCTTCAGGACTTAAGAAAAGATCTAGAAAGCAGGGAACTGAAACTAAAGGAAGCCTATGCAAGAACTTATCAAATCTACAATAAAAAGTGCTTATCCATTCAAGCTAGGATCAGACACAACAACACTGTCATCAAACCGGCAGCCTTGTACGCAACTGAAACCCTGGTACTTAACAGAAAACAAGCATTAGAAAACATCAAGAAGGCAGAACGAAAAATAATTAGGAAAATTATTAGTCCATTAAAGACTGAAGATGGCTACAGACTCCAACATAATAAAACTATAGAGAAACTTTCAAACATCGAGGCAGACATAAGGAAACGTAGACTGAAAGTCTATGGACACATACGCAGACTGACCCATCGGATCCTGAAGGCAACTATAAACCTTAAAACGATGGCATGGAGCAGGCAATTAAAGAAAGACCTAAAAAGTGCAAAAACGAACCCAGAGGAAGTTCTAGACAGAAATGCTTACGGACGAAAGGTGAATGCGTGGGAAGTACGGCCGGAAAACGGAGTCAAGAAGACTGGGAGAACTTGGTCGGAGGATAGGAGGAGAGAACATAGAGAGAAAATGAAGATCATTTGGGCGCGTCGTAAGGAGAGAGGAACCACGAGAGCTTCACGTGATCTACTTAGGTCCAGATCGTGCCTAATAATATATATATATGGCCATTATATTAAATTGCAGATGTTTTGGTTTTTCGTGTGTATTTAGGATTAATGATGAATGTTAAACTTTCGAAATTAATCTTCGAATAAAAAACACTTATTTAAGTGGCTAATAATCCATCAATTCCTAATTAAACGGTGAACTGCTCTATTTTGGTACCATTAGTATTTTTCAAATGATCTTTTTTTATGGCTCTACCATATCGTAAGATTTCTTTAGATGGCATCATACGAGATGATGTAATCTCTGTTGTACCCAAAAAAAGAAATTAAAAAAAACAATATTGAATCCAAAAAAGTAATTATTTTTATTTTATGCAAAGTACCAGAGGGTTCGGGGAATGTGACATTCAAACTTGGCATAATTTAAGTTTGATTCAAAGATACAGTTATGCCTCTGACATTTGAGAAACTGGATTTCTTCCTAGGACAAGACCTTGACGCCCAGTCGGTTTCCTCCAATAAAAGTTGTACTTTTCACCATTTATTGTGTGGCCTCAATAAATTCTTCAGTAACTACGTGACCTGTTATAAAATGTGAGGTATTTTTATACGCCTGGTTTGAAGCAACGTAACTGATTTTAAAGAAAATTGCGGAAGCCTTCGGTTTCTTATTTCCACTTTCTTAATGAGAGATACGAAAAAAAAATGCGATAAAGTGCTGAATAAATGACTGTCTATGAATGTATTAAAAATAAAGTTCTTACGCATATATAAAATTAATATTCCTATGAACCATCTCCATCAGGTATTTTAATCCCGGGATATTCGCTAGCCCTAGGACTCAAAATTACCAGGATGTTGTCCTATCTATTGAAAAATAGAAGGGTTAGTTCCAATATTAGCCTTTTAAGTATTATTTTCCCGTGACTGTTAAAATAAACGTTACAATAAACAGTAATTTGTTTTTATTTTTTTTGACAGTTGAAAAAGGTAATTTGTTGTTGTTTGGCTTAAAAGGCAAAAAATGCCTTTTTATTAGTCGTTTGTGATTACTATCCACGATAAAACCTATATATATATATATATATATATATATATATATATATATATATATATATATATATATATATATATATATATTACTATTATACTGTCATAAACATTTGATTGAGTTCAAACTTACAGCTCCCATTTTAGAACCCTCGACAGAACTCTTCGTAACTAATTGTAAGATAGTAGTCGCTAGTTTGAGAAACCTTGGGTGCCTAGTTACAAGAACATAGCCCGTTAATCTTTATTAAAACCATGCTCTTCTTTACACGTTTATCTTTATTGTTCGCTAACATAAACTAGTTAAACCTTGAGCAAGTAAAAGAAAAGAAAACATAATATTGTAAACTATAATGCATATTGCTAATTGCTGTGGTGAATTCTTTATCGTAATACCGATTTTATTATCAATAAAATTATTTTATCATCTTGTCATCAATATTTAGTAGATTTGTCTATATGAGAAATATATTTATTTTTTATTTAAAAGGCATTTATTGAGAGAGTATTGCAATCTGCCTCAAGAAGGGCAATAAGCAATAATACGGATGACTTAATACATACAATGAGGAAAAAAAAAATAAGTAACTTCATAATACATAATACAATAAATAAAGTGAAAAAGAAAGCAAATAAATAACCTCAAAATACATAATACAATAAATAAAGTGATAAAAGAAAATAAATAAATAACGTCAAACTATACAACAAATAGAGTGGGGAAAAGGAAGAAAAAAAATATAATTAATAATATAAATAACAGTGAAAACAAAAATATGATTAAATTAAAGGTTAAAAAAATGCAACCGTACTTGTCCCTCCAAAGAAATCCTAACGCTGCTCTTTCAACAGCTTCCTCCGCTACGAAGTAAATTTTAACCCGTCCAGGTGGGATTCAAACCCACGACCAGTACCGAGCGCATTAAAAACCCTCGCTCCAACTCGCTCGGCGGTTGAAACCCTAAAAATATGAAAATATAAAAATGAAAAAAATCCTGAAATAAAGATGATTTAGAAAATAAAACGTAAGTTACTGGTAAATTATATACAAGCTATGCAAAAAAAAAAAAAAAAAAAAAAAAAAAAAAAAAAAAAAAAAAAAAAAAAAGAGGTTAATAAAATATTGATAATTATGTTAGTAGAAGAATGGTGCTTATGGGTTATATCCCTGGCTGTTGTAGAAAAGTCAAAATGTGCACTTTTTATCGCTTTTCTAAATCCTGTAGTTACTCTAAAAATACCATTTGTGCCGAAATAGATACTTTAGGAAGCGCAACTTAAACCAATTTTTCATTACACGGATATTGAAAACCATGCTTTGACTTTTTGTTATATAAAATTAAGTAGAAAAATGTTATTAAATTAAAAATATTTAATATAAAATAAAAAAAATAAAACAGATAATAAAATATAGATCAAAAGAAATATTAAATAATAGGAAGTGAATTCATATAAAATGAAATAAAATAAAAATTGTATGCTTAAAATTTATCTATATAATATTTAATATAAAAATGGTTTAACGAAGGAACAAAAACGAACATATCAGACCGTAAAGTAAAATTAAAAAGCAAATCATTGTCTTAGAAAACTTGAATATATAATGAAAATACTTTTTTTCTTCTCTAATTTTCCCGATTTCTGATATATCTACACAGTTATACATGAGTGATAATAATAACATAGAAGTCAACTTATCCACCTCTACGGTTTATCAAATGGTTTAATATGCGAAGACTATGATACTTGCTAATGTTCTTCTCAGAAGAGGGACGTAACTGCTGACGTCAAATAAAGACGAATTCTTTAAGGTATTCGAAATTTAAGTGCTTATTAGAATCTCCATCACCAGAGATTCTAACGAATTTGGCATCAAGTCATCTCTTAGATGACTCTAACGAATAATGAAAGCTGCATAACACAAAATTTTGTTTTATAGAAATATTTTTCACTCAAGTACATAGTCTGAAAAAGAACTTACTGCTGATGGCTCACGGGTTTGGTTGAAACTTTATTTTGACGAAACTACATAGAAACAATTGAATTCCTGTGCTCGTGCCCTGATTATTTATTTTCTTTTATTTTTGAAATACACATTTGTCATATACATAATTGAATTCAGCGGATATGCTGAAATATAAATATTTAAAAGAAAATGATCAGTCAGGCATGAAGAGATATTGTGCCCAGTATCACCACTTCCTTGCCTTTCTTTTACTTTTATGTGGGTCGGTCTCTCATCCAGTTTCTTTTCAGTCTTCTTCTGGTATTATCTGCCATGGGTGTCCATTTAATGGTTGTTTATTTAAAATGTTCATTTTTCTCATAGTTGTTCCTAGTTATCCTCTCATTAAATTTTTACTTAACGTCTTTAAATGTATGATTCCAAGAAGAATCTACCTACTGATTGTTGAGAAAATAAACCAAATGATTTTAAAAAATTACAAAATCTTATGTTTTATACTTGGAATAAATTTTCGGGTTAAGAAATCAATATTATTCAAAATCAACTGAAACGCGTAGTAACTGTTCTTTAAGGAGAGGAATTAAAGAGAGAGTTAAAATAATCTTTTATTTTTTAATAAAGAGAATCTTGTGTTTTCCGTTTGGGAACCTTCGTTATTAATCATTTTTTCTTTTAAATATTGTTTTATTGAATAAATATTACAAGCTGTCTCTCTAAAGGGCAATGAGTAATATGGATGACAATGGAGATCCATTCATACAATATGTACTAAGAAAGTAAATAAAGAGATAAGAAAAAACCCTTTAACTATAAAGGATAAACAGATACAAAATACAGTGAATATGTATATAAAATATATCAGAAAATAATAGTATAAATAAATAAAACATAATCACACAATATATATAAACATCTCAGGGAAATCTTGAAGCGAGCTTGTTTCCCCACTTACGGGAGGACAAGCCAGACCCAAAGTAATCCCAACGCTGTTCTCTCAGCCGCGTCTCTAGTGTCAAAATCCAGTGGAGAGTGAGAGAGAGCGCAATACTACAGTTCACTCTTTCTTAAGGCTACTTTTTTTTTTTAATCTAATTTAATCTCAAACTCACGCTTTTTGTTTCCTCATCAAACCATTTTTATTACTCATCAACGATAGCATCCTCTTTTTAGCGTTCCTCGCATAGAATAGAAATGGAATCTATTAGGCTCTTGGCCGTCAGAGCAGTTACATATTGATGTAATTACAACACCTCTGAGGCTGTAGAATGATTTAGAATTAATGTAAAACATGATTTAGAAATCGAAACGATTACTTCCAGGTGATATTGCTTAAGGAATCCTCGACATGTTATAATTTGAGTTGTCGTTTTATTAAGAATAAGAATAGGCAGATCGATTTCACACATCACGTAAATTCTAATTGCACCTTTTCACACTCAGCTACTCTTGCCTGACCACTGTCCGGCGCATGCTTCGGCTAATTTTCAAGCTGCTCCGTAACCAGTCATTATAACTTATCTTATTTGAATGTGTTAGTTTTTATTGCTACGTAGGGTTTTAATTGATTGATGTTTCTCGATTTAGATTTATCTTGAGAAATAACCGTTTTTGTTTTTAATTTATTCCTGAATTGAGAAACAGATTAATGTGCACTATTGTATAAGTTGAAGTTTAATAATTCATGTCTTTAGTTGTTTTCGTGATTCCAGATTTTTTATTTAATTTTTCTTTTGTATATTTATTGTTAGTTACAACTGTATACAATATATACAACTAATGAATTTGAGAAAAATGATTAAAATAAAATGTAAAGAACTACTCACTTTATTAAAAGTTTTACATTAGAAGGTCTCTTGCCACCTTCTTTATTAATGGAGTGTGAGGCAAGTTAGGAGACTGTCTAACTATGAAAGGATAGGTCATCAGCATATGGAACATCTATAGAAATGTTTGTTTTTGACATAATAATGAGCATAGGGGATTTTACGTAGGATTTTGGATTGTAAGGATTGGATAAGAGAAGAATTGGAAGGTTTAGTGGAGACCCAAAGCTCAACTCTTTATGTCGAAATGAGTCTTACTATCATGTCAATAATTCTTTTGTATATTATTTGGAGCTTTGAGCGTTTGTCTCGTAAATATTGAGTAGTCGGAAATGACCTGCAGTTTCTTGCCTTTTAAGTCTGGTATGTTGATTTCAGATTTTTAATTTTATTTTAACTTATTATTATTTCTACGAATTCTAGTAGAATTCTTGCCTCAATCGTTAGAAAAACTGAACTTTTATTTTCCTAATTCTAGAATTAAAAATACAGATCTCTGCTTCAAAACTAACTTTACTTGTTATTTTTAAGAAAAAAAAAAAAAAAAATTCTCTTAGACGTTTTAGATTTTGTCGTAAAAATATTGATTGTATTCTAAAACTTCTAAAATAAATAGTGAAATATCAGTTATGAACTTTTTTAAAAAAAAAAAAATTGACTATTTGTTTGTCTTTTTCATGACATATTAGACCCCGTTCAATGGCATTTCCTTTATTGATACGAGCATTTCTAGAATTCCAGGAGGTCCCTTATCAACTTTTTTCTCTTCTGTTGTTGCTGTCAGACATTTGCGTTAAAGAGTAACCACAAATTATTTTTATAATTTCAAAAATAAAATTTACTAGACAAAGATCACAATCTGGACAAAATATACAAGATAGAGAAACATATAAGTTAAAAATAATGATATTCAAGAATTAAAAATAAATAATATTCAAATAAGGCAAAATAATCGCATCCATGTGTATAAATAATTAAATTATTCAACTTTAATGGTTTATTTAATAGAAAATACTTTGAAAGGAACATTGTTAAACATATTATCATTGTCTTCCTATGACTGTAGTTACTGTATTGGTTTATTAAGGTGTAGTATACAAATGCATATTTCAGGGTTTTGTTAAAAAAATAAATTAAAAAACCTCTTACTTTTAGAAACTTTAAAATCCAAACATATAGCAAAAATACTCATTTGATTTTAATGGGATTTAAATACATTTTGATCTCATCCTCTTTAAATTTACGACAAATTGTTCTTTGATATTTGAAGCGACCAATATAAACTTTCCAGTGTTCCGTATAAGGTCAGATCTAGCAGGGCCATTGGCGATAGAAAACTGGTGCAAGTATTAAATAACCAATCGGGGGGGAAAAAAAATTCACTCTCTCCTCAGTTACGAAATGGCGGAGGGTGGCCGGGACACCGCCAACCTGCTCCAGACAATTGCTACTCAGGCTAATGATCAAGATTGCGAATCCCCAACCTGATTTCTACTGGATCTTGTATCACTTTTTGTCATATATCGTTCTTTTCAATAAATCGTTATGTTTATAATAACTGTCAGGAAGGCGTTTCTGATATTTCTATGTATAAGTTAATAGTTTTAACAAATAAAAAAAGAAATTGATTTTTTTCTCGAAACAAAACGTTTCAACTCTTAGTCAGAAAGAGAAGTTATTCCCAGGAGTAGGAAGTAAGTTGCGAAACTAGTGGATTAGAGTGAGTATGGAGTTTACTATGGGAGGATAAGTATTATCGAGCCTAATCTGCAACATATGGGACATTGATCTCTTTATGGATAAGTTTATTTACGACATAATAAGGAGCATTTAGGATTTTACGAAGGATTTTGGATTGTAAAGATTGGAAATGAAAAGAATTAGAAGGTTTAGTAGAACTCCAAATCTCTACTCCGTATGTCCTAATAGGTCTAATTACTGTCATGTAAATAAGTCTTTCCTAATTAATCGGTAGCTTTAAACGCGTCTCCAGTATATGTTGTAGTTGTCGAAAACGAATAGCGGTTTCTTGTCTTGTATGTGTCCCGTGTTGTATAAGTCCCGTATGTGGGTTCCATATGGAGTCATATTTAGCGGATCAGTTCTTGTGAAAAAAAAAAAAAAAAATGTTGGGATATTTCAATGTTTTATTGCTATTTGTTGATGTTCATATAATTTTTTTTGTTATTTGATGGCCGATGTACAAACGAAGATTCAACCTGTATACAGTAGAAACTCGATAATTCGTCATGAATTAGGGAGAGGACGTGACAAAATAACGGAAATGACGAATTACAGAATTTTGCTGGTAAAGTAACAAAAAACCATTTTAACTATGTATATAATTGTTATTTTTTTTGCAATTTATTGAATGTAAAAACGAACAGCTGAACATTATACAAATTGGACTTGAGTGAAAATGACAAAAAACACAAAAAAAAGCTTAACACTTGCCGCATCCCATCAGATGTGAAATATCTGATTCACATTGCTGCTCGAAACCACTCAATGCACTTGGTTAACATTTCCTCTACTTCTTTACAAGGAATAGTGGAAGAATTAGAAACGCCATCGTCATCATATTTTTCATCACTAACTTTATTTTGAGCACTCGGCACTTGTTCTATAATTGAATGGGTCCGCCGAAAGACGTTCTAAGCGACAAAATTTCCGAAGTGGCGATTTTAAAGGTTTTCGAATGTATAATAAATAGTACGTCATAGTATGATGTACATATGTCATTATACATGTAACTATAACAAATTACAAGGTGAAAAAAAAATCTAACTTACAAAACTATCAAGAACTTTGGATTATTATTTTCTTTCACTGATTACTCAAAATTTGTTTTGTCGCTTAAAACGTTTTTCGGTGGACCGATTCAATTCCATTGTCATTTCATATTTCATATCCCACATCCGTACTATCCATGTTTAGCCAGCTGCTTACCTCTTGCTTATCTTTTCTCATTTTATAACCTGAAGCAGAAGTTGCTGAGCCAGGTGCTAATGTTTTTGTAGGAAGAGCTTTCCAGTATTAACTGATTTCGGGAATTCGTCAACTGTACTTAGGGTTGCCATCTCCTAAAATACAAAAGCCGGACATTTGCCACAAAAGCCGGATGTACGTTTTTAAAGTTGGAACTAACTTCAATAACAAAAAAAGTCTGTCAAGATGTTACATATAATTTTTAATTAATCAAAGCTATATTACATAATTTATATTACAATTTTAAGTTTTTAGTTATAACATTAACCACTTATTTATAGTCCTGTTCTTAATCTTTTGAGCTTTATGTATGGCATTCAAATAAATAACTACCTGAAACATTTTCAGTCTTCTGTAGGCTTAACTTATATAAAACAAAAACAAAAATAAATAAATCGCAGCTCCACTTTGGCAGTAAACTAAAAGTTTTGATTATACAAGTACAAAAATATATGCATTATTCTAAGGAGAAAACAAAAAGATTTAAATTTAAAAGCCAATTATAAAGAAATCTCAAATGTTTCTAAAAATAATAAAAATCCATAAATGCTTAGTTGTATTTTGCTTTTTCACCTGCTTTATGCAAAACGTCGTTTTCCTTAGAAATCATATCATAAAATTCTGCACGTGTTAATTTTAAATTGCATAATATGAACATCATCTGTTCAATTGTTTCTGTTTGCAATTTATTGCGTTTCTTTGTCCACTGGGCATTAATCAAAGAGAAAACTTTTCAACGTTGGCGTTGTGGCTTGGAATCGCAAAATAGTATTCTGCCAATTTTAGTAGTTCGGAATGAAATTCTTCATCATAAAATGATCTAAAATAAGCAGTCCACTTTTTATGTGCCGAAAGTTTTTTAAAATCTGAAATATCCTTATGTTTTTGTAAAACTTTTATGAAATTCTGCCATTGGTCAAAAGGTTTACTAAATTAGTCAAAAAGGTAAGAGGAGTGGGAGTTTCCAAGATCTGAACACAGTCGCATTTCCGCCACGCCATAAGATTGCTACTTTCAACGAGAAGACGAAAAAGCCTAACAAATTGCGGACCGGCCGGACACACAAATATTTGGCCGGACCCGGCCGTAAAAAGCCGGACAGATGGCAACCCTAACAGTACTCGTACTTCCTTTCATCTCTTACTAATCAATGGAGGGATCGACGCCGGGCTTGTTCTGTTTGTTTTTTTTAAACAAATGATTTACAAAATTTATAAAAATAGGAGTATTTTTTAGTGACAGGCCAAATGAGGCGGTTTAAAGATTAAATAATTAGTGAGGGGAAAATGAATTACGTATGTATTTAATTTTGTGATTTATAGTTGCCATTAAAAAAAAAAAAATAACGAGTTTCCACTGTACTTCCTCCCTCAGAAATTCTTCGTCTTAGAAATTTTTATCTTTGGTACGATGTACTTGCTTTTGAAATGCCCTACCCGTGCTTATTTCCAAAGCTTCTTTCTTATCTTCCTTAAATCATCATTTATTTTTCCCACCTCCTAGAGTATGCCATCGTTCGCAAATACCTGAAGAGTGTGTGGATATTTTTATTCATATTTATTTTTATTTAAAATTTTAAAAGATTTTCGAAAGATTTGTTCGAATGCAGCTCAAGATAAGAAAAGATACAGTCAGATAACATTATCTCAAGAAAAAATATTTCTTTTCTTCTAACCTACCTAGGTTAGGTTACTAGCGCTTTTATATGTAAAATCCTTTCTTGTTTAAATGAATGTGTTAATATATATGTTTTGTTTTAATGAACCTCCAACATATTTTCCTCTTGTATTTTATATTATACCGTGGCTCCTTGGGATGACTCAGGGAGGGGTTGTCCTTGGTGACAGTGGATGGCAGTACCACTATCTCCCGCAGCCGGACCTGCCCAGTACAAACATATGGCCTTTGGCGATAAGCAAATATATTTTAGAATCTTCAGCATTCCCGGCGCTGGGGGTATAGCACGTCGCGGTGGAACTTTCCGCTGGAATCCTTGGAAACAGTGTAACTTGAGGATGTTTACCAGGCGCTAAGGATGTCGGCGGAAATTTGTCTAAACGATTATAGGCTTGTTCTTAACTTTCAGTATAATGCCTGGGTCTCTTATATATATATTTTTTTTTTCAATTCCATTCATGAAGTGTTTTATTGTTCCTCTCCAACGAAGGGATTCGGTTCTATTTATTACAGTGGGATTACTTGAGAGTATTAGTCAACTTTTTGTTCATTTTTAGCTGCCATCTGATGCTATAGCAAATGTACTTCCTCTTTTCTTACACATTTAAATCGTGAAACAAAGCGACAGTCCACATATCATTGACGATTTACAATATATATAGGAGTAAAAAGCTGGAGGAAATCCTTGAACTTCAGAGGCTGAGTTTGCCCTTTGAAGATTTTTTTAATCCCAGGATTGATCCCAGGGTGGAATAAGGTGATACATTATCTGCATTAGCCTGACTCAAATCTGGGCCCGAAATGAAGGAGTACATGTTGATTTACTCTGAGCTACCGCACTTTTTACTTATTACATCTTGTTACGGAAAAAATTAATTAGCTACAAATGAGGGTGATTTATTATTTTATAAAATAATAATGAAGCTTATTCGCTCTGGACTACAGTGGGTTTACCAACCAAACAGTTTTGTTATTTATGGAGCTTTAGGAATTGCTTTTTGTTTATGAAATTTTGTATAGTGGTAAACATTTATTGGGGTAAAGAGAATATTTGTCCTGTCAACTGTTTTCACTTTTGATAAATGGATCCTACTGTTCTTAAATATTTGGTTTTTCTCCAAATATTATTGGCAGGAATAAATGTTTTTTCCCATTGCCCTGCATTCGGTCAACACATTCCCGTTCGGCAGAAAAAAGTTCTTTTATTTTACTGTTATTGTAGCTTAAATTATTAATTTTTAACCTTAGATATTCCTGGATGTCTTGAAGAAGTGAGCAAGTCGAAATTGTCCGTATCTTATTGAGGCGTTTTCGATCGTTTTCCTGAATCCTTTTATTACTTAAAAAAAAACTCAGTGTCGGTACCGAAATTTTTCGATTCCCAATACTAAGAAATCAAATCTCGATTTCTTCGGTAACGATACCTCGATTTAAAAACGAATTTCTATTTCCAAAAATAAGCTTAAAAAAAAAAAAAAGAAAAAAAAAAAAGCAAAGCAAATCAATTGAAAAAACATTAACAATTCAAGAAAAAAATTGATTAACCGCTAGCAGCCTTTAACGTCGATATCATATAATATATTTAATTGATTATAATTCAGATAATGTACAATAATATAATTAAATTCACAAATTTGCTGTTTTATTTATTTATTTTTAATATATAGTTTTTTTGAAATTTACAACTGTACAAAATATATATATCAAGTAAATATATTGACAATGATTACAATAACATGTTGAAAAGTTTTTGGTTTGATTTATTCCTGAATTGAGATACAGATTATCGTGCACTATTGTATAAGGTGAAGTTTAATATTAATAATTCATGTTTTTAGTTTTTTTTTTCGTGTTTCCAGATTTTTTATTTTTTTTTTTTTGTATATTAATTGATAAACACAACTGTATGCAATATATATGGTACAACTTGTGAATTTTATGAAAATGATGAAAATAAAATGTAAAGAACTACTCATCAGTAGCACTTTATTAAAAATTCTACACTAGAAGTTCAGGACTTCTATGCCATCTTCGTTTCAGAAGCCTCGGAGGATTATCGGGAATGGAGTAGGAAGCAAGTTGAGAAACTAACGGATTTGAGTAGTTATAGACCTTACTATGAAAGGATTTGTATCTGGTGTGGGCTAAATCAGCAAAATCAAGATCTTTATGGATAAGTTTATTGGTGACAAAGTAAGGGGCATTGAGGATTTTTCGAAGGATTTTGGATTGTAAGGATTGAATACGAGATGAATTGGATGGTTTAGTGGAGCCCCAAAGCTCAACTCCGTACGTCCAAATAGGTCCGACAGTCATGTATATGATCTTTTGTTATTAGTTGGGAGCCTTGAACGTTTGTCTAGTAAATGTTGAAGTAGTCTGTAAATTCGCTTTTGAGAGCATAAAGTTTCAAGGTTTTATTTATTAATTAAGGTAAAGAAGCTAAACCCTTATAGGAAACACTGTATTTTTTTTTAATTGAGCATTAGAGTTTAAAAACATCTTATTATTTTTATTCGTGGACATGTCGTCCTTTAAGAATAGCAAAAATGTAAAATAAAAAGGCACTATTGTCTGAGTGGCATTATTTTGTTTATTAGGGATAGTAATCTAATTTCGTCATTTTCCTACAGCGAGTATTTCCATTTGAATGGGATTTGTTTTTAATTCTGAGCAGAGGAGGCTTGGTCATTAGGATAAGCATTGATGTATAATAATAATATAGTTAAATATAACAAAACTGTTGCCTAAGTATGCGGTATCGGCTCCTAGGAATCGACTTTGGATTATCGATTCTCGATACCGATTCTGATATCAAGAATCGATATTTGGAATTGACAAATCCTTAAAAAGACTATTTGCCCTAAAGTAGATACTTTTAGGTCTTATTTAGAAGTATAACCTAACTATTGTTTTAATAACAAAAAAAAATCCTGCTTTGAGGTTAATTGTTAACTCATTTTCACTGTGAATTGACTTATCGATTTCTTCCTTACAAGTATAAAATATTTGTAGGGTGTTAGGCTAGAAGGAGAATGTTAAAAAAAAAAAAAATCGAAAGTGAGATATTATCGGCACATGTTTCTATAAATTAAGGTGGTCTCGTGAAGGCTAGAAAAATGATTGACACATGGTCTGAAGTTTAAGAACCCGTACCCAATGATAAAAAATATAGACATTGTAATTTACATTTTCGATTTTTTCAGAACTATGGTTACTAGTCATTTTCCTATCTAGCTTAATATCTTTCATTTGGTTTACCAATCTAACTTAAATGAAATTTTCTGTTTGCTGAAGCACTAAAAGAGTACCACACTTTTTTTCCTCTGTACCGAAACATTGCGTACCTGCTGTGTTATTTTATATTGAACACAATATTTTCGTGTACCTTCTTTATTGTTGCCTTTTGTCTGTGATTGAGTATTGTTGATGCATTGTGCCTACGGGTCAGCCACCCCAGATGTAACTCGATAAACAGTTAGACATTACAAAATATAATTGCTGTAACGAGCATCCGAAGCACACAAAGGATGTTTACAGAGGCCCAACAGCAATCAGCATACAATTACTAAAAATATTACACGCGCTGTACTCAGGGCTCTCTACTCATTATTCCCAATTCCAGCCATTTCCAGGACTTGTGCGCCAGGTCTACGTTCTACTTCCTGTCCTCTTTCATTTCGGTTGACACGTTCCCATATCAGATATGCATGGTTGCCCGATTTCGGGAGAAAAGAATTATCATCTTAGAAAGAAACTACGCACGTTTTCATTTTTACGTTTATGTTTATTAATCGAGATGGTCATTGCATTTACATATAATCCTATAATGAATGTCTATATCGGTTACTCGAACTTGAGATTTAATTTATGGATGATTCTGAGGAAGTACATATGCAAGTTAAATCTTAGTAGTTTGGTCAGAACATTAGATAATGATGAAAAAAAGGTTTTACAGACGATCTATTAACGATGAACTTGACTATTTCCCACCAAAAAACAAAACAAAAAAAAACATATTGTTTTGATGGGTGTTGAGTTGATCCGACTTCAAGATTCATATACACCATAGTTATTACTAACTCGTGTTTATTATATTGGTTTGTGTATTTCTTTAGTTAGTTTTTTCGACTTTACACCTTAGAGTCATTAACAATGATATTTTAACTAAATCTTGTTTCAGTATTTGATTCATTATAAATTTTGACATGAGGCTGTAAATTTCATTTCGTCCTCTCTTCTTGTATATTTTAAAAAGAATTCAAGTTTTGTTTTTGAAAATATGGTAAATTTTCCTCATTCAAGGATTATAAAGGATAGGAAAGGTCAAGTTCATTCATTCAGAACAAACACTCACGCGCGCGCACACACTACAAAAGTGAACTACATACGTACCTTTAGATTAACGTTGAAATGATGATATACAAAATAAAATGAATATCAAAATAAAATGGACATATATTAAAATTACTACATTCTTGTATGACTGGTTTAAATTGTTTATAGTCACTATATAATTTATAGTGATTTTTTCTAATTTACGCTGATAATATATCATGTGAATTACTGTGTTATGTTTATTTTTTATTACATTCAATTTATATGTTATAGGTTTCCGCTTGCCCCAAAAAATTATTCAAATAGCTAAGCTTTTGTGAAATATTACCTTGACTAAATCAAAAACTATTAATGTCCAAGTTCTTATTTTTTTCTGTCTAATTTCTAAAAGATTTGTGTTAGTTTTCTTCAGTGCAGAAAAGATTATTGAAGAAGAAAAATATTTTATTCTCGGATTATTTTTATGTTGTCCCCTATGAATAACATAAGAGTACTCATTGGTGGCTAGTAACATAATAACTTTGTTTTTATTAAGTACCAGTTTTACTTTGGTTGGGCTATATATTGGTGATATATAGTATATTAATAATAAAAATATAGAATTGATTTTTTGAAAAATTTAAAAGTTGGGATTTTCGTTAGATTAAAATTAATTGTTTATTGTTAAATTTGTGTTCCAACTTACATATCAATTCTTGTATGTTTTAATATTCATTTAGTGTTAACTTTTATAATTTTATCACACTATCGGATGGAGGATATTTTCTCTGCTCTTGGATAAATGGGGAAGGAGGAAAACTGTCCCCTGCAATTGTGAACCGCGTTAATCTTATCTTGGGGACTCGGCGGGGTGTCCTCTGGAAACGTTCCCTAGGCAAACATATTGGAAAAAAAGGTTTTGAAAAATTCTTTAACATTCATCATTCTATCCTAGCCATTAATAAACTATGGTTCACATAAATTCTCATAGAATAGTAAATACTCGACTCTTAAATGATAATTTTTTTTTTGCCGCATTCCGGTAGGAAATTGACAACAGTTCGAACAAAAAACGTATAGGTTATTAATCTTTGTTATCAATATGATAAGTGATGATAAAAAATTTCAGAGGTTTTTGCAAGTTCTACGAACCTTTTGTAATCTATTTTTAAACGTATGGTATCATTCCATATTGTGACAATTAGAGAAATATTAAAAGAGATGTCACTTTATCTGAAAAATGGAGTATAATAAATGAGGAACTGCAGTCGCTAAAAGTAAAGGACTTCACAAAAGTAAAACATAATTTTTTTTTTTGTTTTAGGATATACCATTTTCCAAAATGGCCAGTCCTCCGCCGCTGGTGAAAGTGTCTTCTGAAATTATTTAATTTTTTAGATTCTGTTTTAGTCTAGTTTTCTTCGTAATTGTTGTCAAGACTATATCCGTAATAATTCCTTTAATCGATGTTAAACAGGTCAGCTACCTAGAACCCCGTCTAGACAAACATCTTACTTGATCACGTTATTAATATGATGAAGAAATATTTTATTCATTTCTTTGTCATTCGCAGAAATATAAAAAACTGCTCTTCGTTTCGTACAACTTCAATTTTTACTATATTTCAGTTAAATTAAAGTTTATTAGTTTTATATAATTATTCTATAAAAAAGTGTTATTTTTACTATGTATTATCAGGATTGCATTTTAATTTCAAGATCACTGATTATTAACATCTGTTGTTTAACAGATTACTCGATACTAGAATATGTATCATGTAATATGGATGTGTATTCATACGTGTATGTAATGTTATTATTAGCCAGTTTGGCTTTCTGTATATATATATCTTCTCTTTCGAATCGGCTATCTAAGGATCACGATATACAACTTTTTTACTGGGAGTAGATACATGGGCTTTATTTAATGTTTGCCCAGTACATGCGGATTATTTATATATTATATACGAAATATATATTTGCTTGACAAACTTAGTAAGATGTCTAAAAATTACAAAAGACACATGTACAATACTATTATCAGACCTACTCGGTTTTACGGAGTTCAGCTTTCGGATTTCACTATACCACCATTTCATCCCGTATCCAACGGATTTAATTCAATTTTATAACTTCGAAATTATTATGCTGAAAATACTAAAATTGGGACCTAGGATACTAGGCTTGAGGAAAATCAGATGCCAGTTGGATGAGTAGGTAGAATTATGGTTAATTTTACACATTAATCTCGTTTAAATTAATTTTATATCATATATTTGTTTTCCTTTCAGCCCCGATGAAGGCCTCAGAAACATTGGCTCAACAAATTCGTGCAATTGTATTATTCTAATTATGACTTCACGCTCCAACCATATACTTCTTCGTTTATTGTTTTTAATTTTACTAAAAATCATAAAATTATATTAGTATAGAGTTTTAAATATCAACCTTTAAATTAAATTTTAAATGTTTTAGTTTTATATTTATTTTTATTCATAGGATTAAGTGGGATTAGATGGACAATAATTTGCATTATATTTTTGTATAATATAATTGAAGAAATTCAATGTTCATAAGCTAAAGGACCCAGAAGTGTGTGAAACCTATCAGCAACATCTTCTTATTAAGCTGGGGGAGGAACTAAGGGATAGGAATGACACAGTGGATGACCAGTGGTCGGGTATTGCTAATGCGCTAAAAGCTACTGCAGAGGAAATCCTTGGATTGCAGATAAGAAGCAGGAGTTCCCCTTGGTTTAATAGTGAGTGCATCGAGGCAACAAATAAGAAAAATGAAGCGTATAAGAAGGCCATCCAACGCCATACACGTTCAACACAGGAGATATATCGAAATAAAAGAAGGGAGGAAAAGAGATTGCACATGAGAAAGAAGAGAGCTTGGGAGAATTGCAGGATGAAGGACGTAGAAGACCGCAGGACATCTCGTGACACTCGCCTCTTCTATCAGAAAGTAAATGAGGGCCGTAAAGCCTTCAAACCTAAAGTAATTATGTGCAAGAATGAGGACGGAAACCTGCTGACAGAGAGAGGGGAAATCCTGAAGAGATGGGCAAGGCACTTCAGCGGAGCACTTTAAATAGAGAACCTTGAAGTAGAAATGGCCAGAGAGGAGGACGACTTCTCTAACGATGCCGAGCCACCGGATGATGAAGACATGGAGACGGCCATAGCGAAACTGAAAAACTACAAGGCTCCGGGACTGGATGGAATTCAAGCGGAGCTGATACGCTATGGAGGAATAATACGCTATGGAGGAATAGAAGTGAGAAAGGAGCTCCATAATCTCATTTTGAAGATATGGGAAGAGGAGAAGATGCCTGATGAGTGGAAAAGGGGAATTATCTACCCACTGCACAAGAAAGGGGACCAGTCGGACTGCGACAACTACAGAGGCATAGTGCTCCTCTCGTGCGCTTATAAAGTTCTCTCTAATATCCTATTTGAGAGACTAGTCCCTCATGCCGAGAGGGAGATAGGGAAATGTCAAGCGGGGTTTAGACGAGGGAGTTCCACGTTGGACCAACTATTCTCACTGAGGCTGATGCTAGAGTACAGAATAGTTACCCACCACCTCTTTCTTGATTTTAAAGCCGCTTAGGATAGTGTAACTCGGCCAGAACTCTATCAGGCCCTGTTAGATATGAACGTCCCAGCCAAGCTGGTACGGCTTGTGAAAATGACAATGTCGGGCTCGAGGTGTGCAGTACGAGTAGGAAATGACTACTCAGATGATTTCAGCACAAACTGCGGAGTGAGGCAGGGGGATGCTCTTGCCTGTATTCTCTTTAACTTTGCAGCAGAGAAAGCGGTGCGTATGTCCGAAATCCAACTCCACCTTTTTAACGGTACAGTTCAGCTTCTGGGATACGCTGACGACTTTGATATTGCTGCTAGATCGGAACGTGCACTGAGAGAGGCGGTCTTGGCCATAGAAGATACAGCAAAGAAACTTGGGCTACACATTAATGAAGCTAAGACCAAGTACATGAGAGTCGGAGGAGATGGACCAGAGATTGGTCCATTTGTGGCTGGACCATATAATTTTGAAAATGTAAGTAGCTTTATCTACCTCGGGGCTGAGATCAACTCTGGAAACGACATCTCTCGAGAAGTCAACAGAAGGATAGCAACAGCGAGACGGTGCTACTTTGGCCTTGCGAAGCATTTTAGAAGCAGGTTCCTGTCTAACAGGACCAAGATCACCCTCTACAAAACCTTGGTCCGTCCTGTTTTAACTTATGGATCAGAAGCATGGGCCTTTAAAAAACAGGATGAAAATAGGCTTCTGATCTTTGAAAGATCAATTTTGAGGAAGATTTTTGGTCCTGTTAAAGAGGGTGGAATTTGGAGAAGAAGAAGAAATGTCGAACTGGCTGGCCTGTATGGGGATGCAGACTTGGTGAAGTTTATCAAGATAGGACGACTTCGATGGGCCGGGCACGTCGCATGCATGGATGACTCGGCGATACCCAGGAGGATACTGTCCGGAAAGTTGCATGGGCGAAGAAAAGTCGGCAGGCCAAATGTGAGATGGGAGGATTCAGTGACACTGGACGCACGGACTCTGCTGGGAGTCCGAAACTGGAGAGCTGCTGCAGCTGACAGGACTGACTGGCGAAAGCTTTTGGAGAAGACCCAGTCTCGGTGACGGGATGTAGAGCCACCGATGTATGTATGTATGTATAATATAATTGCATTAAACCGAAGGCAGTGATAATTTTAAATGTTAAATGTATTTTGCTTTGTCCATCTCTAAAAATATTATTTCATTTTATATATTTTCTTATCATAAAGTTAAAAAAATAAATAAAATAAAAAATTAATTGGCTTATAAAATCCCACGCCACCTATTTAGATATTCCAATGAGTCTAGTCCACTTAGATATATGACAACAGCATAAGAACGTTGTATTAAGAATCAGTGATCATTTTATTAAAATTAGAATTTAAATCAATATAAATTTAAGAGAGAAATATTATTCCTAATATTTTAAAATAAATTGAATTATTTTATATCAACAAGAAATTGTTGTGAGTTGTGAATATTTTATTTCTGCTCTTGTCTGGTTGAATCCTTCGTAAAATCCTCAATACTTATTACTATATCAAAAACAAATTCATCTATAATAGTCCAAATATTGCTGATTCATATTAGATATTTCACTTTTCATAATTATCTTCATAACCACTTAAAGCTTTTGATCTATCAATTTTCTGTTCGATCCAAGATAACCCTCTTAGGCATCTGAAAATAAGTTGCATTCGATCCATAAATTATAGTTTTAAAAATGACTTTATCTTAATTCTTTTCTCTTTACGAAGCAGCACTCACTACTTGGATCTTGAAAAACCTCCGCATCCCGTTGGAGCCCCTAGGGCGGATAACCGGGGCAGAAAGAAACCCGATCGCGGACTACTTTCTCCCAGACACCCACACCCAGCCACACTCCCCTGCATTTTTATCTCCATCTAATTTCTCCGCGGTCCATTAATAAACACAGAGGCTGATCTCGCTCGGCTTCTTCTAATTGACATATTCCGTCCGAGTTGGTTTTCTCCGCTATACGATCCTGTCCGGGTTCTGTGGTCTTGAAGACTGGCAGCGGTCGGAGGTGGCGAGAATTGGACCTGAAACCGAAGATAGCAAACAGGCCAGATTTATGTAGTGATTAGCAAAGGTGAAAAAGTTAAACCCCTGTTTCCCGAGTTAATTTTCTTAAAATATATCATAATATAATACAGAGACTATTACAAAAAATAAATTATTAAATCAATTTTTAAAGTTCATCTTTTCACACACACAAGATGAGGTATATTAGGTATAGAACGGTCCAACTGGCACATACAAGGTTTAATAAAAACTTTTTATATGCCCAGGTTATAAAGAATATGGAGATGTTACAACTTGAAGAAAAATAAACTTTTAGCCGAGGAGAAAAAATAAAAATATTGTGTGGGGTTTTTGCCATTCATTATATGATTTGTATCTAGTAAAATTAGGATTGTATACTACGATTGAAGCAATAATCTATTTATATACTATTATATAAAAGGACTATCCATTTTTCGTTTGTGATCACTAACCGCGAAAACTACTAAACTAATCTGTACCACATTTTGACCACATCATCTTTATAGTTCCAGGATGGTTTAGCAATAATAAAATCTACTGATTTTCCATTAATTTGCTATTAAAAAAGAGATAAATATGTGGTGCGCAGTGATGTTTGAAAATAGTCGACAGGTTGCGAACGCTATTCAAGAGAGGTTACAAAAATAAAGTGTTGTATAGAGCTAAGCAGTGATAAAATTTACTTATATTTAATTAAATTATTAAAAATGATTTTAATTTGTGGAGCGACATGTGGTTCCCAGTGAAGTTTCAAAATCGACCGAAAAGTGGTTAGAATTTATAGGAAATATAAATTTACAATGTTGAGTGTCAGAAATGAAGTTTGCTACTCTGTGATATACTTTTATGGTTAGAAATAAATACCAAATCAAAATATCGATGCTTTGCTTTTTGGTATTGTGTGTAAAAATATGATTCTTAGGCCTTTAGATGTAAGGTCTGATAATGCAATCCATGATCCTCAAGAGTTTATTTATAGTCTCTGTTCATCTGCATTACGAGCTCATAAATTAAAATTAAATATTGGATGTCAAACTAAGTTTTTAGGTAGTAATATGCAACTATCCAATCATTGCAATTTTAACCAGGTTAAAAATAACTACCATGCGTGAAATTATAGTTGAGGAAATGACGCTTATTAATTACATGCTAAAATACAATTTGTTTTTTCATCGATAAACGAATAATACTTCAATTATTATTTAAATTATCTTAGTTCTTTACTTAAGAGTGCTGGCGAAGCCGCGACTAACAAAGGGGTTGTTAGTTTCTTATAAAGAACGTGAACATTTTTTTTTTTTAATTTCTATTATTGTAAATTAAGATGATACTACATAAATATTATAAGGTGCAAATTGAAAGGTAAGAAATTCCACCCACAGGATTTTCATTTTCTTGGGTTTTATTATTGTTTTTTGTTGTCCCCAGCAAGACATACTAAAAGTATTAGCATTACATTAAATATTGATAAAATAAAAATAGCAGTATTTAAAAATATAAATATATTAAGGTATATATACATATATATATATATTTTTTTTTAATTGTTTATTGAAATTTACAACTGTATATACAATGTAAAATATAATACATCAAGTAAATCTCATGAAATAGAAAAAAATGACACATCACTTGTTTTTAAAGAAACTACCCATTGGTAGCACTTATAAAGGTTCAAAATGATGAAGCGCTATATTAAAAGGTCTCGAGGCCATCTTCTTTTCAGGCGCCTCTGAGGGTTATCTGGAATGGAATGATAAGTAAGTTGTGATACTAATGGATTTGAATGGTTGTGGAGTTTGCTATGAATGAAGGGGAGAGGGAGGACATACTTAGTCTCTCACGGATCTTGTTGGCAATTTTTTTGGAGGTTCCTGGTCAAAAAATATTAGACACGTATTTTGCTGTTCCGACCAATGGGCCCTAGAAGCCGAGAAAAAAAAAAATAAAATGGCATTTAACTTATTTATTTTTTATCTCGAGTTAAAAAAATTATATCGACATGATTCTTGCACCAAGATTTTTAGTTTTGATTGAGAATTTAAGGAAAAATACAGTTGCCCCATAGATTAAATTCTAAAAAAATGATTAGATTTTCAAGCAAACTACCTCTATAGATTTTTTTTACACAAAAATTGACGTCAGATTCAAATTCAGCACCCTCTCTCTCTCTCTCTCTCTCTCTCTCTCTCTCTATATATATATATATATATATATATATATATATATATATATATATATATATATATATATATATATAGAGAGAGAGAGAGAGAGAGAGAGAGAGACCAATAAAACAAATATATTATATATCTATAAATATAGGTATATATATATATATATATATATATATATATATATATATATATATATATATATATTTAATATATTTTTTTTATTGGTATCTATATACATTCATACATTTACTAAGTTTTTGAGGGTGCTGAAATGCAATTCATGGGTTAAAAAAGGTTTCTATCACCTTTTACAGTGTAAAAGCTAAACTTTTTCAAGTGAAGTACGTTCAATATATTTCTTTAACAAGAACCGACATCGGACTCGAATTCAGCATTCAAAAGAACCCTTAAGTACGAAATTTCATCCAAATAGAAAAATAAAAATTCATAAGCTTCAAAATTTGCTTGACCAAATGTTAGGCAACTTTTGTTTAAATTGATAAAAACATGAATTACGCTTAGAAGGTTTAACGCATCAACTTTATTTTTTTACACGAAATATAGGGTGGTAATACGCTTGAAATGACCTATCTGGTTTCAAACTCTAGCTGAAAATCGAAATGTTTTTCGGATTTTCCAATTTTTTTTAATAGGTTTTTGTTTATTGAAGTTTACATTTATATCCATCGAAAGAAAGCTGAGACTCTCCTCTTTCCAGCGATACCAACCAGTGAATAGCGTGAAAAAGCAATGGCGATTTAAAGGCATGTAACTAATAATCGGTTTAAAAATTTCATTTTCCTCGAAGAGGGTGAAAAAAATTATATTTTTTGATTTTGTTGAATAAGCGTAGTTTTAATGTTTTTGAGGGTGCTGAATTCAAATCTGACGTTAGAAAATCATTTTTTTAGAATTTAATTAACCTAAACCAAAATCTATGGAGCAACTGTATTTTTCCTTAAATTCTCAATCAAAACTAAAAATCTTAGTGCAAGAATCATGTCGATATAACTTTTTAATTAATTCGAGATAAAAATAAATTAGTTTAATGCCATTTTATTTTTTTTCTCGGCCTCTAGGGCCCATTGGTTGGAACGGCAAAATACGTGTCTAATATTTTTTGACCAGGAACCTCCAAAAAAATTGCCTACAAGATCCGTGGGAGACTGAGTGTATCCTCCCCATGTAAGTCAGAAACGTAAGGTATATTAAGATCTTTGTGGATAAGTTTGTTTGTGACGAAGTAAGGAGCATTTAGGATTTTTCTAAGGATTTTGAATTGTAAGGATTGGATGCGAGATGAATTGGATGGTTTGATGGAGCCCCAAAGCTCAACTCCGTTTGTCCAAATTGGTCTAATTATTGTTATTTAAATGACTCTTTTGTAATTAATTGGAAGGTGTGAACGTTTGTCAAGTAAATGATGAAGTAGTCGATAGCGACGGGCGGTTTCTTGTCGTTTTAGTCTTGTAAAAAAAGAAATATGAATTTACAAAATGTGTAACGTTTATATCCGCCTCTTGCATTCATTTAATCTTACATTCGATGGGTTATTTGTCTAATGTGATTTCGAATAAATTCTTGTGGATACGCCCCTTATAATACAAAACTTTGCAATAAATCATATTTATTTAAAAAAGTTTATTTTATTTTTTTTTAAATACTTCTAGTTCTTATTTAATCAATGTTATTAATTATCATACTACGTTAATATGGGACGTTAACACTTAATAAAAATGAAGCTTTTAGCCTAATATATCAATAAGATTGAATATTTTGCGTCTCAGTGTATATTGCTCAGAGGTGTGTAATAACAATACTTCATAACTATCGATTCATGTATAACAGAAGGCTCTCTGAAATGATATATTTGTAGAGCATAGTTTGAAACATTTTAATATGTTTTGTTTTCAGAAGCTCTGGTCAATCTCCATTTTGTAATCTCGGTTCTTCCAAGTTATTTTTTTGTTTGGAATATGTGAGCAGCGAATGTATATTACATTAATATTATATATCTGAATAATATATATATTTTTTTCATATTAGATATAAACTGGTCCTGTACCCTTAGCTATCGCTGTCTGAGGCTAAATGCGCCCACTTTCCCTCTAGACCGGAGAGAAACGCCACCGTTGTGAAACACGAGGTCAGACGCCGCAGCCGCTCACAAATCAGCTCCTTCATATCCTGTACATCGCCGAGTCATCCCTACCAAATGGGGTCCTTCGCGCTCCCCGGGACCATCCCCTTCGTCTTTCCTCCTGTCGACAGCTTCCAACTTTGGCCGTTGCCTGGAGTTGATTGTGTCGCTCATTATGCCCTTTCCAGCCTCCTTATTAGCCCTCTTTCGAAAGTTAAATAATCGCCTGAGAATGAGTCTTGGTAATGAGAAGAAAGCAACGGACCGTCCAATCAAATTTACCAAATCGATTTCCAATTGTAATGGCTGTTTTATGAATTTATTCGGCAATGATTTGGTCTGGTGAGAGTTGCAATTTTAGTTCTTATGAATGTGAAGAAAAAATAATTTTTTCTTTTTAGCACTGCAAATATGCTATCCCAGAAATTGTTTTTTAAAAATAATAGATTTTATTCTTAAAAGTTATTTCTATTTAAGGTAAAAGAGACAATAAACTTTTGGCACCCTTATGCTACAATATATTCATTCAGGGTAGCACCTTATTACTTCGAAATAAAATAAAAAAAAAATGTTTATACATCAGTGTAGAGCAGTGGAGTAATTTATTAATTTGAAGATAATTTGATTTAATGAAGCCTTTCAAGGATTTTTCTTAATTTACCTGATAATTCACTAGTTATGTAGCCATGTTATTACTGGACATAGCCTTTGTTCTCACTTACCATGTATGAACCATAATTTTTATTAGGTTGAAGTTAGCACCCTTTTTTTTTTTTTCTTCTATTAAAAAGATCTATTATATTAAAAAGATAGTTTTATAGGAAACGTAAATAGATTAATTAAAAAAACATCTTGGTACATGAAAATGTTTTTTTATTACAATAGAAAATAAAAAATAAGTATTAAAAATGTAATTATTATTTATAGAAAAGTGATAAAAATAAGAAAAAGTATTTTAGTATTCTGGCTTTTAATTTTGGCCACTCAACTTAGAACTTTTCGTGGCAGCACTTTTTTGTCTCGACAATTTAATAACAATTTTGTAGATATTGATGTCACCAAAATACTAGGATAATTAATTATTTTGAAGAAAATTTAATAGTCTGAAACCATTCAAGGATTTTTCTTTAGTTACCTGGTTGTACTCGCTTCGGCGGTACATATACTAAATAATTACCTGATTATTCACTTGAACATGTCAGTTGTACACCGAACACACCTTATTCCTACCTTCCATATTAACAAAATCCATGGTTTTTGTCATGTTGAGGTTGGTATCCTTTTCTTTGTATTTCTTATGTTACAAAGATCTTTTAAATGTAGATCTAAATGAAACGTTATAGGAAGAGCTCGGTGCAAGAAAATGTTTTTTATATTGAAAAAAATATATAATTATTGTTAAAAAAAAATTGATAAAATAACTTAGTATTTTAAATTAAATTAAAATTAGTATTTTATTAGAATGGTTTTGTAAAATATCATTTTAACAATTGCTTTTAAACATCACATATAATATTAAATAAATAAATATATTACCTAAAAATATTCCCCCTCCCTATTTTGTCACGAGGTCATCTTGGAGTTTCTTACGTTGAGTTGTCTAACGAATATTTTATGTTAAAATATCTTAATTTTTTATTATTATTTTTTGTTTTTACATAATTGCAGTCCGTAAAGTGGTTTATTTATAAAGCATTGGAAAATAAAAGAAAATTTTCGTTTTGATTAGTTACGAATTTTTAAAATAGTGCTTTCAAACAAATTTTTATATTTGTGCTACTGCACTTCATGTTAATCCTATTTTATTTATTTATTTGTACTTATTACATTACTAAAGTTAATCAATAAACAAATAAAAATACTTAAATAAACAAACTACGCTTTGTGTTGATGTCTGGCTGGGAGTATATTTTAAGACGTGATTTAAAAAGCACAATAAGCTTTTATTACCCTCGTTGACGTAAATATCTTGTTCGGTCGAATCACACTTACCATTTTTACGACAGAAGATAATTAAATCTTTTAGTAAATGGTGTATATCTACTGTGCCTTTTCCCTGATTGAAAAATGCTAATGGGTTTTTATATTTCTTAATAAAAGTTACTCTAAAATATATATAATAATAAAATTTATGGTACAGAAAAAGTAGCTTCAAAAATCTACTGGAAATATTATTTTTGATTCATAGAAATCTCTTGATAAGAAAATTTATATATATATTTTTTCTACGTGCTGTTGATTAAAGTTTTAGAAAATATGAAGTGAATATCTTTAAAGAATTACTTAAATTTATATGTTAAAAATCTGTATTTTAAAATTTAATGACTAATTAATTATTTTAATTTGTTTCAGGTATGGTTCCAAGTTCTACACTAAAAGGTCTCCAGGCCATCTTCTTTTCAGACGCCTCGGGGGATTATCACGGATGGAGGAGGAAGCAAGTTGGGAGACTTGTGGATTGGAGTGGTTATGGGGCTTACTATGGAAGGATGGGTTTCTGGTTTGGACTAAATCAGAAATATATGGACATTAAGATCTTTATGGATAAGTTAATTGGTCACATGGTAAGGAGCATTGAGGATTTTTCGAAGGATTTTGGATTGCAAAGATTGGATACGAGATGAATTTAATGGTTTAGTAGAGCCCCAAAGCTCAACTCCGTACGTCCAAATAGGTCTAATCACTGTCATGTAAATGAGTCTTCTGTAATTAATTGGGAGCTTTGAACGTTTGTCTAGTAAATGTTGAAGTAGTCTGTAACGACGGGCAGTTTCTTATCGTTTTAGTCTTGTACGAGGGTGAATCAAATATAAACGGTAATTTTCAAAATTATATTTATTGAATAATATTATACAGAAACTATACCTTCAACATTTTTCAATGTAGTCTCCTGCATTATCTACACACTTCTGCCACCGATTTGGAAGCTTGAATATTCCCTGTTCATAAAAAGACTGAGGGCGAGTTTTTAACCATTCGCGCACGTGCTTTTCGACGTCTTCATTGTTTTCAAATCGTTTTCCTCCAAGATTTTTTGAGGCGCATCGTCACATGTGAGGAGACGTGGGTCCACCATTACACCCCCGAATCGAAAATGGCAAGTAAGGAGTGGCGAAGGAAGGATGAAGGCTGCCCAGTGAAAGCCAAAACTCGTCTCTCAGCCGGAAAAGTTCTTGCAACAATTTTTTTTGACTCAAGGGGAGTTCTACTCATTGATTTTCTTCACGATCAACGAACAGTGAATGCGGCTTACTACTGCCAGGTGCTACAGTCAGCAAAAACCAGTTACCGGAACAAAAGACGAGGTGTGCCCATTAGAGATGTCACCCTTCTCCATGACAACGCAAGGCCTCACACCGCATTGTTGACAAGGGATAAATTGGAAGAAATGGGCTGGGAACATCTCGAACACCCTACTTACAGTCCAGACCTGTCCCCTTGTGACTATTTTTTGTTTGCGCCCCTGAAAGAATCACTTGGAGGAAAACGATTTGAAAACAATGAAGACGTCGAAAAGCACGTGCGCGAATGGTTAAAAACTCGCCCTCAGTCTTTTTATGAACAGGGAATATTCAAGCTTCCAAATCGGTGGCAGAAGTGTGTAGATAATGCAGGAGACTACATTGAAAAATGTTGAAGGTATAGTTTTTGTATAATATTATTCAATAAATATAATTTTGAAAATTACCGTTTATATTTGATTCACCCTCGTATGTGGATTCCAAGTAAGACGTTTGTCCAAGTGGAGTCCTTGGTATCTGATCTGTTCAAGGGATTAGTGGAATATCATTAAAGGATACTGTAGGGCAGGATAAAAAAAAAAAATATGGTATCTGGTGATATCCCTAAACCGAAATTCATAAAATTGTACATAACATATTATTCATAGATACCACAGACATAAGGTATGATTATTTCTTTTCCTCTGAGGTAAACCGTCGTAATTTACATTTTGCCAACTTACAAGGGTATACAGTTGTAACACAACTGACGTGGGTTCACTTCTATCATGTCATGACGTATACAATAAATTCACATTGGCTATGACGCCGTTCATTAGCTGTATAGATAAGAAAAATTCCCACTCAACAATAACCCCGAAACTGAGAATTTTGTAGTTACGTCATTTTACCTCTAGGTCTAATATGTGCCTATTTTATTTTGAATTTTTAAAATTTTTATAATCCACTATTTTTTTATTTTATTTTTTTAATAGATATAGAACAGGTTTAATATAAATTAAAATGTAAAGAAAAATATAAAGATGTAGGTAGTTGGGGTATGGAGCCATAGATACACAGCAATTAAAAATATTAATTTATAATGCCGATGTTTAGTTATTGAAAATAAATTAAATTATTAATTTAATAATCTTTATGTATTAGCTTCATAGTCTGTATATATTGCCTTTATGTTATTGTGTTTATTCTCATACTGTTACTCTTTTCATACCTTTTTTTATACTCTCTGCAATTATGTCATATCTTGTTGTTTGTTTTCTTTCTCTTCTAGCCCTGATGAAGGCTTGAAATGCAACCCGAAAAGTCGGCGTCATACATTAAAATTTACTTTTAATTGCTGCGTATTTATGACTGCATACCTCAACTAGGTTTTCTCAGTCAAGAAATACCCCATCAATTAAGGAAATATATGTTCAAAGTTTGATTGAATGAATTATATACTGCATAAATTTTTGAGTTACCAACTGTCACATTTAAATTCATCGATCTATTCACAGGAAGATGCTATTATTGCTCTCGAACTAAATTGTAAATTACTGACGGTTTAGAAAAAAAAAAAGAAAGAAGAAATGTGAAGCAACTAGGCAGGAATTCGGCGAAGGACGAGGTAGGGGGAGGTCCATAATTGGAAGGCGGACGCCTCTGTTAGCGCCGCAATAACTCACGGATCCTCCTACCTCTTTGTCTTCCATTCTCTGTTATCTTCGGCGGCCGTCCTCTTTGGGACCCCGTCGGTCCCTGATTACACAAGATGGTAGGATATCCCAGGAAGGAGGTTCTCTAGGGGCCCATGTTACATATATTATCCCTCTCTCATTACCTTATTACCTAATACATAATGCTACACATGTTAAATATCTGTATAATATCATATGTTTAATTCATCGACTAGATGATCTAGGGTATTTGGTTCTTTTGTGTAAGGAATAGAATAAAATGTTTTACGCCGTGAACCTACAATTGAATCCGCCGAAAAACGTTCTAAGCGAGAAACATAAAATTTTGAGTAATCATTGAAAGAAAATCATAAATTAAAGTTTTTGTTAGTTTTGTAGAATAGACTGTATATTCACAGTTATATACCCCCCAGAGACGGGGAATTTCTTGTATGTTTGCCTTTTAACTTCTCCTACCGAAGCTGTGAATTCAAACATCATCCCATAATTCTTTGACTCTGTACCCCTCATTTAAGCACTAGTTAACTGAACTTAATTCCCCTTCAAAAGTATTGCAACACCTATAATTCTCGAGATTTTTCTGGTTTTTATCTTAATCCATATTGGTTTATACTCATATAATTATTATTTATTAAACGTGAGATATTAAGGATTAGACATATCAATGTTTTTCCCTGTTAATAAAAAACGATTAAATTTTAGATTTTTTTTTTTTTTTCAAATTTCCCTCAGTCCACGTTTATCATTTGTTTTGTTATTTACAAGCATGCCAAGACTAATGGGAGCAGTCATTTCAAGCCAGAAGGAGCAATATGTCTTATTAAATATAAATTTAAAAGTTATTATTGTTAAAAATGAAAATTTTAAAAATTAAGTTTTTCTCTAACTTTTTTGTTTATTGGAAGAAATATTGCAATTTATTTTAATAAAAATTATTTATGTCTTGTTTAGGAATGTTAATTACAGACTTCAGAACCTTTCTACATTATGAAAAAAAAAAAATACGTTTTTATAAAATTCAAATATTTCGAAGTGTTGTGATACTTTTGACGGGGAGTTTATTTCTTATATAGCAATCAACATAAAAATATTGCCATTTTTTTTTATCACTTAAACAACATTTAACTTTGCGCTAGGTTGTTACAAAACTTGTCCATAAACACATCCCTTAATTTCTCACATAATTAAACCTCTATAAATTAAAGAGGGTATGCTAAGAAGATAACATCTTTCAAAATGGATATAGTGTTTTAAATGTTGATATTTTGTTATTTCTATTTCCCCGTTGTGATAATTTTTCATTGTAAGTATTGTGTGTATTCTGTGTCATCTACATTACTTCTCGCCTTTAGGTAAGGCTATTTTATTTTGGAATTTACATAATATTATTATTTACTATTTTTCTTTTTTTATCTTCACTTTTTATCGAACGAACTGTGTCGTGGTTTGTAATCCAACCCCATATTAAGATATCCATCCCATCGCACACTAAGCACTCTATCTTTTAGCAAAAAAGACATAAATTCTCATAAAAAGATGAAGAAGCAGACAAATAGGATAAAGTGGGTACCATAGCGATCCTATAAGTGGACGAGTGGGAATTGGGTCGGTTTGAATGGAACTATTAGGTCAGTAAAGGGCAGCCGGTTGTTACGTAACTGCCTCCGCTGTCTTTCTCTTTACTATCTTTCGCCAGCTGTCTCTCCGTATCTTTTCCTTCTTTCTAATCTTTTCTCTCTCAACTTGTTTTATTTTATTATAATTTGGATTTCAAGTTATGAATAATTATTTTTTTAGCCTAACCAAAGGTTGGAAGATAAATAATTGTATAACAGCCAATAATGTTTTATTAGCTTAAAAAGTACAAGAGGAATGCTTATGAAAATATTTTAATTCTTTATATATAGTGTATATATCTATTTATTTGCAAATGCATTTAAATATATATATATATATATAAAACATAAATCGATATCTTTAAGAAACTACTGTTTCCAAATCATTTGTAAAATTTTTATGTTTCATATTATTTGGCCAAAATTTTACTATCGTGCATTTTTTATTATTCATTGAAGTGAATCATTAATCAATTTATGGCATATTTTTTTTTAATTTTGGATTTAAATAAATATTCAAAACTGTCGCACTTGTATTTCGAGTGTCACAACTCAAAAATCTGCATTAAAAAAATGTAAAATCGCACACAGTTTTTTTGAAATATCAACAGGGTACCTAAATTATCTATTAATATCTACCGCGAGAGAGATAAGTCAGGTGGGATTTGAAGTTAATTCGATACATTTTTGACATTTCAAAGATACCTATTGAACTTAAATATGATGATAAATAAAAAATACAGATTCTTAGTTGTCTCACTTTTAAAATACATGTGCGATATGTTGATCGTATTTTTGGATTCATTAGTAGTAATAAACAAATCGAATAAAAAAAAAACGAAATTGGCTTTTGTTGAATGTATTGACAGGTGATTTTTCTGCAGTCGATTGACACAAATACTGAAATTTCTCAATATTATCTAAATCATCACTTTCATGAATTTCCTTAAAACTAATCCAACTTCACAATAATACTGTTTTAAAATTAAATTTTAAGCAACTTGTAATTCTTCTTATTATGTGAAGTTAAAGCAGGGGAATGAGAAAGGTTTTTATTCTTTCAACAGTTGATTTAAACTTTTATAATTTGGATTTTAAATTATAAATTAAATTTATTTAGCTTAACCCAAAGATCTCATTCATGTTCAGCAGATAAATAACTGTATGCAGCTTTACGTTCCATTTTCTCGGGAAATGCCTTAAAGCGGGGTGAGATAACCAGAAACAGATCAAAGTTATGCCAAAAAACAAAATTTTTTCTTCAAAACAAAATAATTCGGTCGCATGTTTGAAAGTGGGAGCATTAGTGCTTACCGCGACCCGATAAACGATTCAGTTACTCCGAAAGCGATTTTGAAATGATTATGGTAGTGGTGGACACTGGTGAGGAAACTTATAAGGGGTGGTGCTCCTGATCGTTTTGAAAAATAAAAAAATATCTCTATATTTAGAGCATTTTATTTCCTTTTATCATTATAAAAATTGCACAAAATGAATTATTTAAATAAATATTGCCATTTAGAATAAATAAAAATCTGATGTTATTTTTAAGTATTTTTGGTTTAATATCTTATCATTACCTTTTTCACAATTTGGTTGACTATATATTGCATATTATCATACTTATTTTCATATTATAGTGAATATTGTAGTACCTTTTCTCTGTTTTTGTTGGTTATCAATCCTTGCTAAATAAATGCTTATAAATCCGGGATTTATTACTTATATATATATTACATACGCTCTTTCCTATAAAATACTTTTTTGGAAGGAGCTGAACATTTGAGGAGCTCTCTTTAAAAAATTACACATGTCCACTTCAGAAAATGTTTAAAAATTAAAAAAGCGCAAAAAAAAAACTAAAAAAAAAACAAACAAAAAAAAACCCTCTGCTGTTAAATCGAAAACTATTATATTTTTTAAATCCTTGTCAGATGTCTATTAACGAAAACAAGGTTTTAATAAAGAAAAAAAAATTAAAATTCGACCGAAAATGGTTTAATTTTTGAAAGATAACTCCTTATGTACTTTGCCTTGATTCGTGTCCATGTGTTGGTTTTACTCCGTTGTAACCAGGTTTTGCCTATATTGGCATTGTTTCTAAATGAAAAAAAAAAAGAAAAAGATTTTCATGGGAGATGTAGATAGTTAGGGTAGGCAGTCATAGATACTCAGCTTATCAAAATAAAATTATTTTATTTTAATTGTCGCAAACTATTTGTTATCTCACAAACAAATAGCCTTGGGCAAAAAATGATGTGGAACATCATTAAAATACATTGTAGGACAGAAAGTCGTAAAGGTAAAGGTTATTTTATGGGATTTATTTTGATTCTCCATTTTTGACACCATTCTTGAAGGTTTATTGGAGTTTCTGCGATGCAATGAAGGGATGATTGTTTACTGATAACACACAAGTGTCACATACGTTTCTACATTTAAAAATATGTTGATTGAAAGGAAAACATGGCCTATAAAATATATTTTTTATGGGAGATGTAGATAGTTAGGGTAGGCAGTCATAGATACTCAGCAGATCAAAATAAACTAACAATTTTATTTTGATCTACTGAGTATCTATGACTGCCTACCCTAACTATCTACATCTCCTATACTTCACAGTCACCCATACCTTTTGAATATATTTTTTATGCTTAAGGTGATTTTGAAGTAAACATTTTTAAATGTACGAAATTCAAAATGTCAAATATCTATTAAGCTCAGTATTTCTTAATGATTTTCATACTAAAAAAAAAAAACTATTTTATTTAAGCCAACTTTTTAGATTCTAAGCTCTAATATATTTTTGTTATTTTTTTTACTTTTTTTTTTTTTACCATTTAATGTGAATTAGATTCTTATTTTGACCTTATACCTGGCTTAACTGTCTTAATTCTATTATATTTTGCTCGGAACGGAAGATGATGACAAGCATTGTGTTCCTGTTGAGTTAAATTACTATTCCTGGATTGTAAGGCGATGACTCAATGCTGTGTAGTCAATTTTACAGTTCCCACGCACAAAGATTGCACCTCTGTCTTGCAAAAAAAATAGACCCTGATTGATGGACGTCGCATCCAGGAAGCCAGTAAGACAGTTGTATACAGCATCTAACTCATATAGATGTTTGTCCTAATATTGTTTGTTGAGTACCTCGTTCCAGTTGTCATTTCCCTTAATAATCGTTTTTACATCATTGCATTTTTTGGCCAAGACTATTTGTTTGTGAGATAATTTTCCGTGTACGTTACTTTCCTATGGTGAAGTAGTTTTGTAGATACATAATATCTCCGGTTTTAATGTTCAAACTGGACTAAATAATTAGTCTTTCTGAAACCAAAGACAAACTTCTAAATAATAATATTAATTAAATGTCTGTCGCTGAAAGCCCTAAAAGCCGAGAAAAAAAAAAAATAAAATATCATTAAACTAATTTATTTTACACCTCGAGTTTAGAAAATGATATCGACATGATTCTTGCACCAAGATGTTTAGTTTTGATTTCGAATTTATGAAAAAATACAGCCACTTCGTAGATTTTGGTTTAGGTTAATTAAATTCTTAAAAAAAATGATTAGATTTTCAAGCAAACTACCTCTATAGATTTTTTCACACAAAAATTGACGTCAGATTCTAATTCAGCATCCTAAAAAAACATTGAAAAACGCTCATTCAACAAAATCAAAAAATATCATTATTTTCACGCTCTTCGAGGAAAATTCGAATCCGATGTCGGATCTATATAAATGTAAAATTTGAGCATAAACCTATTAAAAAAAAAAAATATATTGAATGCACTTCACTTCAAAACATTTAGGTGGTAACACCTGTAAAGGGTGATAGAAAATTTATTAGCCCTAGAATTCCACTTCAGCACCCTCAAAACTTAGGAAACGTATGTATATATAGATAGAATCAAAACTTCACACCCTCAAATACTTATATATATATATATATATATATATATATATATATATATATATATATATTTATACTATTTAGGAGAAATAATGTATTACTTTAATAATAATAATAAGCGTTTTTTAATGTTTTTTAGGATGCTGAATTAGAATCTGACGCCAATTTCTGTGTGAAAACATCTATAGAGGTAGTTTGCTTGAAAATCTAATTATTTTTTTAGAATTTAATTAACCTAAACCAAAATCTACGAAGTGGCTGTATTTTTTCTTAAATTCGAAATCAAAACTAAACAACTTGGTGCAAGAATCATGTCGATATCATTTTCTAAACTCGAGATGTAAAATAAATTAGTTTAATGCTATTTTATTATTTTTTCTCGGCTTTTAGGGCCCATTGGTCGGGACGGCAAAATACGTATCTAATATTTTTTGACCAGGAACCTCCAAAAAAATAGCCAACAAGATCCGTGAGAGACTGAGTGTGTCCTCCCCTTGTCAGTCGAATTCACTTGTCTCTAAACTTGCCCCACTCCCAATTTTTATTAATCCTTCGAGGCGTCTGAAAAAACTTTGGCCAAGAGACCTTCTGAAATCTAGAACGTTTATTGAAGTGTTACTAGTAAATATTTCTTTACATGTTATTGGCATGTCATCGTAATAATTTTCCTCAAATTTACTTGTATATAATGTATTCAGTTGTAAAGATCAATAAATAGTTAAATTAAAAATAAAAAATATTGAATAAAATTCAGTTATAAACCTATAGTCTTCCTCATTCATTAAGTGTCAACTTCTTCTATAAAGCTTATTGAATAACCAAGTTATTAATTAGGATTGCAAAATGAATCGTAAATGAATTATTTCCAATTACATCTTCCTAATAAAACGGCAATTAAATACGTTTCAAAGAATTTTATAATTGTCGGCCCTCTTACAAGGAAAGTTAGCCCAGGCATAAATAACAGTTCTTTGCTGGAATTCTTCAACTTATTTGATATTGAAAAAATGATTATTTTTTTTTTGGGTCTTAACTTCGTTATGTTCATAGGGCAACTATGTAGAAGGACGGGTTATCTTACTGGTTACCAGCCTCATCTAGTGGGAAGGTCAAGATTAATATCAACCGAAATAAATTTTAACCCAACCAGGTTGGATTCGAACCCACGACCTTCTGTACCGTGCGCGCTGAGACCCTCGCCACAAAAATGACTAATTAATAAAAATATAAAACTTATTTGTAGTAATTATTAAATCGGATTTTAAATGCACTTCATCTTGTAACTTATTGCATCCAAAAACAGCAAATTTCTTGACGAAAAGATTCACCCAGAAAGAACTCTTCAGTTTTTTTTTGTAATTTAAACAATTGCCTAATTTTCTATCACCTTTTAACCAATTCAAACCAAATTTACCTATAGTAGGTAATGGTTAGGGTTGGTATATTTACGGGGCTTTGTCTATTGGAGTGGTCTTACTTAACTTAAGAACGTAAGTTATAAATTTTTCAATAACAGACTTCAATTTTTTTTTTAATGATGTATTATATAAATCATTGAAACAGAACATTTAAGGGAACGAAATCGTTATTTATATGGATAAAAAGAAAAATAATCGTATCTCCAACTGCAAAGAAATGACAAAATCGGATAAACTGAAGACAAGAGCTTTAAAATGAAACATTAAGTCATGCTTTCAAAATTTCAACAGCCCTATAATAATAATAACTCAAAACAGCGATAATTTTTCTTTTCGACAATTATTTGAGAATTAAGTTTTTGTATTGAATCCAAACCCGCCTAAATTTGAAAGGTTGGCTTACTCAATGATTTGAATTTTTTTTTACACATTTATATGTTTATTACTTTAATCTGCTCTAAAATTTAAATGTTTAGAACGATGTAAATATAATTCTCAAGTTTGAGATATAATATTTTTTATTTATTTTATTAGTATTTTTTTTATTATTATTATTTTTTTATTATTTCCAAGTTTAGCCAGGAGACAGAGAGTTAAAATCCCCGAGAAACTCTCACAAGCACTGATTATAGGAACTGTCTTCTTAGTGGTTTTTTTTTCATTATCAAAAAGGAACCGCACTAGACATTCCTTTGTGGTCTAATTCTTTTGAAATCAATTTTTTTTCTAGTAAAACGGAGTTGTATTTTTTAATAATCTGTTACTTGCCCCTCAGTTATTTATATTTCTTATTCTCTTTCACCTCATTCCTAGTTTATAGTTAGGCCAAGATTAGAAACCTAGTTCCACGTCCTTCCTATTCATATCTATCATAAAATTCAAATGCCAAGAACTAACCTGTTGAGGAATACTTCTAAGATCATGACTTATTTTAATAAGCCTTGACTCATAAAATAATAAAAACGTTTAACTACTAATTTAACTAATATGAATATGAACTAATAAAACGAAAAATATTTCCTCATAAATTGAAATAAGGCCTTTATTGATTATATTTTTTTATTTTAGATTTATCTTTACAGTTGAATCTAATGAATACTTTCCAGAAATAAATAATAAACAAATAGGAAATTTTGTATTCTATTATTTAACTTAAGGAAAATGTAGTGAATGTTAAAGTAGTCTGTAACGACGAGCAGTTTCTTGTATGTGGAATCCAAGCAAGACGTTTGTACAGCTAGCGGGTCTGTTCAACAGGGATTAGTGAAATATCATCCACATATTTAAGATATTTTTTTTTTAATAATTTAAATGAATATAAGTTAATTTTATTATCAATGTCCTGCTCTATATAATACTGTACTTATGTAAGCTCTTATATAGAATGACGCTCACCCCTTTCGGTAAATTTCAAACTTCGCTGTTGTCCACATATCGCTTTTTTAATAATAAATTAATTGAAAATCGGCAGATTTTATTTCTAAATCTCCCTGGAACTATAAAGATGATGTAAACATTTGGTTCAGATTGGTTCAGTAGTTTTTGTGGTTAGTGATCACAGACAAAAAATGGCTTGTCCTATTATATAATGGTGTAGATTTAACTATTAAATTAATTAAACTATTTGTTATTTTACATTAATAGGTATATCTTATATTTTTATTTTTTGGTTTATTCTAGTTATATAATAAAATAATAACCCTATACCTTAGCGCCACCGACAGAGTTCAATGAGATTCCTCGCCAAGACTAGAGCTTTTACTATCCGATGGCTGTGGTACATTCCCTCAGGAGCAGACATTCCAGAGGGCCGTGGAATTTCCTGCGCGGCCTTGGTACTGCACCAGCGAATAACGACCTCGCTCAACTAACGGGCTTACCCCTCTATACTCTCCGGTATATCACACCATGCATCCAACAATTAACTTTTTTTATATATAAGTATACATTTATATAATTTAATTATATTATATTAGATATGAACTCGCAATGTTCAGTTATTCATAATTCATTCGGTTCATGAACTTCAAGCTCACAGACTTTCCTCTTAAAAAAAGCAGGTTGGAATTTAAGAGGATGCTTACTGACTGAAGTTTTTTACGATTTAGTCAGGTATAAAAAATTATGCAATGAGAAATTACTGATCATACTATCTGCTTAGAAATACGCAAAATCGAAAATTAGGAATTTATACTCTACTCTAGTTAACTTTTAGGATCTTATGTTTTTTTTATTTTTTTTTTTTACTCTATAGTCATCCTTGCAGTTTTCTTATTTAATTGATGACTGGAAACTCTTTTTATCGTTATCGATTATGAAACTTCAAAAAAGGAAGATAATGATCTTAATAAAAAAATCTATAGCACTCAATGAAGTGAATATCCTAATATTTTTTTTAGAATCACAATTTCGGTTTTGTATCCTTATTGACTTGTTATATGAATGTAAGAATATTAAAAGGAAGCTGCCTTTTTTAGCAATTTACGTAGGTGTTTATTTACAATCACACGTAAACTATTTTTTTGTTACGAATTGCCGCGTACATTGCCAATGTCAGTCAAATTCCACCAGAAGCAGTGATCGGTTCGGCCGACTGATCGGTCTTTTTGCAACTGATATTGAGTGGACGATTTAGCAGGAAACGTATAGGCCATTTTGATTTCTACACAACACGTTTTTTCTCGACTTATATCTTATTCCAAAAATCAATTATTAAATATAGAGATTCATAAGAAATGGAGGTTATACGTCACTTATGCATAACGACTGAGGCACAACTTAAAAACAGTGTTTAGTTAGACCTAATATTAGAGACACAATGTAATCTATTCTGAAATGTACTGGATTTTTGTTATTAGAACAGTTGTTCCTTTATAAGTAAAGGTATAAATGATTTTAGCTTAATATATGGGGGATGGTTGCGGGAACGACAAAGCTTCAAAGAAAAAAAAACAAACCTCAAATCAAGAATTTTTTCATCTTTTATTCTAATCATTTTATTCAATTTTATCGGATATGGTTATAAATTATGTAACTTTTGAATTGATGTATTAATTATAATTGTTATGAGATTTGTTCTTTATTATATTTTTTCATGTTTAGATTTTCGCAGTTTCTTCGGACACGTTCTGTATCTGTAACCCCCTCAGAATCGAGTTTTCTAGATCGTTTGTTTGTTTCGTTTAACGTCACGTTATGCTGCTATGGCTAATCGGCCGATGCTACGGAGGGAGTCCTAAATTTTGCCTATCCATGTATATCTATCCTAAATATCTTTAGGAGTACCTGACATTGCACAGGCTAGGGACCCCCCATTTTACGTCCCTTCCGAAGGACGGCATAGCTAAGGATTTTTTACTCCCTTTAAAAAATCCTAAGGCCATCTGCCGGGCTGCGAACCCGCGATCTTGGGTTTAGCAGGTTGCTATGCTAACCACTACACCACAGGTGACACAGGTGTAGGAGGACCACAGGTGAGGAGTTTTCTAGAATTTTAATTTTAATTTTTTATTTTTTACTCGAAATTTTTATTCACACCTGTTAATCAATATGAATGATATAAGCTAATTTGATGAAATACTGATTTTAATGAAGAATTTTGCGCAAAAAATAATAGGGTGTGAAAATTAATTGTTAAGGTTTATTTTGTTGAAGTGAGAATTTTTGGTACTGTTAGAAGTTTAAAAGATATTATTTGGCAATCATTAAGACCTAATATAGTGGAAACTTGTGTTCAAAAAATAGTTGTTTCCAAGTTTGACGGCCGTGTTACTTACATACTCTAGAATGGTGAGGTAATCGCTGAACTAGTCGATTAGGAGTATTGAGGTATGATGTTAAAGACAAAGTAGCACACTATATAAATAGCCGTTTCGTTCTATATCATACAGTTCTAAGTTGCTTATCTCTTTTATGGTTTAGTTTATCTATTGTTCCGCCCTGGTGTTCTGCTTGTGTGTATGTCTGAAATAATGAGGGCAAACTTTTACACCCCAGTTAATAAAGCACATTCAAAGATTTCGTTTTGTTTTCCTAACGTCTGTTATTTCATATTGATGTCCTTACTAGGAAGATAATCGCACATAAGCAGGACATCACTACTGATCGTTCCGCTGATCGACATTATTGAGGATCTATGAGCGGACACGGGACGCCAGGGCTGTTGAGAGCTGCATCCAAATGTGCTCATTAGGGGCGGTGTGGAGGGACTGTTTGTGATTCAGCTGCTGTGGCGGTGTTTGTCTGATTGTCATCTCCGATCACTATCCCGCGCTTATCCGTCATTCATGTCCTCTTTTGCTCAATAACGACCCTCTTCATGGCCCTGGAAACAGTGTTGGTTCTTCGCTTGCAGTTTTTCTTTGAAAGTCTTTCAGGGACATATGGTGTTGTGAATATATCTTTAGTCTGCGGAATGTTAATGGGAAAATCAACTCGAGATAGGCACGAAAAATAACCAAATAATCCATTGCTCGTTAAGAAAAGAATGTATTAATAATGAGAAAACGAAGTTCCGTCGTTAGCGTTGAATTTCACTAATATTCCTTCATTGATTAATGTAGCTATTTTTGTTTTATTAACATAACATTGATACTTTCATAAAATTAAAATAATAGTATATAGTGATTCAGCTGTGAAAATATGAAATGAGTAGTACACCCTCTCGCCTTCTGTTGGCGCGTCTACCCTCCAGTTGGTAAGTGTAAGTCTGTGTAGCTAGCGTTCTATTTCTGCGATCGTGCATAGCGTTCTATTAGCGATCGTGCTAATAGCGCTGCTTTTGCATGGGTTATGTAACAACTCACAATTTTGAGTAATTTATATTTAATATCTCATTTTATACTTCTTTTGAAATATTCAGATTTTACTAACTACTTCTGCACATAAATCGTTCAATAACTGATTTTACATTAGTTATTGTCACTATCTTGTAAAATACATTCCAAGAACTATATTTAGTGTGGGATTTCTTGTTTAGCTTAAAGTATAGTAATTAAGGAAAAATAACTGTAAATTTCAACCTAATTGAAATATTCTTTCGGTAATTATTCTAGGAATATTTCATTAAGGGTGTTAGTAACTATCAGATAGGGTATCTTTTGTAGTGTCTTAAAGGAAAATTGTAGCTTTTCATTTTCATTAAGTCTGTCGCTGTTTTGTGTTTTATGGTTTATTGCCTAAGGAGTCGCATGTTACATTGAAATATATATATATATTTTTTTTTTAAATTTATATTTGAGGCGTTGAATTCCAAAACTAGATAAGTCCAATATCCATTTTTTTTTTTTAATGTTTTTTCTACTAGATTATCTTATGGTGAAAGATTGTCGTCCATTTGTAGTTAAATCACATTGAAAACCGCAATACAGAAAATCAGGCGTCTCCCTATTTCAGTCAAAGCTTTTATCTTCATAGGCGAGCTGTAAAAAAATAATAATAATAATAATGGATTAAGCTGGTTTTGGAATTATTTTTTATTTATTTATTTATTTTTTTTATGATATCTATGTTCTTTTTTGACAAAGGCATGTCCGCAATAAAGCAGTACAGTATTTGGATAAGTAAATTGCTTGTATCCTAGTCCTTCATTAAGTGTTAGTATGATCAGCTTAAACTTTAATTTCGTCTGGGGATCAAATATATAGATTAAAAACTAAGAAAAAAATATATATAAGAGTTTGAAGAGTAAACTACTGATGTATCTGGAACCCATTTCGTAATGGGGTCGTAACTTAAATATTGTTCCCCGCCGCCCTCGTTCACTTTTACGACACAGCCGCTGCCTCCGATAGATCAGGCGGGGGCGGTCTGGTTGGAGAAGGGCGGTTGGGGGGGGGGGCGATTTATGAATTATCGCCGACCAAATCTGCCGGCTGTCTCGCTATTTTTCGTTTGTTTCCTTGTTCTTGGCAAGTCCCCAGCCCTCGAGTGTCGTGAGGTTATGTTGTACGCACCCAACTCATCTTCTTTTTATGGCCTGTTTTCTTGTCCGTTTTGTTTTGACTCTCTTCCAGATTATTTTTCTGAAATCTCGTTCCATTTTTATTACTACTAAATTATTTTCCTATAAGTTTATCGTTTATGTATTATTTGTTTTCTTTTTAATATATACTTTCTTTTTAGTTTATCGAGCTTATAACTCATATTATTTTAATAAATTGAAAATGTTGGAGAATATTTTATGAAAGACATCATTGATTTTTTTTTTTTGATTTTTTTTTGTTATGAGTAAATAATTATAAAAATGGAAGAATAAATAAAAAGTAACCATACACTATAAGTCACTTATGAGCCAAAATTAAATAAACCTTATCCTTTACGTAAAATTTCGGGCTAAATCCATTTTCAAGGCTAGATTTAAAAAAAGATAAGAAAGACCGACAATGCTATAGATAGTTTTGCACCAAAAGCACTAAATTTTTTTTATAACAATTTATTGAAATTTACACTGTACAAAATTTATACATCAAGTAAATGTGCTGTTAACTATTACAATAATGTGACAAAACTTGAAAAGAACTACTCATCAGTAGCACTTAAATAAAAATTCTACACTAGAAGGTCTCTGGACCATCTTCTTTTTAGACGCCTCGAAGGACTATCGGAAATGGTGTAGGAAGCAAGTTGAGAAATTAGGGGATTTGAGGTGGTTATGGAGCTGACTATGAAAGGATAGATATCTGGTTTGGGCTAAATCAGCAACATATGGAACATTAAGATCTTTATGCATGAGTTTATTGGAGTTTAAGGATTTTGAATTTTAAAGGATTGGATACGAGATGAATTGGATGGTTTAGTGGAGCCCCAAAGCTCAACTCCGTACGTCCAGATAGGTCTAATCACAGTTATGTATATTAGTCTTTTGTAATTATTTGGGAGCTTTGAACGTTTGTCTAATCAATGTTGAAGTAATCTGTAACGACGGACAGTTTCTTATCTGTTTAGTCTTGTATGTGGATTCCAAGTAAGACGTTTGTCCAAGTGGATAAAAGCACTAAATTGAATAAATTAAAGCAACAACCCCGCTTTTTTGCTTTAATTGGATAATTATAATAATATGAATAAATAAGTTTCATGTGTCTCTTTTAAAGTTAGGAATAATGTCATGTGGTTGCTTAAGTGCCGAATTAATAATTACTAAACTCATCTTTTGATAAAAATTAACATATTTTTAATTCGCTTTTATTAACTTCACCTGTATGTAAAGGAATCTTTCATCGTAAATTTTACTAATTTCCAGTTATCTGATTAAATTTAAAATTTGCACACATTTGAAAGACCAATAACAATACAATAATTGTGCATCCAATGTTCTCACTTAGTCTAGTTATATTACCCCCAAAATGTCTTCTGGGATCTGCCTTGCAAAAGGTGAATTAGTAGGTTTTATGTTTTTATATGGACTAGATGGGTCCTGAGAATAAAATATATAAAATAAAACTAAATTTGATAGGGGAAAATGTTAGGGGGAAGAAAAAACCCAAACGTTTTATATTGTTTTCAGATATAAAAAAAAACAAAAACACAACATAGTTAATTAAATTGTAATGTAATGAAATATTGTATTTATTAATTGTAATGTATTGAAAAATGAAAATTTCAGTCAATTTTCTTTTTGTGACAGACTGTAAGTTGGGTATCGCTTACATCTTGAAGGAATATGACCGAGTGACTTTAGCAATCTTCTTTCTCGCAAGCGAGCGCTGAGTGGGAAATGACCATGCCGTCTAGACAGCCGAATGGTGGGTGTTTGGGAGGGGGGAGGGGAGGAGGTAGACTGAATAGCACTCGTTTGTGCTCGTCCATTTCCCACTTATCATCAGTTATATCATTATCATTATCCCATTACGAACTTCATGCAGAACTCTTGATGGTAGTTTAAACTTTTTCTCCTTATTTTTCATTATGGTTAGTCAACTTTTTAGTCTTCGGTACATTTTAAACATCCGCCTGGGGGGGGGAGGGGGGGGGGTTGAAATGCTTAGCGTTTACTGGTGTTTCAATGATGTTTGGGATACTTGTATGTGGTCGATTTTGCTGTCTTCATAAAAATGGACGACCGGAACAGGAAGCATCTTCAAAATCAAAATTACTGTTTCCGAAGCAAGCAAACCATCTACGGATGGTACTTTCTCCTAACGCATCATAACTGTATTTACAACAGTTTTTTCTATTGTTCTGCAATGTTCGTTTTCCTTTACGGGAATAAAAAAAAAAAAATCACATTAAATTTTTATTTTATTTTCTTATGAGGGTGAACCAAACAGTCATTGACACTCTATCTTAAAAACTAGAAAAAAAAACATATTTAGCCAAAAAAAAAGGAAATCACAAAATTTTCTTTAAATCTTACAATTGTACTGTGTAAAAGTACTTTCAATTCTGTCCGTATTTTAAGAGATATCCATAGAGTGTCAATAACTGATTTTACATCATTTATTGTCACTATCTTGTAATACACATACCAGGCATAATGTTTGGTGTGGACTTTCTTGCTGGATTTAAAGTATAGTAATTAAAGAAAAATGCCTGCGAATTTCATCTTTATTAGACTATCCTTTCTATAATTTTAGTATGAAAACTTCTGAATATTCCCTTAAGGGTGTCAATAACTGTCTGGTTTACTCTTCAGACTATTTAGATATAAATGAGATTTCATACAATGTCTTTTTAGACTGTAGTTCATACTGACTGAAACTTTTCTCTTGGTCATATAAGTTAAAATTGTGTCAAGATTTACTTACCAACCCAAAAGCATCTTGGAACAGTCAAGTGTATTTTGCCTAAATTTAATCCTAAACTTATCTCATAGGTTGGTTGAAGTTGTTTATCTAAGGTTGGATTGACCAAAACCAGACATACTAATAAGTTTGGTATAATATATCTCAAAGTAGAAAATTATAATAACAAAAGTTTAAATATATCACATGGTAGAAATAATTTTGCCACGGATCTACAAATTAAAAGCCCAACAGAAGTATGCTTGATAGTATTAATACAATTTGGGATTGATGAAATATTTGTTACTTTAATTGGTAATTCGCTTATCTAAATATTTGTTATAGAGATTTTATTATATAAAATTGCCGATGTTTTGAATTTTTGTATGCAGGACTAATAATAAATTTATAACATTAGAAACTATTATTACGTTTATTAAACCAATTATTTAACCAAAGTGGCACCAGAAGCCAAGTCGGACTCGAACTCGGGCCCGGAAGCTTGGTAGTCAGGTGCACTTGATATGCATATTTATTTTAAGCATCGTTAAAACCTCAAAAATCACTTGTAATAAAAGTTCTTTATTTTTAAATTATGTTTTTTACCATTACTCGACTAATGATAATAGTTTTTATATTTTACTATTTTTTCTTAATTGTTTTGTAGAAGGTAGGAAGGAAGGTTATTTGAATCCACTACTAATTCCAGTTAAAGTGTTTCTTTTTTTTCTTTTTTTATTATCGATTACTTATTTACTCTTTGTTTTTATAAAAGACTTTTATTCTTACTTTAATTTTTTTTTGTTTATCTGTTACTATCATTATTTTTATTTATCTTCTCTCTTTAACTTCTGAACCATGAATTATGTATTTCTAATATGCATGTTACATAATTAAAACTCTAGTTATAACTTATTGTTTAGGTTTAAGGCATTGCTCCCTAGGATTACATTGATGGCCTATAGATTTTATTTTAAACAGTGTAACTTACTTTATATTTATATATTGCTCCATTGATTAATATTTATAAAGCGACTACGATATGCAAACTGATAGAGTAAGGTTGCCCAGTTCGGCTCTAAGTGATTTGAATACAATGACTAACAAATAAATCGATTTAATATTGATCCCATTGTATTTTAGTCGATTGTTAATTAGTCGATTAAACGTTGTTGTACGCCTGTATTATACAATTAACATAGTAACTATTATTCATGTGTGAATTTATTATTTGATAGTGAGAGGGTTTTTAACTAGATTAATAATTAATCGATGCAATTTCAAGGCTTTTCACTAGGTGATTTTAATATTATATATTTTTTTTCTTTTCTTGTTAATAAAAAATTGGTTTTTATTCTATAGCAGCCATGATAACCCTTTTTGGAATTTCCGGCAAAGTTCTATCAAAAGTGTTATTATTCTCTCGTATTGTTTTTTTTTCAACCGAGAAATTGTGGTAGAAAAAATATACATGAAATGTCGGTGATTTCAGTGTTAATAGTTGGTCTGTTATTAAAGATAGTATGTTTATGTATATATATATATATATATATATATATATATATATATATATATATATATATTTATTTACTTTTTTGTCAATATGGAGAAGAATCTATGTATAATAATAAAATAATCAAAAAAATGCCTACGTCATTGGATTTGAACAATTCCTTGGAATCCATTTTTCATGGTCGATTCTCGATATCCATTTTATTCTGAATAATCGGCATTTTGAATTGACCTTTCCCTATATTCAAACAAAATATAAAATCATCCCAAGATGATTCAACTCGCTGAATATGAGGCGTACTAATGTCTTAGTCTTGTGGGTTAAGGAAAGATGAGATACTGTGAAACAGAAATCTATTTCCTCTTGAAAAACCTCTTTTACAAAATTATTTTTAATTCAACTTCAATGTTTCTAACATAATTTTATCCATTTACGATATAGCTATCAGTTAATATTTTTTATTTCCAGTCCAGTCTCTTATGTGCTTACTTTATTTTGAAAATTCGAAATTGATAATATTGACTCTATAGGCTTCTACTTTCACCAGTCTATTTCTTCAGGTATTATTACAATTTTCGTCCGAATTTTAGTGGAGAAATGATATCGAAGGATCTGTATCCTATCAATTTTCTTCCTGATCATTAAGTGCCTGATCCTAACGCCGGATGACTTCAACTGCACCTAGGAACCCCGATGTCACCCCCCGCGGACTCCTGATTTCGTCCTTGCAGCAGCCACACCCCCCGCTCTAAATGTCATCCGGACCTGTTCTTCGGCGGACTACTTTTGCTCCAGACACCTTTCGCTCTCCAATATCTCCTTGCAAAGGTCGCCGCTCTTGGGGCTAGTCCGGCTATTTCTCTAACGGTACCCTGGGCGGCCGATTGATAAATCACTAGGCCGATCTACGCGGCCGCGGGGTACAGATCAGGAAGGCCGTCGTAGAAATGGAAATCGATACGGGCAGGCTCTCTAATCGATTACTGTCTGGTATGCGGATCGGATATTATAGTGGACTTTCTAGAAGTTAATTGCCACAAGAGTTGTATTTGGACATAAAAGGTAATTCAAGGGGTATTAATGAGAGCACGGTGAAAGGCTGTGAATTGTAATTCCTTTCAGAAGTGTATGTAACAAAGAAATATCCGTACCAATAAAAATGGTCATTGGCTGAAGTGTTATAGCGTTAAAAAAATAAAAAAAATAAAATTTAAAAAATGTCTTGAAATCGAGTTTTATTTAATTTACGTTACTACAAAAAGATACTGCAGCACTAAAACGTTTTAAAATGAAAAAAAAAAATGGTTAGGATTGATGATTGTCACTTTTATTGGAATTGTTTTATATGAAAACTAGTTTCGAATGTCAAACATTCATCAACTGTTCTAAAACATACAAAACTCCATAATATCAGCACTAAGTCACATTGATTATAAATATTAAAATTTTTAAAAATGTAAGACAGAAATCTAATATATTGGTAGTCATCAAAGTCAAAACGGTCTTCTGAAAGATATCAAGAAAAGTCCGTCGTAGGTTAGAATAGAAGGGTCAGGTAGGTTAAACCCTTGAGTTTTTCTTATGACTGATTGATTTTTTCCATTTCTGTTGGAAACGAATTTAAAATGGGACTATTGAAAGTATTTATGAGACCATTTAAACAAAAATCTTATTAAACATTTAATGATTCATCAATATTTAATTTTCCACTTTTTAAGTCATGAAGTCTTTATTGTATTTATTGTTTTAAAATAATTCCTATAAACGTTGCAATTAATTAATCAATCCTAATTGTATTGATCCTTCTATACCATCATGCGTACCTCAAGTAAAAAAATGATGCTTTTTTTTGCCTCCTTAGTCACGATATTTTTTAATTCTTCTTCTTCTTTCGAATTCGGCCATCTATGGACCTCGTTCAACAATTTATTTCTTTACTCTTTCGTTCCTTCAAATATGAATTTTTTAATGCATTCAATTTATTTATTCTGATGCTTATAAAATTAATTAATAACATTATGCTTTCATGGAGTGGATAAATGCTCTTAAAACCTTTGGCTAAGACCTGGCAAAATAAAAGTGTGGATTTTCACTTCTATATCATAAGATTTATATTACTGAAAACATAGTCAATCTAAGCTATGTATAAATTTATAAATTTAATATTCAAAAATTTTAATACGTACATAATTTACTCTGAAAATCTACTAAAACATAAAAATTACTCATTATTTTATAAATTTTTTTATAAACGCAAAAAAAAAAATATGATTATATATAATATGTATTTGTGTTATATAGTTGGGGAAATTCATTAATACATTCACATTCATTTTTTTGTATAATTATTTTTTTTTTGTTAAAGAAAAAACACTATTTTCTTTTATTGTTGTTCAAAACATTAAAAGTATATTAATTAGAGAATATAATTCTATCACTTGAGGTACGCATTATGGTATAGAAGGTTCAATACAATTGAGATTTATGAATTAATTGCCACTTTTATTGGGATATTTAATATCCCTATTCTATTTATCCCAATAGAAGTTGCAATTAATTCACGAGTCCTAATAAAATTTCTAATATTACAGGAACATATTAAATTGTAAAAGAAACTATGCCTTAAAACGTTGTTCTTTCTATGTATGCAGTTCCTTTATGGGTTCAATTCGTTTCCACAACTCATCTATGCCTCATTCTTCAATTCATTTTGACTTCCTTTATAATCTACTTTTTTTTCCTATCTTTTTAATCATTTTATTTTATTGTTCACCCTCTTTACATTTATGGAGTCCAACATAATAATTTCTTCATACTTTTAATGTATATTATCAAATAGTTAATCATCTGATATTGTTAATGAGATCTATCATCTTTTATGATCTTATTGGGAAACATTAAAATCAATTGTTGCATTTAGCTATTTATTTATTTTTTTATAATGTATGATAAATTATTTAGGTGGTTAAAAAAAAAAAAATTATAATGATCTGCACCGATTAATATAATACTGTTCTGATGAGGAGGAAGACAGTACGGATATGAATCAACATGGAAACATCCGTCCTTGGCATTTGGTCCCTCTGCTACTGATAGACGACTCAATTTTTAAGGAATCGCGGATCAAATATTCATATTTAATTTTTTAATATGTAATATTCTGTATGGTTCAATATATTAATACTAATTAGGCTTTTTTAGATTGGTTAAAATTTTTTTTCCTTACAAATCTTTATTTATCCCATTTAAAATAAAGTTTAAACCATTAAGATAGAACCTCCTCTGTCCCACAAGATAATTTTACATTAGTGCCTTTTTTTCTTGCAAAAAAAAAAAAAAAAAAAATCCTATATTTTTTCCGCTTCATACATTTGGCAGCTTATGAAAGTTATTTTTATTTATTCTTTTAAAACTGTTTACTGATATTCACAACTATATATTATTTTAGGAAATGATTACAATGACGTGCAAAGAACTACTAACTAGCCGCCCTTCAATATAAGTTCTACATTAGAAGGTCTCTGGGCCGTTTTCATTCACGCCTCGGGGAATTGTCGGGAATTGAGTGTGAGGCAAGTTGGGATATTTGTGGATTCGAGTGGGTATGGAGTTTACTATGAAAAGATAGGTATCTGTTTTAGGCCAAATTAGCAACATATCGAAAATAAGATCTGTATAGAGAAGTTTGTGAAATAATAAGGAGCGTTGAGGATTTTGGATTGTAAAGATTGGATGCGAAAAGAATTGGAAGGTTTAGTGGTTTCTCAAAGCTATAGTCCGTACAACCATAATGGTTCTAACAACTGTTTTATGTAATTTATTGGTAGCTTTGAATGCTTATCTAGTTATGTTGGAGTAGTCGGAAATGGCGAGCAGTTTCTCTTATTTTAAGTCTGTTATCATGAATGTTTAAATTTTTTTTTGACAGATACTGTTCTTATTGACAAATATAACAATCTGCCTCACTTACGTTGGTCCTTACCGTATAATGTTCGCATTCAGCCTATTATTCGGAACCTATTGAATTTGATGGATCCAGTTTTTTTACGTTTGTGTTAACTTTATTGTCACTTGAGCAGTTCGCAGGAGGGCAGGAAGTCTTTGTACAGCCTGAATAGAACTAACATCCTGTAGCCTGCGTTGCATCTCAACACGGCTCCCTCGCCTAGGCCCCTGGGAATTCCCCCGGTGAAAGCGTGCTCTGGGAGCTGTGCAGTCTGTGAGGGGAGTGACCTGTAGCGACTGTAACTGCCGAGTCACCGGTCCATAGGCCACTGACAACAATCCCTAATCAAATACATTACCAGTTATAAGAAACATGTAGAGAGGTCCTCATTATAATGCCGATCAGTAGATTAGCTCAGTGGAAGTAAAACACTGTATTCGATGAATATACTTATTGTTTTGAGTCACTATTCTATTGTCCAAAATGTTTGCGACGGCACTTACTCTGCCTCAACTGAACCACAAACCAGTGACGCGGCGAGTACGAAGCGCTAGGATTTTCTTGAGTCCTATTGGTTCCCTCATCTGGTGGGGAGAAAACTGAGCTGGGACTCCTCAATCTGAATATAAATTTATAAATAAAGGCAGAACGTTTTTAAATAAAATCTTTTATTTAGTAACTGGTTTTGGGTTGACGTTTTCCCGACTTATCATAAATTGTATTTTACTGTGTAGACCTACCTTGTTTTCCTCCATTCTTTTAGTTTTACGAGCTCTCTGTTATTGGCTCGGTTTACTCAGTTCTTAAATCGATAATTCTTAAAGTTTTTCAAAAAAATTATTTAAAGCATTGCTGTTTCTTTTGTTTTTTTTATTTGTTTAATAACTCTTTCTTTTAATCATTAATGTTTTAAAATCCATCGTTTATTTAGAATATTGGTTTCCATTAGTGAATGGCAGAGTACTGAAAATCGGATAATTGATTCATCCACTGGTAGCACATATTACTAATAACTTACTGTTTTAGTAAAACAGATCTGACCTTAACAATTCGTTTAATAGAGCTCTCTTTACCAAGCAGTAAAAGAAAATAACTAATTTTGTGAAAATAAAGTTCGGAAGTGGAAAATAAATTCCCCAAAAATCACCACTCATTTTTCAATGATCATTTGGTACTTTTTTGTCTCGGGTCCATAGTTTTTTTGTGTAACGTTCTTTTACCCTCAAAATGTATAACGCTTTTTTTCAAATGTGACATTTTGACTGGCTCTTGCTCTTTTGGTGTTGCTGGAATCGAAAATTTGCCGATAGTTATAAAAATATCAGGAAGTTAACGGAGAATATTTTTTGTCGCTAGGACCTACTGGTTAAGAACTGCAATTAATGAAAAAAGTAATGTTTTACTTACTTTTTTTAAGTATTGGGGCATTTTTGCTAGCTCTATTGGTGTTGCTGGGATCGAAAATGACAGGTTTCTTATAAGAAGCAGTAGATCTAAAACCTATAGATAGTGGATAAACATATCACTGATCTATTATTTTTCCCAGTAAAGAAAAATATTGATATATAAATATGTATATGTGTATATATATATATATATATATATATATATATATATATATATATATATATATATATATATATATATATATATATATTTTTTTTATTTTTTTTTACAAATTCTTTTACTGAACAAAGAATTCAGAAAGATTACACGTTTTTAAATTATGAAAATGTCCTGTTCATTTAAAATTCTCTATCTTATACTATAGGATATAGTTGTGATATAGGATAGTTTTAATTAGGAAAGCGTTTTTAAATGCTGTTTCCATTTAATATTTTTTCTACCTATTCCTTGTAATATAGTATTAAATCTACTTATACAGACTTTACGAGCGTTATTGCTAATTTCATAAGTAGGTATATATTTTTTAAAGATTAACGTTGAAATTTATAAGAGGACCCGAATTCGTTCAAATATTTAAGTAAAAAAAAAATGTCAAGGTGACAGGCAAGAGCCGAGAACCTAAAATTTCTTCGGTGGACCGGTTTCGAAATTACCTCACCACAGCGGCAGGACTGGATTTATGTGGTAACCCTGTGATAGTGTGGAGTGTAGCCGGCTCTACAGGTATTTCTGCTCCGAGAACAGTATCTTTCTATTAGCTATACCCCTATTTAATATTTAAGTACCCTACATTACATACAATAATTTATTAGATAAAATATCAGTTGTAGGGAATTATCCAAGTAAATTCGTTTTCTTTATCCACCTTTTAAAAATTCATGTATCATACATCCGTTATAAAAGAGAATCTTTTTTGAAAGACTTTTTTAGTGGAACTGTTATTTAAAAAAATATCATCGTTATCAGTGTATAAATCACAGTTGAAGTAAAGAAAATATGTAACTGGGTTGCATGGCATAATATTATTTATTTAAGAACTAATATTAGGGACACAATTTAAATTTTGTAATATATCGACATACTATAAAAATAAAAAAAAATTATATTTTTTTCATTTTGTACTGCCCGTGATAATTTCATGCTCTGGACTTCAACCTTAAATAAATTTTCTTGCTGCTAAGATTTGATGTGCAAAAAAAAAAAAAAAAAAACGATTAAAATTTGAATTAAATTAACTTCTATTGAGAGGTAAAATTTAATTCACATTCAGTTCTCAATAGAAGTGGCATTTAATTCATCAATCCTAATTGTATTGTTCCTTCTATATCATTATGTGTACCTCTAGTAATATGGGCGAATTTACAATATGTATAATACAAATATTATATACGAACTAAATAAAAAATCTTTTGTTGATAGAAATAGAAATAAATTTATCATTCATATATTAATTAATTACATACTGCATTGTGGCTAAGATAGCTATTAAATATATTATGAAATATTTGTGAATGTATGAATTAATATTTAAGTTCCAAGGTGTTGTAAAAAAATTCTCTTTTAATTTCTAATTGTCATTTACCTAGAATAAAATAGAACTGTAAAAATAGGAGCTCCATCGGAATATAAAATTGAATTCTTTTGCTGAGGATAGCAAGGAACCATTGGATGCTATTGTTGGAGCCGCGGTAATGGAAGCGATTGTTGTCTGTCGATTGTCAACGAGTTCAGGGAATTGTATTCAGTTTAGAGCTAGTACCGATCGTTTGTCTCTTTATTACTCTTTGTACTCCAAGGAAATGATATTGTAACTTATATATCTTTTCTCAACTTCGATAATTGTTTTATACGGCACATTAACACTTCAAATTAGTTTTAAAAATAGATAAAATTATTTAATAAATAATACAAAAAAAACCAGTTGGTTCCGTATTATTAGTTGTCAGACACATCTTAAATACGTTACAATATTTAATAATAATGAAGAATGCAGTACATGCGTGAATGTTTGTCATAAAGTGTGAATGCGACACTTCAAACGTCAAAGTTTCGATAAGAACATGAAATTGACTTATTCGTAGAGATAGATGGATCTTTGTAATGTTTTCTATACTTTAGTTTTCCTATAAAGGTTTGGTAGAATTTTTGTTTACTACAACTTATGGGTAGTTTTACTGCCATCGGGGGTAAAATAATTTTTTTTTTTTTAAGTTTTTTTTTCATCAAACTTGTGGGCAGGTAATATTTGTTTAAGTTTTTAGCAGCACTGCTTATCGATAACACAAACTTCTCAAAATATAAAATTTTAGTGGGCCTATACAAAACCCTTGTTTTTAAGATATTGAATTTTAAATTATTCATATCGTATTAAAATCGTTAATCTTCTTTTATTGTAAATTTTAATTATACTCATTAACTACTATTAGATGTTTATATGTTGTATTATACCCATATTTATCATCAATGGTCACAAGGTATACGTTTTTGTGTCAAAAATGGTGAACTTAACAAGTACAATGTTAGCAACTCGTTTATTTTTGATGGAAGTCGAAGAGGAAGACATTTGATTTTCTATCGAACTGTTCCGTAAACAGCTGCTTAAATTTTATTTAAAAAAATCGATGTAATAAAAAACTTTTTTATTACTTACTTTGTTATACTTTAAATTATAATTATATCTTGTAAAAATATTTTTTATGTTCTTCTGCAATAAAAAACATTTTCTTGTTCTTCTCCTAGCATTCCCCCCCCCCCCCCCCCCCCATAAAATAATTGTAATATAAAAAATACCAAGAAAAGGATATCAACTTAAACATGATAAAAACCATGGAACATAACATGTAATGTGTGAACCAAGTTAGCTAAGACCGGTGAATAGATCGGCACAAAGATCAGTATGAAAAATCATTTTATTCCTTCATTTTCCAGAAGCGAAAAGATATCTTAAATGTTTATGTCAGCAATCTGACATTTGGTTTTCAGTAGTAATTTTAAGTCTTTGGAGGAAATCGTTTTATATTCTGTAAGGAGTGTTTATTTAGACAAATAATGAAAGGTGAAAACTATAGTTTCTCATTTATCGATTAATATTTAATCGGTGTGAAATAATTAAATAATTGCTTATCACAAAACTATCACCAACGGCAGAGGTTTCGGTTCCTAGGAATCGACGCATTCCTAGTTTCCTTATTCACAGAATCGTATACTAATATTTAAAAAAACAATTTGTTTACCGTAAAATAATTTCACTATAAAATTTTCATGATGTCTCACTGTATGAATATAATACATGATTTCCGTTAAGATTTCTGCTGGTGTGGTTAGCCAAGTTCATTTGGATCCACCCTCTATGCAACGGGAAAAAGGAGGTCGCCGATCGGCCAATGGAATGTCGGCACTCTAGGCGGTGCTCAGAAAAAAAAAGGATTTGCGAAAGAGTAGCAGTTGTTTGGCTTAGCCCATCCTCGGGATGTCTTCGAATGTCCTTTCCGTTAATTAATGATGGATTTCTTCTCGAAAGGTCTCTTAGTGACATTCAACTGTACATATTTGGAGGGCTACAACATCTTAGCTTGTTAATAAACCTTCCATCCGCAGTTGTTCGTTAATCAGGAAAGAGTTGTATTACGTCTGATGACTGGCAGCGTCTCGAAACATTGGAAGAAATACTAACTGGCTTTATCTTGTGAATATTAATAGAAAAAGTGAAATTGATTTTGTTACTTGAAATCGATTGTTATGCTTCCATCGTATCCGCTTTTTTAATCTTTCTTCCTGCTACTCCTGTTGTGTGGATGAAAGTAGGATGATATAAAGTTGTAGTATCCGAAACAGATATTTAAAAAGTATTATAATGATAGAGATATAATTCTTCTTTTCATAACCTAACTTTTTTTAATTTAAGATATCTATTAATATTTACAACTATATACAACATGAGCAAAAAGAAAATGTGCAGTGAAATAATTATAATGACATGTCAATAGGTTGTAAAGACACTCCCCCTTTGTAGCACTTTAATGAATGTTTTACATTGGAAGGCCATAGGGTGATTCCCGATAACCCTCGGAGGCGTCTGAAAAGAAGCTGATTGCTCCCAGTGCCTTCCACGATTGTTTCTCAGAAAAATTGTAGAGCTTTAAATTTACTTTAAATTCGTACACAAGTTTCTGGCACTTGAAGCAAATATTTGACAAAAAGTGGGGTAAAAATGTTTGTTTTTGCGAAAATTACCGATTTTTAATAAGGTATATCTCGAAAACGGCTGGAAGTTCGACAAATATGTATATAAACAATTTTATAGGAACTTTTATTAGCTTTCAGTTTTATTCATAACATATTTTCTTAGAGTTTACCATTTTCGTGATATAATCGAAACACCTAAAAATGGGACCTTCTCCCCTCTTCCTCACCGTTAGTTAGCTAACCCCCCAGGGGCGGGGACTTTTTATATGTTTTTCTTCAAACTACTCCTAACGAAGCCCTGAGGTAAAAAATAATCGGATATTTCATGCACTCAACGATATCTTAATTGACTGGACTAAAGTATACTCAGTGGCTATGAAGCTTTGGAAGGATAGGTATCTGTTTTGGGCCAATTCAGCGGATCGGTTTATTTGTGACATAATAAGGACCATTGAAGATTTTAGAATGAATTTTGGAATGTAAGGTTTAGATCGCGAAGAATTGAATCTCTTCAGTTTATTTTACAATTTAAAATAGCAAGTGCTCATTAAACAAATATAATCAATAATCTCTCATCCTTGAGAACATTGTCAGAACTTCCTGTTTCATTAAAAATCAAACCTTATAACTAATGCAATACACTTTTCTTATCTATTCGTAAAATCTATTTTAATAGTTGTTATCTAAACAAAAATTAACAATGGCCTTGGTTTCTAGTGACTTACGAATAAATATTTTTCCTTAATTCATTTTTTAAAAATTAATACAAAGATACATTTATTTGGACGGATTCGTGAATAGAATTTGTGTATGGATGAAATGGTTTTACAATTTTGTATTAAAATTTGATTATATTTAGTGAACGCTATTTATTCGAACTATCTGAGTTTACGTTTGCGATTCAAACAAGATTTTGGTAGATATCTGGACATCTAAATGCTCTAATTGTGCATTTAAAACATGTTTGCAAAATTTTTACTTAACACATCTGCAAGCTAAGGCATCGATATAATATAACAGTATCATCCCCCATGATACTTGAACCACCGTAGAGGCCCAAGGAAGCCAGTCGGGGGGGGGGGGGAGGGTGTAATTACAGTTAATGAAGGTAGTGATAGTATTCCATCATCCCCAGCCACTGGGCCGGCCTCTTCAGGTACCTCTTAATTACAGGTCTCCTTGAACAGCGCTTCCTTTAATTGTTTGCCTCTGCACTGCTTTTGAACTGCGGTCGGAAATTGGATTTATGCTTATGGAGACAATACCATTAGTTCGCAAGCAATTAGTACTTACCAAGTTTTGTGACATGCCATTTTAATTTTGGTTTTAGTTAGGATCAAATGAACTTAAATATCTCTCCAACGAAATCTTTAACATTTGATTCGTTGTCCTTTTACGTTTTTTTTTTTTAAATGTGTATTGGGCCTTTCTTTCAGGTTGTTCAACAACCAAATCCTTCCAAGATAATACTGCCGGGAGTTTGAATAAGATTTCCTACAGCGAGGATTCTTCGTGAATATGTCTCATTGTAGATTGACATTTCGGCGAGGCTTCTTTCATTAAAATATTTTAATGTGTAAGGCGAGTATGATCAATCCTTAATTTTGCGATCACCACTTCTCTTTAATTTTTCCGGTGGGAAGTACCTTTTGTTTTGAAAAGAATATTTGATTTTATGTTTTCATGATTATAAAACTAAAACTGACTGATTATCCATGTAAAGGACAAAGGGCGGCGATACATACTACGTCAGTTGTATTGTAGCAGTTCCATAGTGCCATTTAGTATATTCAAACTTTTTGTTTTTTGTACATTTATCTTTTTTCGCTCAATGGCAGCGTGATAAAAATTATGTGACGTGAATTTGCCCCTTATCAGTTATGTAATTTATCCTTATACTGATAAGGAAGATAGATAAGGAGATGACTTTTGATTGTTAAGGATTTACTAAGGAATGTATGATTGTTATAAATTTGCATATTGAATCACCAGTTAGGACCTATAAAAGTAGTATTTTTTCTTTACTAAGTATGTTTGTATGTTTACTATTGTTGTATGGGTTTGATCTCCTACTTATTCCGAAAATGGATATGCAACTTTTACTGTTTTTATATTAAATGTTTATATTTTGTTGTCAACACATGAATTCGTAATAATGTATAAAATATTCAAGGTTATCAACCGTAACTTCTTAATCTCCTTCTTTTCATCTCTTTCTTACATCGTTCTGAAGACGGCGGCTACGAGTTCTTATATCTTAAAACGATCATTACAATCGACAGAAGACCTTTTTACCTTTTCTTATGGTACATTTATCACTTTTGGAAGTGACTATGAAAAGTTCTATAATATCGATTTTCTTATTGGATTAGATTTAACTGTTATTTTATGTTGTAATTCGAGGTAGTGGATTTTTTTCCCCAATCAAAACAACCATATTATTAAACTTAAGGTAATTACAGTAATTATTATTATTTTTTTACATCATGTCTAATTTTAATATTTTAACTACCATTGGGTTGTTGCTTCACATTGACATGGTACTATGAAACTTATAATCACATTTATTCATTGTATTTTTTTTTTTATTATTATTTTTTTTTTTAATACAGTTGTAAATATTAATAAATTTATAAATATACTAGCTGAAAGTACCCCGCTCCGCTACGGTTTAATATCATTAGGATGAAGACAACTTATATTAGTAAAAGTTAAGCTGAACGCTGATAATTATTATTACTTAAATAAACCTGAACAATTCCATTCTTAGAATAATTTCAATAAGTAAATTTGACAATTTGCAAAAGTTAATTTTATATTATTTTGATAGCCCTCCAGTGAAGCTTCGAGGCAGCACTACCATCTTACCCAGCTCTGATGCCAGACCATCAGCTTTTCTTATGACATACTTTAAGTGAATATAGTCTTAACTTCTCAACTTTTTTGAAGAAAGTTTAGTCTTTCTGTTTCTATTTTTGCGTACATATCAAGCATAAATTGGTTTAGGAGATTACGAAATTAAAGTAAATAAGGTTCTTCACCTCCTCGCTCCACTAACATTTAGGCGTAAAAATCAGCTGCAGACACAGTTTTCTTGAGTGATGTATTGGAGTTCGGGTCACGCTGAGGGATGACTGTAACCGTCTTCTCCATGGCAGAACCTAAGACGATACTGAAGAGAATCATACACTTGGTAGAACTATTGATTCTTATCTGTTTTTTTTTCCCTACATCGAACTGGCCTTACATGTCATCACCAGAGAACATAAGTCTTTTAACCTCCTCTTTGACATAAGTCTTTTTATAGCTTCTCTTCACGAAACAACTCAAACTTGTAAGTTGTAAGTAACCTCTGCAGCTACCATGAGTTCATAGAAAGTACCAATATTATAAGGTTTCGACATCGATCGTATTTTTGTTTGTTTACAACTATAAGAAACTTAAACGATGGTCAAAGTTTGCGGCTTAAAGATCTAACCTATTTTTTAACTTAGCTTATATCCAAATACCATATGATAATTAATCTTTTATTATTCACCCAATAAAAATTGAAATCGCATTTTTCGCAAAGTAGCCGCGATCCAGGCCGATTTTTTAAAATTCCTTTCTTAGCGAGCACCTACTGCCCTAGAGGAAGCTACATATCGAATTTCATTCCAATCCGTTCGGTGGTTTCTGAGATTTCGTGTTAAGTGAGTGAGTGGTATTTGACAAATATATAATAGATTTTAGGAATCCCTAAAGCCCAAATTTTATAAAATGTCTAATGCCATCCTTTTCTCTCAGAAATTCTGTTCTTTTTTAATAAGGAATGAAAATAATTTTTATTTATTATCGTAACTAATGTTTTTAATTTAAAAAAAAAAGAAATGTTATGAGAAGTATAATATCATATAATTATTATTTAGATTGATGAGGTATAGTTGACTGTTAAGTATTAGCAGAAGTAGATAGTTGGGGTATGGAGTCATAAAGATACTCAGCAATTAAAAAATAAGTTTTTTAATTTTTAATGCCAACGTTTCAACTTGCATTGCAAGCCTTCATTAGGGCTAGAAGTAGAAAACAAACAAAAAGGTGTTGCTAAGTTGAAAACATAAACTAGAAGTAGAAAACAAACAAAAAGGGATGACTAAATAGTAGAGGGTATAAAAAACAAAGGTATGGAAAGAATAAATATATAAGAGTAAAGACAATAACATAAAGGCAATATCTAAAGGTAAAGAAAACAATACATAAAGACTATTGAAATAATATTAAAATTAAAAGGAGTGATAGAATATTAAAAAATTAATGAGTAAATTATACAATATAATTGGTAAATATAAAAACTGAGTAGACACCAAGTTAATGAAATAGTAAGGACCAGTTAATGAGTTAGTATCTAAAGGCCATGAAGAATAATGTATACAGATTAATTAATTCATTTAAATTAAAAGGAACAAACAGAGTGATAGTTAATGAGTAAATACTGGAATATTATTGGTAAATAAAAAAAATAGTAGATACAAAGTTAATGAGATAGTGAGTAAATACAAAAAAATTATAGAATACGATTAATAACAAAAGTTAGCTATATAGTTGATGGTAAATATATGAAGTATAACATTGAGAAGTACAAAGCAGTATAAGAGTGATAAATATTGGGGCATAAGTAATAAAATAATTATAAATGTACATAGTGGAAAGAAAAAATAAAGGAATGAGGGGCAAATCTGAGAACAGCTTAAATTTGAAGAAAGGAATCAAATTTAAATGCTATTGCAGAGCTATGCTAACCTTCACTGTTCTACTTTATATATTTACCATCAACTATATAGCTAACTTTTGTTATTAATCTTATTCTATAATTTTTCGTATTTACTCACTATCTCATTAACTTTGTATCTACTCTTTTTTTTATATTTACCAATTATATTGCAGTATTTACTCATTAACTTTTCATTAACTATCACTCTGTTTAAGTTCCTTTTAATTTAAACGAATTAATTAATCTGTATACATTATTCTTCATGGCCTTTAGATACTAACTCATTAACTGGTCCTTACTATATCATTAACTTGGTGTCTACTCAGTTTTTATATTTACCAATTATATTGTATAATTTACTCATTAATTTTTTAATATTCTATCACTCCTTTTAATTTTAATCTTATTTCAATAGTCTTTATGTATTGTTTTCTTTACCTTTAGATATTGCCTTTATGTTATTGTCTTTACTCTTATATATTTATTCTTTTCATACCTTTGTTTTTAATACTCTCTACTATTTAGTCATACCTTTTTGTTTGTTTTCTACTTCTAGCCCTGATGAAGGCTTGCAATGCAAGTTGAAACGTTGGCATCAAAAATTAAAAAACTTATTTTTTAATTGCTGTGTATCTTTATGTCTGCATACCCCAACTATCTACTTCTCCTAATTATTATTTAGGATAATTTCGTATTTTTCTGATAACTTTGGAATAATAGATATCCGTATTATTTTTAATAATAACTGATTTTTTTTTTTAATAGAGATTACTTTTTCTACAAAATAATGTTGCTTTCGATTAATAAAAAAATCATTCAAAACTAATTTTTTAAATAAAAAAATAATTTGGAACGCGGGTATCCAGTATTTATCAAAGTTTTCTCTGGTTTCTGCGAGGTTTAACATAATACAGTTCTACTATAACAATAATTCGTTAATTAATTATTTTCTTAAATTTCCTATCACTTTGAACCAATATTTGTTTATTTAATAAGGCTTACAAACATATGTAGTTTAGTGCATTATGCATGGGTTCGAGTCGATGATGAAGCAGAAAACTATTCCAAGTCATCTTTTCCTCTCCCAAGTTGCTAATTATAGTGGATCCCACAAGTGGAAGCTGATGTCAGAACTTCTTTTACAGCAGTGTTTTACTATTATGACATTCGGTTGGGAACCCCTTGGATTCTTGAGATATGTTTAAGCAAATTTTATATAAATAAATAAATTCAATTATTATAAATATATTGCATAGAATTCAGACTTGATTAATGTTTTTTTTTTTTTTTTTGTTTCAGGTAATTGCTGGTTCCTGTTATTCTTAACTGAGGTATTTCGCTGTTGATATTACTCCATAAAAAATTAATAATAGTATTTAAATTTTTATTAGTTGTAATTAAAAATTAATATTCAATTTTTAATAATCAACTTGCAAATTAGGCTCATCAGTTAGCCAGTCATTAAGAAAAAAGTAGGAAAATTAACTGAATTAATAAATTACCAAAATAATTCTTTAATTACAGAGATAAATAAATATATTGTTATTTTATATTTTCGTGATACGTGCGCAGGTATAAGCTCTTAATTTCTTGTAAATTACATAAAAAAATACATCCAATTGTTGTCAGGAAATTCAGTATGTTTGGAAAAAAAATTAGTAGCTATAATTTACCATATAATTTAAAAATCAATACATTTAAAAATCACCTGCAAATATATAAAACTTTTTTTTTAATCACATCATTTTATTTTTTTTATTTTTATATAATAAAATTTTGACTTTTTCGATGATTAATTCGAAATCAATAAATTTATTTGTCAAAGAAAATTATTTTGTATGAGAAAACCTAAATAAGTAAACCAGATACAAGTTTTTATTTTTACTTAACTACCATTTTCGAGAATGGTACAAACATAAATACGAGTATGTGCTTGAATTCATTATTAATATTTAACACACATACATGGATTGATTTGTTTTGTACAATATAATAATACCCTAGGATATTCTAATGTAAAATCTTTTTTCTGTTGCTGTTTATCAAAAAAAATAAACAAATATTTAATTAATGTTTCTGAGTTCTATTCAAATATTTTTTAACAATTAGCCTTTATCATCGCTAATTATTTATAATTCAGATTTAGGATTATTGTTATTATTTTATTAGTGTTTAAAATAACTAAATGGATGAAAGATCATCTTAGGCCACATGCTGTCCTGGTGTCTGTGGAAGGACGGTGAAATGTTCACTATTGTCTTTCAACCACTTGCTTTATCATCTACTAAAGTCAAATGCTCGTTTTATTAGGAAAGGGTCTGTCACTTCGCGGTTCTAGTATTGACTAATCTTATTGATTTTTGTCAAACTGTTTATTTTTTTATCCTTAAATATAATGTATTAACGATTTCATAACATTTTCTCTCTCTACTATTACTCATACTAAAAATATTCCATCCTTCTTGCTATGGATGAACACAACTTAATTAACATCAAGTTCCTGATTCAATGAGGTTAGCTCTCTTTAATTAAAAATGGATGGACATTGAATTGTAGTTAAAGTCTATTTTGAAGTCCATGGATTATCTGATTATCTACACTTTACGTAAGTTATTTTCAATTTAACTGTAACTAATGTATCTGTAATAAATAGCTTTGTTATAAAATTGGAAAGACATTTATGGTAGGTTATTTGAAAGGGATACGGATCGCTATAATTTTCCTATATTGCAATTCTTCCAAAATATGCATTTATTCCGGCCTTGGGTAAAATTCCTCCATTGGAACGGCATAGACATATATATATGCAAGACCGTTCTTTTATCTATCCACACGTAGATGCTAATGCTAGAAAGGACACGGTTCATGGACCCTGCATTGACAGGGTGTGGTCTTGGAAAATGTCAGTACCAAATGCTATGTTAATTATAAATTTCATTGCATTTTTATTACTCAATATATTATAATTTATATTTATATGTCAGCTCGTGCATGAATGATTTATTTTTCAGTATTATTATTTGCTAGCAATTAATGGCGATACCTTTCAGTTGGCATTCAGATTCAATTTATTCTCGCGGTTCCGGTAAATAAGTGGGTAATTTAAGAACCATATATTTTCTAAGAACCAATATTTATTAAAATTGTAACATTCTTTTAAATTGGTTCTTGTAATAATGACAGATTGCCTCCTTGTGGACGTTAAGTGTTCTTAAATAAGTTTAATTACTACTATTAAAAAAAATAAAAAAAATCATTTTGTTGATAATTCAATTAACGAATTTATTACAAGATATAACAGAATTGAATTGTTGATTACGTAAATTTAATATATCGTTGGTGTGATTCCTCTTCGCCAATTTCTAGAAAAAAAAGTTTTGGTAGTATTATTTTCGCAGAAAATAAACGCTTCGATGAAGTGAAACCGTGAATTCACTAGATAACAAAAATATTTTTATTTTTTCTTTATTATCTATATATAACATATATATATATATATATATATATATATATATATATATATATATATATATATATATATATATATATATATATATATATAACTGTTTTATTAAAAAAATAAAAACATCTAGTAGATGTGTTATATATAGTATTATTATTATTTTTTCTTTATTATCTATATACAACATATATATATATATATATATATATATATATATATATATATATATATATATATATATATATATATAACTGTTTTATTAAAAAAATAAAAACATCTAGTAGATGTGTTATATATAGTATTATACAAGAACTATCATCTCCGTCACGGCTTCTCCCTCTCTCATGAATAAAGAATTTAGATAATTTTAATTAATAATTAAAGTTTTATTTGTTTATCGATAAAAATCTTATATTGAACAATGCAATGGAGCATCATTTCCTAATTGATATTTTCTCCCGTAGCAGTAAATTTATTCTGTTTAAAATAGCACTAATTAGCTGTTTGAAGATTATATAAAAGCGTAATTGGACATCCAATTTTTAATTTTAATATAAGAGTTGGTAATCCAGATGGCCAGAGAATATTAAGAAACTCTTGCGGATAATTGACTGCACTATCGGTGCTTGCAACTAAATGCCCATGGGTCATAGTTTTATACACAGTATAAAAAAAGCAAAGGATCGACATTTGGTTTTGGTAATTATTTTTATTTGTCATAAATAATTTTATCTTTTCTAATCTTAAAAACTAATGACAGCACTGGTTAGAATTTAATTGAAAAGAAAATTTTATTATGAATTTCTAGCTCTATATAATAACTCCGTATCTTTGTAACCTCCCGTGAATAGTTCGCCACCTATCGTCCAATTTTCAAACTTTACTGCGCACCACATATTTATCGCTGTTTTAACAGCAATTTAATAGAAAATATTTAAATTTCAGTATTGCTAAACCTTCGTTGAACTTTGAAGAAGATGTGGTTAAAATGTGGTTGAGATTGGTTCAGTAGTTTTCGTAGTTAGTGATCAGAAACGAAAAATGTCTTGTCCTTTCATATTATAGTATAGATTATACAATGCTAAATAAAATAAAATTTAATAAATAGGGTTGATAGACAATATGAATTTGGATGTATGTAAAGAGTTGACATTATAAGGAGGTTAAAATAAAGTAGTTATTTTTATCATCTTATATCTTATTTATTTTAACTTTATTTTATTTGAACCTCTTTATATTGTCAACTCTTTACATAAACATGTTCTTATTGTTTATCAACCCTATTATATTTCAATTTTCTTGTATACTTTATCTACATTTCAGATAATTTCAAGTTTTTTAATTAACTCTATTATTTATCATTTGATCTACTTATTTATTTTATTTTTGTTTTCATTTTATTTATATAGCTAATTTTTTTCCTTTTCTGTATTTTTTATTTATTAATCGCCAACAGCAATTTTGCCAAAACGTACCGATCCCACACACCTCTTTCAATTATTCACTCAGTCATCGACAAAAGTTCTTCAACTTCTGTTTATGAAACTTTTGATGAGCAGACTGGAAGAACGGACTTCCGTACGTGTCCATTTTTACTGTTAATTATGTGTACATTTATTAATTCACTGGTATTTCTTATTATATTTTACGATCCATATACATATGAATGTAAATTACAGATGTAAAATAGGTTGTAGTTATGGAGAGAGTGGATGAGGAGGGAGGCGATGGTGGAGATAGCAGGGTGAAAGGCATCCGGTCTGTGGATTCCTTACCGTTAGCCCTCGGGTCTGGGCTGTCTGGCCCCGCGTCCTAAAGTGCACTAGACTGCAACAGGGTTCGGCATTCCTCTCCTGCCCAGGTTCGACTCCACGAACCCCGTCCAAGAATAGGGGCAGCCTTGAGTCAGTGGGCTAAAGCTGCTGGGAATACCCCGCTCCGTTTCCAAGAACAGTATTTCCTCTCATAGAGCTATCGCAAATACTTCCCAGAAAGCGCTGGATATCGCTTTCATAATGTGGGAGGATATCCTCGGTTGGCGGTTTATCGTATTCCCCCCCTCCTGAGACGGTAGGAACAAGCTGCATCGCTGTTACTCAGAATCGCCGCACCAGTGTTTACTTATCACTCAGAAAAAACATGTTTGCACCTGGAATGTTGGAAAACTTTTAATGGACTATTTACTTGTAACGGTTGTTTACACTTAACTTGCAACTTGCTTGTTTTTACAGTTTACTTTGTTCACGCTCTTTGTTGAAAATTCCGGAAAAGAAGAAAAAACGAGAAATATAATTCTACAAAAATGTAATTATATGGCACGGAATATTAATTACTACTGCTAAGAAATAAAATAATAGCATTTTTTAAATTTTTATAGTAGCTGCATAATGATTACTTCATTTCAAAAGACGGTCATTCCATTTAAAGTGATCCAAAATGCTTGACCATTTTAGGAAATTTTGAAACCTTTATTAATTTTTTCGTCTTTATTATTATTTTAATTTTTACACACTAAATTTCAAATAAGACCATTTTTTTAAAATATAGGTTAGCGAAGTTTTTTTTTGTACCAAAACCTGATATTATTTTTAGATTATTCGTCAATCTATGAGTTTCGAAGCTATTTGAAATAAAAATATTGTTGAGGAAAATTCTATTACTATCGTAATCGTTATGGCCCTCAGAAATTGATGAAATCGCAACTTCAAAATTTGAACGTCCTCGGAAAGGGTAAAAAATCAATATTTTTGATTTCGATAAAATTTCACATGTAAGAGTTTTGTTGTGCGCTAAATCGAGATTTGAGGTCAGTTTTTCATGAAAAAAAAAATTTCTAAAGATTTAGAACGGATTTCATTGGATTTTTTTCGAGTTTTTGAGCATCCTTAAGCCGGGTCGTGTCTTGAGCATAACGAAAATATTTTCATTTCAAAAAGCATACAAAACCACAATTTAACGTGGAAGAATGATTTCTCTATTTTGACTGAGACCTGAGAAAAAAAAAAAACAACCTGATTTTCATTTTTTTTTTCTTTTTCTCTCGGCTCCTAATGCTCATTTGCGGCTATAACTCTAGTTTTGCACTAGTATAGGTCCCTACTACGTGCACAACAATCGGCATTCGAATCTGTGAGTAACAAGTCAAAACGTCCCCTTGTCAGTTTATTTATGGAAATTTGTTCCACACACACACACACGCCTAATTTTACGATTGTGAATGTTTGCAAAAACATTCAGTACTTTGAAAGTATTTGTATTAGAAGAATAAAACAAAAAAAAAATCTTGTTTATGACCTTGCTTTGCAAAATCACCAATCCTAATCTTTAATCTCTATTTGATTTGAATATGTATATACTGTATATACGTGCTCAGAATGTACTATTTATCTCTATTTACTTCACGTACATAGATGTGCAATTATTTCATGCACTGTTTATAAATAATGTATAGATTTTCACACATTTGATTTAGTAGTACTTAGTGGTATTTTTAAAATTTTATTTATTTTGTTCGCTGAGTGAATACGAACTGTGATTGTTATTGTCATCATTGAATATATCTATTGCATTTCGTAACACAAGAAGCTTAGCGATAAATGCGTAATTGGAATTTTTTATCATTATTGAATTAAGTAGTATTATTAATTATTTTATATTAATAAGAATTATACTTTATAGATTGACTGTTTATAAATAATGTATAGATTTTCACACATTTGATTTAGTAGTACTTAGTGGTATTTTTAAAATTTTATTTATTTTGTTCGCTGAGTGAATACGAACTGTGATTGTTATTGTCATCATTGAATATATCTATTGCATTTCGTAACACAAGAAGCTTAGCGATAAATGCGTAATTGGAATTTTTTATCATTATTGAATTAAGTAGTATTATTAATTATTTTATATTAATAAGAATTATACTTTATAGATTGACGTGAGTTATACAAAGCGTTGTATTAAGTTCATCAACCGATATTTTGTTGTAAAGGCTAATAGTTGTAAGTTTTATTGTTAGCAGTTATGGCAGTTATAGCATTTCTGAGATGAGAGATAATACTAATTATAAGAGCGGTTCGTGCTGCAAGGAGAGCAGGGGCTATGTATAGCCATTCGGGTCAGTGGAAATAGGTTCCTTGCATTGCATTTTATTAAACACCTTGTAGTCTCACACTTATTGTAATCATGTTTTTATGGTGTGCATTTACATGACCGTTAGTTCATTTTTTTTTATTTTTAATGTTTTTTATATGATTATGGACATGCGATCAACCTAGCTCTTCTCGATCGACTCAGCCTTCTATTTTTATTTTTATTTTTTTAAATTATATATTATTTTATTATGTATTATTTTTTCCCCCACAAAATATTCGATTACCGAACAAGATACTTGGCAATCTTAGTTCGAGCATTACTACGTGAAGACGAGTTTATAGAGCACGGTCTACTAGGAAACTGATCGCCAATAAAAATTTTAGATGAAGGGTTTGCCCAGTTAGAGAAGGAACTTCAACGTCTCGAAGATAGATATCATTGTTCGATTTAATGGTTTCTAGACAATGATAGAAGCAGAATTTCGCTACTTTAACAAAAAAAAGTTATTGATTTTTTTCAAGCAATAAAATTTTGACATGAAAATGTATTTTGGCTTGGATGGAGTCTATACATTTTTTGATGTAACGGCTTTATCACGTTCTAATGTGTATCATTTTGACACGCTCTAGCTCTGTTGGTGTTGTTGAGATCCAAACTCAAAGGTAGGATGCCTTACTGTGGTCTATCTAAGGTTTAAAGGACTCCAGCTCGGAATAATGAGAAGCTTCTGAACTTACTAAAAAATAAGATCAGTCAGGTGTCCTCATCATATGGCGACCACAGACAAACCGACTCTAATTATTTTTTGCTCTGATGTCCTGTCTAGATAGATGAATCACATGCTAAGTTTAAGCTATTTTTTTTTTTTTTTTTAGATTGTTTATTTGATTTTTCGGTAATAGGCTATATCAGGGCGCAGGCCATAATTGGGCACCCTATCCTAGGTTAATAATTATATATAAAACAAATTAAATGTACACGGGAGTTCTCATTAAAGAAAAAAAAAAGTTAAATTAATAAAATTAGTTATGTCCACTTCCTAGTTTCACTAGGTCTCATTTTCCTAAATCTGATAACAGAAGCTTAATTTGATCTTATGATAATGTCTATTAATTCCATGCCAATGAGTCAGCTGAATAATGTGTAAAATTTCACACTTATTTGTATTTGTGTAGATCTGTTTATTTATTTACGTAAGAATGTACATATATTATATTGTACTTAAAAAAGAGAAAATGAGTTTTTAATGTTAACTTTCTTTTCCATCATATATATATATGTGTATATATATCAAAATTTTTGTAGTTGTTTCTGTATTTTATTTTATTTACAGAAAACCAACTAACTATACGGCAATGTATAAATAATATGAAAAAATATTCAATATATTAAGATAAACTATATAATGTATTATGTATAAGGTGAAATAAATAAATTGAAAACAAAAAAAATAATAATATTCTTAAATTTCTATTATCGGCTCATTTTTGGTGGTACTTAAATTTACCAGGAGTTCGACGCTGTTTTATTCTAACCATTCGATTATTTTGTTTCCACATTGAGATTTCCGATACGAGTTTTTATATCGCATTTCTTAGTAAAATTATATAATTTTTAAATGTTTATTTAAATTGTTCAAATAATTTATTTTAGTAGTTTATATATGACAATTATTCTTATTGAGACATTGGTATGCCTGGCAGACGATAGCGTAAGTCTATTAACCACCCCTTAGTCTATCCGAGAGCTGTCTGTCAAACCTATTCACCCCTGTTCTGCACAGAATATTAAAGTCTTCATGAAAGAACAAAGAGAAAAAAATTTGATTTCCCTATTTAAATAATTGACAATAGTAAATGAAGTTATTTTAACTGATGGTAAATTATTTTAGCTTTGTTATATAACTTGATGTTTCACATCAATCACTGTGTTTAATTATAAGACAGAGAGAGTTTTATTGAATGAAATTTAACAACTTGCCATCTGAGAACATATTAGTTTATACATGTGTTCAATAAAACATTTGATACTGCAAGGTTGATTTAGCATAGTGAATGAAAAAATAAATAATAATAATACGTTTTTTGACAGTATAAAAAAAAACTACCCCCCAAAAAAAAATAACTATAACAATTACAAAAAAAAATAAGTAAACATACAATTTTTATTTTAGTTTTTTTTTTTTTCTTTCGGGAATATGGGTACAGTAAGTCCTTGATAATCCCGAAGAATAGTTGACCGAACTAGCAAATCGTCTGGATTACTCAGCACTTAGGGATTTAAATATACGTAAAATAAAATCATCCGTGAAAAGAGAGGTGCGTATTTATTTATGTACAATTAAATTGGTTATCTACAAAAAAAAAAAAAAAAAAAGAAAAAAAAAAGATATTCAAAATGTCAGTTTGTATACAAGAATATTACAATATAGTTAGCTTATCCATCAGTAACATTGTAAGTAGTTTCATACTCCTCCATATTTTTTAATTATATTGTAGTTTTATATTCTCACGCATGTTTTTATATATTTATATTGTTGCTAGCTTTAATTTTAAACTAACCTGTGTAACTTTTATAATTTGTTTTATCCTGTTTTTCACTGTAGGGCATGATTATGAGAAAAATATAGTCTCGAAACGTCGCCAAAATAAGCTGTTATTTTATTGACTGAACCTCAGGAACCTTATTAAACACACACACACACACACACACACACACACACACACACACACACGCACACACACACACACACACACACACACACACACACACACACACACACACACACACACACACACACACACACACACTTTTTTTGTGTTTGTGACCCGTCGGGTAAACGTCCGAGGGGTAGACCGAGACGTAGTTAGGAGGATATCATAAGAGTTGAATTTGGGTATTATGGTTTTTGTGGAGTGGGCTGAAGAGGCGTGTGTTTGTGTGATCAAAGGTGTCTGCATCGAACATTCGGGGTCTCTAAGTATTTTATTTATTTAAATTTTTTTTTTTTATTTTATCGAATTTAAAAAAAATTATTTACGTATCTTCAATCAATCAAATTTGAACTCAATGAGTAGAAACTTGACAGAAACTTCGAATCTAGTATTGTGGTTTCTAGATTTACACCTCTACCGGCGACTAATTAGTTTCAGTATAATAATTGTCTCAAAATCATTTTGAGGAATTCAAACGTAACCGGATCATAATTTTTTTTTAGAAAATTCGATGTTATACAAGCATTTACAATACCAGTTTTGAATCCAAAAATTTGATGCATTTACAATTAGTGTCTATTTGCGGTTTAATGGTCGTTCTGATTTCGTAGCTTGCCTTAAAAGATTGTCTTGACAACGTTAATTTGAATTTCTTATCGGCTTAGTTAAATGGAATTTCGATGTTGAGGCTATCGCGGAATGAGAACCGGTTATTGTCGGCTAATTAAAACAGTATGTCTCCCTCCCAGATTTATTCGAGTGTTCGATAACATTCCTCGGATTTTCAATCGATTGTTAATTAAGAAATGATAATTTGAAATTGCGATAATTTTTAAGGATTACTGTATAATACATGTAATTTTTTATAATCAATTAGGGTAACATTTTATTTATGTCCTTTTGTATATTTTATGATCAAATCTCCGATATCTGAATACTAAATAAATATTACAAAAAAAAAAAAAAAAAAAAAAAAAAAAAAAAAAAAAAAAAAAACCAATAGAATTTATTTATTTATATATTTAAGCCATCGCTCTAATGAAAACTATGAATTGGAAATTAATATTACATAATTCTTAATGTATATGTAACCTTTAAGATTATTTTAATATAGCTACAATTCATTAAATTATATGTTAGATTTAAGGTTGCTACTTTTTTGAGTTCTATTTAACATGTTGGTTACTAATGTAAAAAATGTCCTTTTGCCATATACAGTAAAAATGGTGGTTACGCCCATGGCTTGTTTATTATTTAAAATTCTTTTACATTCCACTGTTAATTGTTGAACAGATCTGCTACCTAGGACTCCTATTGGACAAACGTTTAACTTGGAATCTATATACAAGACTAAAACTACAGGGAACTGCTAGGCTTTCCCCAAAATACTCATTTACATGACAGTTATCAGGCATATTTGGACATATGGAGTTGAGCTTTGGGACTCCATTAAACCATCCAATTCATCTCATATTCAATCCTAGCAATCCAAAATCCTTCGAAATATCCTTAATGCTCCTTATTTTGTCACAAACTAACTTAACCATGAAGACCTTAATGTTCCGTATGTTGCAGATTTAGCCCAAACCAGATACTTATCCTTTCATAGTAAGCTCCATAACTATTTAACTATTTACACTTGTCTCCCAACTTACCTCACCAACTTCCGTCCGATAAGGAGATGGCCAAGGGACCTTCTAATATAAAACTTTTATTGAAATGTTACTAGTGAGTAGTTTTACTTCACAAGTTAATTACATGCTATTGTTATTATTATGATCAAATCTGCTTGTATATTGTGTAGCGTTGTAAATATGAATAAATAGTTTTTTTTAAATGCTTATATTTGGCAAAAAGATTTAAAAAATATATTGATATAAAACTGAAATTTTTATTCTAATTAAATATATTTATTTTTTTCCGTTATATTTTAGCCAATCTTCCAATACATAATTTTTTTTTTTTTTTTTGTATTTATGGATAACCCTCGCCTTCGTTAAATCGGATATATGAATATTATATATTTGACAAAAAATAAGAAACTTTTAATTAAAATTATAACACAATTTTTATACAGATGTAGATATTTGTTATAGGTACAGATATATGCAAAATTTTATGTATATTTTGTGCACTCAAACTCAATATTTCTTTTCTATTTAATAAAGTTTTATGTTAGTTTAATGTATGTATATTCCTATTTTTATTGTTTTAATTCAATGAAGAAAATAATTGCGCATAGGTTGAAAGGGGTCCAAAAAAAAAATCTCCGTGATATCTAAAAAATTAGACGATTTTCTTTTGAATAAATAAACATAACATTTAAAACAAATGAATAGTACTTTAACAAATCCATCTCTTTTTTTTAGGATTTGAGCCGTACTATTCAATCTTTTGGAACAGATACAAATTTTCAATTCTTCAGAACGTTTAATTACCTTGGATATTACTAATTTGTACTTTACTTTAATTCCTTATTTGAAACTAGTTCCTGTATGTATTGATTAATTATGTACTTGAGTGTAACATCGAATAAATTATTTAAAATATCGGCAAAACTAATAGTCAACGTATTATTTTTTGCAATTCCCTGACAGGTTTATATCTTCAGAGATTAATGAATTGATATTTAAGAGGAAAAAAAAAAAATTAACTGTCTCGATGTTAAAATCAAGGCTAACATTCTTTCCTGTCTAGCTTCGACTTCCTCTTGTCATAATTTCGTCATGTTCTTGGCTGATATTTATACTCTGCTTCTTTTTTATTATGTTCAAAACAGGTTTTGATGATAATTTGCGATTATTTTCGAATTTCCCACGTTTACGTTAGCTTTTAAAGAAGAGATTCCTTATTTATTTATTTTTTAATTATTGCACTGTATTTTTATAATGCAAATTTCATGAAGGTTTTATGATTAGCTCTTTATAAAATAAAATTTAGATTCAGACTTAGACCTGAGATAGCATTATGTTTATTGAAAGGTGTTCTAGATAATGATATAAAAATGATTTTGGGTAGGAATTTAATTAGATTTCATTATCTATTGTATGGGTATACTAGATGTTTGGGATGGGTATGTTTTCTTAGTACAGTCTAAATGTTTTAGTATATTTTTTCCACCTCCATGGCTTTTCAAAATCCTATAATGTATAAATACAGGGTTATTCGTGTATCTCTTTTTTATAAAATCTATTAAATTTGTTGGTCTTGTGTTGTGTGTAGTATGTAGAATAATAAATAATTAAGTTTACAACGCACTCATTCCACAAGCAGGCACTTTACACTAGCTTGGTCTGCCATTTGATAGGAAAATGACTTGGGGTCCTCACATGAAGAAAAAAGGAAAACTCTTAAGCAGTGGTTAAGACTTTTATAAAATCTAAATTTTTCTAGCAAAAACGTTCAGGACTATCACGGAAGCACCCTGTTACGCAAGCAACATAACTCTACGTTCTGACTTCCGCATACCAACGGATAATGAACAATTATGGATCCTCTACAAACGATTTTACGAAAAATTGCATGGACATCCAAACACACTCATAAATAAATTACGATGAGGTTCCCTTTCATACCTGTCATCCCAGGTAATTCAGTATTTCATCAAGTTCACGGATAGTTCATCACTCTTAATTGATAGGTGTCAGTAGAGATTCGAAGTTAAAATAGAATAATAATTAATATCAATTGTCTAATAATAGTATCAAACAGACTATTTTATATTGTGCTATTATATTGTATATGGTGGTGTTATATTGTGCTATCGGTGGGAGTGTGGCGGTCAGTGAATGGAGGAAGAACTGTGACTAAGTGCATTGCCATTGAACGCCTTGACTCAGACGGGACGGGCTCGCTATTTATATCTGTGGTCGGTGCCGCCATACAGTACTGTCTAAATATCACCACTATATTACAGCCAATCATTTACACATACATACATATATGTATATATAAAATTTTATGTTCCGTTGAGGAGTATTTCATGTTATTGCAATGTAGTAACTGCACAAAATTATTAACGTTTCGGATATGGGAATGTCTTATACCAGATAAGTAGAAAAATTGGTCATTATTTAGTGTATGCTAGAATCAACTTGCTTCCCTTTTGATTCCTCCCCTGAACCGGCTGAAAAAAAGATTGCCTCCAGACTTCCTGATAAATAGGTTTAATCGATGTGCTACCGATGAGAAGTCATTGACTTTTCATAAAATTCACAATTCTGCTCATTTATTTTTGTTATTACGTTTTGTTCGGTAAATATCAATTAATCGATTTATATTTTATTTTATTTTTTTTTTATATATATTATATATATAATATATATATAAATATATTACTTTTTAAATTAAATGTAATAATAATAGTTGCTTTCTGAAGTTGACAATAAAGATGAATCTTCATGGTGTATATTATAAACAAAAAAAAAATACGCTGACATATTAGAATTTTTTTTTACAATGTATTGAAATTTACAACTGTACGATATAGATTAAGTAAATGTGTTAAAACGCTTACAATAACATGGTAAAACTTGAGAAGAACTACTCATCAGTAGCACTCTGATAAAAATCTACACAAGAGGATCTCTGGGCCATCTTCTTTTCAGACGCCTCGGAGGATTATCGGGAATTGAGAGGGAAGAAAGTTGAGAAACTAGTGCATTTGAGTGGTTATGGACAGGGTGTCTACTAGTCGGGAATTTCGGGAATAAGCCGGGAATTTCGTGTGGTCGGGAAACAATCGGGAATAAGTCGGGAATTTACAGAAAATTTTCGAAAGTCGGGAAAAAGTCGTTAATGCTAAAGTTTTCAAACTTTTTTTTCAGTTTTTGCTCAATATGTCAGTTAAGGAAGCCTCTGATTGGTATAGTTACTCCACATACTTTTAAAGTAAACTAAATTTGTTACAATTTTAGATCAGGGTGAGCTCTATATAGCAATTGGTTCCCAAGATACAGGGATATTATCTTCGAAAAGAGGCCATTCTTTTCCCCAAAACATGTTTTTTTCGATATGGTCACTTATTTTGTGAAATATCCCCTGAAATACATCATTTGAGACCAGAATGGTACCTGTGGGCCCAGCGGTTCTCTCAAATACGGCAGATAACAAAAAACAGTCAAAAGTGGGTGCTGGGGGAAAATACTGTTCTGTCTTTTTATAGTTTATTTATCAATCAAAATTTATTTATTTTTGTCATTGTTAAATAAATGATGGATGAAAAAGAAAAAGATAGCATAATCGGGAATCCCGTCATCATCGAACATTGTTTTATATACCTACATACTAAAATGCTTAAACAAACATGTAGTACATTTGGAAGAAAATTGATCCTATGAATTTTTTTTTCCCCAAATCAGTAGTTTTAAACGCATTACTCCGCGAAAACACTTTTTTCTGTACTTTTTTAAATCTAACTCAGAAACTATTTGACAGATTAAAAATTTATTTTTATGGATATGCTAAGTAGCAAAGTATGCATAGATTGATTTGTTTAGATTATTATTGAAACACCATTAAAATATCGATTGACTAGAATTTCTAAAATAATTTTTGAAAAAGTCGGGAATTTCTAGAAAAATTCTTGAAAAAGTCGGGAATATGTCGGGAATTTTGATAGCTGAAATTGGTAGACACCATGATGGAGCTTACTATGAAAGGATTGGTATCTGGTTTGGGTTAAATCAACAACATATGGAACATTAAGATCTTTATGGATAAGTTTATTGGTGACAAAGAAAGGAGCATTTAGGATTTTTCGAAGGATTTTGGATTGTAAGGATTGGATACGGGATGAATTGGATGGTTTAGTAGAGCCCCAAAGCTCAACTCCGTAAGTCCATATTGGTCTAATCAGTGTCATGTAAATGAGTCTTTTGTAATTAATTGGGATCTTGAACGTTTGTCCAGTAAATGTTGAAGTAGCCTGCAACGATGAGCTGTTTCTTGTCGTTTTAGTCTTGTATGTGAATTCCAAGTAAGACGTTTGTCCAAGTGGAGTCCTAGGTAGCGGATCTGTTCAACTGCGATTAGTGGAATATCATTAAAGGATACTGTAGGACAGGAGGTCGTAGGTTTACGACGAAGGGTAAAGGTTATTTGATGAGATTTGTTCGGATTTATTTTGATTCTCCATTTTTGACACCATTCTAGAATGTTTAGGATATGGGATTGGAGTATTTGGGAGGCAATGAAGGGATCATTGTTTACTGATAATACACATGTGTCATCAGCGTAAGTGGTGAGGACAGTGGTAGGATGAGTTGAGATGTTTCTTTTTTTTAAATTTATATATTAAATAAAATAAATAAATGAATAATGTAAAAGATTTTTCAAGTGTGTAATAAGGTATTTGAAATGGGAATAAGTTAATAAATTCATAAATATTGTATATTTTATTTACTAAAGTCTAGTTTACCTAAACCACGAAGCAACGTTTTATTGTACTAGGTGGTGATTTGGTTTGGTCGCTATCCCATTCAACCGCTAGGTTTTTCCACATATACTTATATTTTAGAGTCTGGGTGTGTCCCAGGTTTTCTCGACCTTTTTTAATCCTCGATTGATATGACACAATCAATAATTATCTGTCTCAACTGGATTTGTATTGAGTCTAAGTTCCGGAGTTAGTTGTCAGTGCTGAGCTACCCCTCCTGCCAAAATCTATTTAAGTAAAAAATATCTGATTTGAACAAAATAAATTGGATTGAAATAAACGATTTTTATCAACCTTTACGCCCTTAAAATTTAGGAACACTGGAATATTTTTCTAGAGGACTCTGTTGTGTTAATTTTTTCATTTTATTTTGTTAATTATCACAGTTTATTTTTTTATTTATAAATACTATCCTGTAGGAAATCGCGACATCCTTCTATAGTTGGAATCCTTATTACTATCCCATTGTAATAAGAGCGCATAGTTAAATAGAGGAGATTAATGACCTGTGCAATTTATTTCACCTGTGTAACCCAATCAATCAAATTATTGTCTTATCCAATGTTCAAAGCCCAAAATATTTCTTATAATTTTTACTTCTTCCTTCATGAGGTCTGAAATAAACTAAAAAACAATCGACTGTTTTATACCACAACGATGTGTCTTTAAATACAAGAATCTGTGCTAAATGGAGAAAATAGAGAGGGCTGAGAGAAAAATCATTAGAAAGATACTGGCACCGAACAAGACGGACGAAGGATAAAGGTTAAGAAACAGACAAGAGACTGCAGAAATATCAAACATAATTCACGACATGAAGAAGAGAAGGTTGAGATTCTCTAGACATATCATGAGGATGGACAACTCACGTTTAACTAAAGAGATTAATGGAATATACAGAGGAGATCAAGAGTATGGGATGGATAACTGAAGTAAAGAAGGATCATAGGGGAGCTGGAATGAAAGAGAGAGATACAACAAATAGAATACAATTCAGACATAAGGTAGACAAATGGGAAGTCTGTCAGGTACAAAGAAAAATGAAAACAGGAACCATTTGATCGGAAGATAAAAAGAAAGCATACTGCGAAAAAATTAAGGAGATATAGAAGATCAAAAAGGCTTAAAAGAAATGAATGCTTTGCGTAGTCTTCAGAGGCTCATTAGCTTAAATAAATAATATAATAATATAATTTATAACAAATGTGTACATGAATTACTTCATATTGTAAAAGAGACGACCTCTGTTATGTGATGTTATATCCAGAAACGCTGTTGCTGAAACATCTTATCTGAAAAGTTACCTTGTCGGTACCTTGGCCATATGTTCCTATAGTGTTGCGTGCCATGCAGTGATAAGTTTCCTGTTATGCTGATAGGTTCGGAATGTAATAAATCACGCAGGAACAGAAAAGGATCTAATTTTATATAAGGACATGGGGACAGAAGGCCGTTCTCAGGTCCTGACTTTATTTTATTTTCATGAGAACCAAGGCCCACTTAGGTTGCCTTATATGTAGCCGCTGGGGTATTGTATCTGCCGTAGGACCGGCGAATATTTAGGGTTATCTATAGCAGCTCAGTCGACAAGCAATCTGTATCAATTAGATGTTATGTTTGTATTGTAAGATAATTTGAGATTATTTTGTATTACTTATGCCTTTGTTGCAATTACCTAAGTAATAGTTCTTGAACCTCTTGGTTGGAATAAGATGCTCCGCTGTTTAAATCGGGGGTGTGCATATTTAAATTTTAAGATTTGTGTATTTTATTATTTTACTGTAAATAATGTAGGTTATGTAAAGAATTTGATATTGCCGCTTGAACGCTAGTAATTTTAGCGATTGAAGTAATCGAATTTAGAGGATCCTTTTTTTTATTTTGTATTATACCTTATTAACTAAATTAAATTTAAAAAAAAAGAAAATAAAAAATTAAGTACAAGAAATTAGTATACCTTATGAACTTAATCAAATAAAAAAAGAAAGAAAAAGAAAATTGTAAATTAAGTACAAGAAATAAGAATTCTTTTTTTTTTTTTGTACAATAAGAATTGTATCTGATAAAAAATAAAGAATTAAATGTGCTTGTAAATCAGTAATATGCCTTAAAGCTTATTCTCTACATTAAGTTACATTACTAATTAATTGGTTACTAGTTAATTAGTTTAATTAGTTTCTCGAAATGTTTGTAAATTTTGTATATAGAGTAAGAATGTTTTTATGATTATTTTCTTTTCTTTCTTAATTTTTATTTTTATTATGTTCTATTTTATGCTGACACTTTTTGTTTCTTGTAAATTTTATTTTATTTCATGTATATTTAGGGGCTGTTTAATTTAATTTTTATAATTAATTTACTGTATTTATTTTACTTTATTTTATATCATTGTACATATTGTGTAAGTGAGTGTTTTTATCATGCCCTGGAATGAGACAGCTTGTAATTTTAAAGAATTTCGAAATTCCAGCCTGAAGCGGTAGTAAACATGCTGAAGAAAAAATGTAGCTTTTGTTCGTTGCGTATTATAGTATTATTTGTTCTTATATTCCAAGTAGCCAGAAAAGGGGTTATCATACAGGTTACCAACCTATTCTAGTCAGAATGAAAAGGTTTCTAGATTTATTTCATGAGTCCACTAAGAAATAAATTTCAACTCGTCGAGGAATCGAACCCTTACCGTACGTGGCGCTCTGAGACGCCGTATACTTAGCGAGACCCCTCACCGTTTTTTTTTTTTTTTTTTTTTTTTTTTTTTTTTTTTTTTTTTTTTTTTTTTTTTTTTATAAATAAAATTTATTAAAGTTTACAACTGTACGATTTACATTAAGTAAATGTGTTAAAAACGCTTACGATGACATGGTAAAACTTGAGAAGAACTACTCATCAGTAGCACTCTAATAAAAATATAACACAAGAGGATCTGTGAGCCATCTTCTTTTCAGACGCCTCGGAGGATTATTGGGAATTGAGAGGGAAGAAAGTTGAGAAACTAGTGCATTTGGGTGGTTATGGAGTTTACTATGAAAGGATTGGTATCTGGTTTGGGCTAAATCAACAATATATGGAACATTAAGATCTTTATGGATAAGTTTATTGGTGACAAAGTAAGGAGCATTGAGGATTTTTTGAAGGATTTTGGATTGTAAGGATTGGATACGGGATGAATTGGATGGTTTAGTGGAGCCCCAAAGCTCTACTCCATGAGTCCATATTGGTCTGATCAGTGTCATGTAAATGAGTCTTTTGTAATCAATTGGGAGCTTTGAACGTTTGTCCAGTAAATGTTGAAGTAGTCTGCAACGATGAGCTGTTTCTTGTTGTTTTAGTCTTGTATGTGAATTCAAACTAAGAGGTTTGTCCAAGTGGAGTCCTAGGTAGCGGATCTGTTCAACTGGGATTAGTGGAATATCATTAAAGGATACTGTAGGACAGGAGGTCGTAGGTTTACGACGAAGGGTAAAGGTTATTTGATGAGATTTGTTCGGATTTATTTTGATTCTCCATTTTTGACACCATTCTTGAATGTTTAGGATATGGGATTGGAGTGTTTGAGAGATATTTTTGAGTCTGGGTGTGTCTCAGGTTTTCTCGACCTTTTTTGATCCTCGATTGATATGACACAATCAATAAAACTGGAAAGTTTGGCTGAGCTACCACTTAAAATATAAGTAAAAAATATCTGATTTGAACAAAATAAATTGGATTGAAATAAACGATTTTTATCAACCTTTACGCCCTTAAAATTTAGGAACACTGGAATATTTTTCTAGAGGACTCTGTTGTGTTAATATTTTCATTTTATTTTGTTAATTATCACAGTTTATTATTTTATTTTTACTTTTATAAATACTATCCTGTAGGAAATCGCGACATCCTTCTATAGTAGGAATCCTTATTACTATCTCATTGTAATAAGAGCGCATAGTTAAATAGAGGAGATTAATGACCTGTGCAAGGCGAATTGGGTAGTGGAGTGGTCTGGGATCTGGGAGTGAGGCGTACTTCAAAGGTCTCCTCTATCCCAGGTCTCCTCTCCCAACTCCCGCCTTCCCGGCGATCACTAAATGAGACAGCCCGCATTCAGGACCTTTCGAAATCCCTCTCTCCTAGCCGAAAAAGGAAGGATCATCCCCATATGATCAGGAGCTTGATGTCGTCCCATTTTGAGGTCATATTCTCAAGTACTTCATATTTAACCGAATTTGGTGTGTTGATGAATAGAATAATTTCACATGTGTCATAAAGGTGTCAAGAAGCAAAGTACTCATTTTAACTTCAATCATGTATTTTAACCTGTCATTTCTAAATTATAGGCAGCTAATGAACCTGCAGGAAAAGTAAAGAGAAAATTACTTTTAGCACGAACCAGCCAACATTAGTCACACCTTGTCATTGCCGAAGTTTTGGCCTGTAGTTTTTATTTTTCTATTGCAGAATTAATTTATTTTATGCTTCATTGATATATACAACTGTATACAATACATTCAATGGGTAAAGTGACATCGGTAACTTGTAAAGAACTACCCATTAGTAGCACATCAACAATTGTCATCCATTGGCCATCTTTTTTATAAACCCCGGAAATTATCAGAATTCGAAAGAGAACCAGGTTGGGAGTCTAGTGGATTTGAGTGGGTATGAAGCTTGTCATAGAAGGATAGGTTTCTGATTATAGCAAAATCTGCATAATTTGGGGCTTTCAGATCGTTAAGGATAAGTTTGTTTGTGACAAAAAAGGAGGATTCAGTATTTTAGGAAGGATTGGATAAGGAAAGAATTGCGAGGTTTAGTGGAGCCCAAAATCTCATATCAGTTTGTCCAACAGGGTCTAATAACTCACGTACTCATGTAAATAAGTCTTTTTGTAATTAATTGGGAGTTTTGAACGCTTGTAGTTGAAGTAAGTTATAATTTAAATGTAAATACTTAAGTTATATATTCCCGTATTTTTTCTTAGTTCAAGAATCTGGCTTTTTTTTTTATGACTTAATGATGACTTCATCTGCAGTTAAGTAAAATAAAACACCCATTTTTCGTTAGTTTCTCAAAAAGTGAAACCGAATTAAGCTAAGTCGGTTATAAACTTAAAATCAATTTGTAAATAGGAACTTGTGAAATGTGTCGATAACGGCCAGTCTTTTCCAAATGTTTTCATCTCTTTTATATTTTTTATTATATTTATTATCTCTTTTATTTTGTCGTTTATATTATTTATTATTTTTTAATTTTCGTTTTTGTGATTAGGACCAACTAAAAAATAAACATATTTTAAATAAAATTATCAATTATTAAGTTATAGGAATTACCATTTTATTAATTATAATGTTACTACCATATGATATGCGAAAACCTTATGACTTGTTGCGTCTGATAAAATTTCTAGAGAAGTAAAAACTAGGAGGAAAAAAATGAATAATAGGAAATAAAACTGCATTTAATAAAATAATTTATTATTGAAAGATTCAACTAGAAACACAAAATATGTTTACTAACGCTAAAACAGTGCTATTTTGTTTAGATTGCTCAAGACTTCAAAGCTCTAATTGTGCTTTGAATAACCTTTATTTTCACATAAAATATTTTCTGTTCCTCAGCGTTCTTAAATTGAAATTCTGTGAGATCTTAGAACGATTCTCTATATCTCTAAATCCATTAAAATTAATTTTTGTTTAATGCTAATTTTTATTCTGTTTTCGTTTGATTGGAAAATTATTATCATAACTATTTATGTTAATCATACTTCGAACCATTTCCTAGGTCGTTTAGCGATCCAGATTCCAACCGACCGCAGATGGTCCCTCAGACTGTGGTAATGAGTTCGCAATTATTGAGGTATGTGGCATTAGTCACCGGTAGCGGTCTCCTGAGTCACCCCAAGGACCCAGATATATTTATGTATCCCTTACACTTATATATTGTTGTCCATAATTAATTATAGATAGCATAATAGACTTAATCGGTCGCTACATAATTCAGGCAGGTTCATTATTCTAATATATTCCCGTTGGGTATGCAACCGTTGTACCGAGTCGGCGGGGTGCATCGACACCGAGCAATGCATTCCTTCCTGTCGCTGGGGTTGGGATCCCTGCTGAGGAAATATTGTCATTGTTCTTGTAATTTTATATTGGTTAATTAAAATTTACTTCTCAGGAATACTAATTCGAAAAGTGTTCTTTGCGTATCTCTTTGATTCAATCAGTCTAGTTTTACTCTAATTAATGTGTTGAAGGAAAAATTATTAGCTGTAAAGAAAAAATATGTTTCAGAATCTACAGGTAATTTATTAAAATCTTAGTTCAAAATGTCAAACTTTCATATTCATTTCTAAGAAAAAAAAAACAAACTTTAAAACCTCAACAGTTGAAAGAAACTGAATATCGATTTCTAATATTTAAAACCTGTTTCTAGTAAACCTATTTTACAGAAATTACAAATTCTGCCTACACTGACTTTTAATATTCGTATAACCTTCTGTGGTGGTTGTTCGTTAGTTTTTATTTGTTCGTTAGATAATACTTTGTGTGTATAGTAACTACGTTGCATATTACTCTGTAAAAATATTGAAAAAAAAAAGAAGGTAATATTATAAGTTTAAATAAGTTTTTATTTTAAATTGCAAAATAGTTTTTACATGATTCTGGATAACTTGGATAGCTATACCCATTTTACTAGTTCAGATTTTTAATAGCAAATAGGTTTCTCTTATCGTCATATATCCTTTACACTCTTTCTTTCTATTTCTCATCTTATTCGCAATGTCCGATATTTGCTTCGACCTTGATCCTCCTGTTTTGAATTTAACTTCCATACAAGACTTAAAAGAGTAGAAACTGCTCGTCATTACTATATTTACTAGAAAAGTGTTCAAAGCTCCAATAAATTACAAAAAACTTATTTACATGGCAATAATTAGATCCATTTGGAAATACGTACTTGACCTTTGCAGCTCCACTAAACCTTCCAATTTTGCTCTGATCCAACCCTTACAATCCAAAATCCTTCTTAAAATCCTCAATGCCCCTTATTAAGTCACAAAAAATTGACCGATTTGGCCTAAACCAGTTAACCATCCTTTCATAATGAAACTATAGACTGCTCGAATCCACTAGTCTCCCAACTTGCCTCACACTCTATTCCCGATAATCTCCCGAGGCTTCTGAAAAGAAGATGGCTAGGAGATCATTTAATTAAAGTGCTGCGAGTGAGTACTTTCCATGTTATTGACATGGCATTGTAAGAGTTTTCCTCAAATTTACTTGTTGAATTTTGTGTATCCAGTTGTAAATATAAATAAATAGTTTTTAAAAAAATAAATAATAATAATACAATTTAAATCCAATCGAACCAATACCCAATAGTTTCTCAACTTGTTTCCCTTCGAAAACTTATATCACCGGAGGCCTCCATAAGATAATATTGGTACATTCTAATCGGTAGTTTCTTGACTGTACATATCTGCACCATTATATTAAAAATTCTTCTCATTTGCGTCGGTTGTTTTTGTATTTTAAAATAAATAAAAAAGGAAGAAGAAACTAAATAGGTATAATCTTTCAATGGTTGTAAGTTTCAATCATAATTCTAATTGTTTATTACTTAGAGATTTATAATCCGTTTTGGAGATATTACCACTAACACTGATCTGGACGGTACTATAAGAAACAGAGATTCTATTTATAATTAGTACAATTAGTATGGAGTTGATTCTTTGTTTAAAAACATTTAATATGATAGTGTTATTGAAAATATGTATCATGAGTATTCAATTGGCTGAAAGTATCGTAAGATGCATCAAAGAAAATGTCGAGAACGCCTACCGTATCACACCGGTGCAATATCTTCGATTCATCTTAATGCCTCGGTCCGTTATCCGTTGCATTGTTTTCTATGTTGGTTCTCAACGTGGTGTATCAAGATTTTCTCTACATACGCTTCTCAACTTGCTTTCTAATCTGTTTTCGATGATTATCCAAGACATCTGAAAAGATGGCCCAGGATTCTTCTAATTAAGAAGTTTAATTGGAGTGCTACTAATGGTTTGTTTCTCCTCAAAGTTTTGTCATGTCATTAGGATCTTCGTTTAGCTTATTTACTAGGTTATTTTTGCTATCAAGATTTTAATATTAAAAAAAAAAAAAAATCATTTAAATGGATGAAAACATCAACGAAATAGAGAATTATATGCACGAGTATTATTACGGACTAACTCATTTCTTAACCGAAAAAAAAAACGAAGCATTCCACTGCGACTGACAGACAACTTAGTAATTCAACCATTACCCTCTCTTTAGCAAGAACACATATCATTTGATCAGGACGAATATACCAAGTAAAGAAGAATTTCACGGTCTGAAATTTTACAAAAAAAAAAAAAAAAAAAAAAAAAAAAAATGGGATAATAAAAAAAACATCCTGATAAATAGTTATAATATGTTGGTTTTTGTTATTTTTATTTTATTTTAATTTTTTTTTTTACTTTTTTATTTATATTGTTTCATTACCTTTGAATATAAATCAATGCATTATTACAGCTAAGCACACAATATGCTTGAATGCATGAGGTGTTTATCTCATTACACAACTGATTCACGGGCTTACGGTGGACGAGAAAATAACATCTCAATCCATCAAAACATAAAACGTATCTAAAGTTATTGTAATGCCATGAAACATCGACATGTTGTAAAAAATATTTATGTGCTTCTTAGGTTTTTCTTAGGTAGCTCCACGTACCAATTTTAAACCAGTTTGATAATTGAACAAACTTGCTACAAACAAACATGTTAGGCAGTCCCCATCTTATGATTCACATAACTAACATTTGGAGCTAGGTTATATATAATTACAAAAAAAGTTTTATAAGCCCCTATTTCCTACTGGAGCTGCCAATTGCCTGATTTAATAATGATTTAATCACAGTAAAATAATCATTAGTTCACTAAAAAAAATGACTAACAGATTTAATCATGATTATATAAGTTGATTGATTCCAGAAAATCAGCTGTCAAATAGCTATTATTAAATTTGTTCTAACTACGCTGTCAGATAAATTTTAGAAGTACCTTCTTAGCGGCTAGCTAATGAAAAAAAAAATTATCGTTGTCTGTAAAAGTGGTCTACCGGTACTCATTTCTGGTACAGATTTGTATAAAAGTAGGTGTAGTTTTCATACTTCAGAGTTAGAGCATTTGGGATTATAATCTCTAATTATAGTCTTCGAGAGCCTCCTGGTTTTTCATATCTCTCATCTTTGGATGACCTCGTCTTCGAGAGCATCCTGGTTTTTCATATCTCTCATTTGCTGCAACTACGACATAACTCAAAAACTTCCATTTCGCAGAAGGACAGTCTTGTGAATAAAGTACAGGACGATCTGTAGATATACAATGGTGACATATCCTACTCTCTCTTAGTAAATAGTTTAAGCTCAAATATAACGTTCTACCGACTAAAACTACATAGGTGAATGGTTCATTATACAGTCAAAAGTTCGGCATAATTCAAAACCTTGTTTTTGAGTTATGTCGTTGTTGCAGCAAATGAGCGATATGACAGTTTTCTTAGGAGACGATCGCTATCCATACGCTCCACATGACCGAGCTGTCTCAACTATTCCTGTTTTATAAACTTCACAATATCTCGATGGCCGTACATCATTACTCTTAGTTCATTGTTTGTTTTCCACCATAATAATCCACTTTCCGTTAAAGTTGATTCGTCCATATATTTTTCTATGCTCTTTTTTTTTTTTATATATGAAGCTGTCTCTCTCAGTTCTAGTCAGGATCTATGTCTCGCAGCCATACATTACAATTGGGAATATAATTTTTGTATTTGTTCTTTGCACACCAGGTCATCTTCAACTTGACAGCTTTAATGATGTAATTTTAAATCATCAGTGTTTTTTTTTTGTTGTTAGTAAGAAAGGGCGGATTAGGTTACCAATATTCTCTAACCTTAGCATAATCTCGTGGGCCCGCCTTGTATGAATGACTTCAATATTTTGGATTTGTCCTTGTATCATTTTGTTTATTATAAATTTGATTTTTATCTGAAAACTACCTGGCACCAGCAAGGCCTGGCATTTTTTAATTACCGCTAATTTTTATTGTATTAAAAGATTTCTTGGTATTACGTTCTTTAATTGAATCAAACTTTGGATAGCGCTAATCTGCAAGAATAAGAAAAAAAGTAAGAGATAATGAAATTGAGTATTTTTTTTTAATTATTGCGTTTCAATGACTTTCAAGAAGGTTGGAGATGTTTAAATTCTTCAGCTTTCAGCTTTCAATTTTTTTTTTCTTCTTTTTATACAAAATTTGTATAAGTAAAAAATGACGGTGACCTTTGGCTTGTGAAAGTGGTTTGTGATTAATGGTTGGCGAATCACAAAGGCCATGCAATCTGTCCCTAAAGCCAGACCTGCCTGTCCGATCTAACGTTCCTGTTTTGTATCATTATCTGTTTTCTCCATCAGTCAGTACGTCATGGAGGAGTTTACCCACGTCATGCCAAGTCCTAGCTTATTTACCGCGCAACGTCTCTTTAGGTATTCTAGCCGTCACCTTCACAGGCGTGACTGGTTACTTTAATCCCGTCAGTAACAGTAACATAGTAATGGTAAAATAGTTTATCCTGTAGTGATTACAATAACTTGAATAAATTTATTAATTCGTTGCATGTATTTCTAGGTTTATATAATATCGTTTTACTACTACTTATCCATGTATACTAAGCTACCATTTCATAAAAAAAAAGTAATAATTAAAATAAGCTGGCTTGTTTTGCATATAAATTACAGTATATATTATACAAAGGAATGCATATCGTATTAAATTCCCACAATGATTTTGTGCTGGACTATAAACCAATGCTGTTAATTTTTCTTTGTTGATCATTTAAAGCTCATTATATATTTTTATATTAACGTCCTGTAACTTCATGTTTTGGGACACTGGTATCCTCTTCATTTTTTCTTCTCTTTTAATATTTTAATTTTTTTTTCTCCCATAGTATGCAAATTCTGAATATTTGAATTCTGTGGTTTTAGCTAAGAGTATCTCTATGAATTGGATACTCTTAAATTGGGGGAAAACTAACAGGTAAAAAAATTTTAATATTTCAAAATAACTATAAAAAGATTTATGATGAAGTTGAAGGGCTATGTACCATTTTCCTGCTAAAGGTAACGTAAAAGAGAAATAAATTACTCAAAATTGAGTTTTGTTACATAACCCCTTCATTCACCAATGAAAGGTACTTAAAGTCCCAAAGAATGTTTACAAAAAAATGAAGAAGGAGTAAATTGAAAAAAGATTGCTACTTATCGCAAAACTGTCTTATTAACAAATGATGTAATTTGTATTGTATTATTTTGTAAATGGCTGTTATAGAATTTCAAAAAAGTTTCAGTTGTCCTAAAATTCGTTTTATATAAATATATAAACAACAAAAACATTTTTCGATTTTCACAAACTGCAATTTTTTAATTTATTATCATTAATATCATATAAGATATCATGTAAGAGAAGATAAATCATATTTTGACTCAGTAACGGTTTCAATCGCGTGATTATGACCTATATTTTGAAGAATAAGCTTTTTAGTTGAATAAATATTTAGAATTACTCCTAAAATCTTAGTTCTCGAAATGAATGAAACCTTGAAGCACGCTTGGATTGCGAATTTCGATAATGTAAATTACAGGAATGTGTATTATCAGTATTGGATACCATTAGGAAATTAGTAAATCTCCCCCTTCCCCCATAAAATAAAAACGACTAAATTGCTATGTGACATCGTTTTACACTTATAGTGTCTAGCCTATGAATAATCAGAAAAACAATTTTATGTTTTAAACTGGATGATTTCCCTCGATAATTATGTTTATTATTAATAGCGAAAAAAAAATATTTGTAGAGAGAATTGCTTGTCTCAAAGTATCCTACACTCATCTGGAATACTATTTTGTATGTTTTAGGTTTCAAAATACTCAGTTGTTAAGATTTAAAAAAAATTTATGTGGACTAACTCGGTTTCAAGAGTTTAACCGTTCCTCTCCTCGTAACAATTATTTTATTTTTACTCATTAATACAAAAAAATTATTTTATTAATTAATATTCTACCTCAATCTTAGTGTAACATCGCTACTGAATGTCATTCTTTAATTGCAATACTATGTCTTACTAACTCTTAATCACATTAAAACATCAATGTAAAACTCTATTTAGATACATTATATTTTAATTATACATGTATCAATGTACTTTTTTTTAAATAAAATGTTTTTTAAAAAAAAAAAAAAAAAAAAAAAAAAAAAAAAAAAAAAAAAAAAAAAAAAAAAAAAAAAAAAAAAAAAAAAAAAAAAAAAAAAAAAAAAAAAAAAAAAAATTAATATTAACATTTCTAATATTAATATATTCCCCCTTCAAGGTCACACTAGTGTCTTGTTATTTCGTTTAACGTCACTTTATGCTGCTATGGCTAATCGGACGATGCTACGGTGGGAGTCCTAAATTTTACCTATCCAGGTATAATTAGAATAGGGATCTTTAACGAGTACCTGACATCGCACAGGCTCGGGACCCCCATTTTACGCCCCTTCCGAAGGACGGCATAGCTAAGGATTTTTTACTCCCTTTAAAAAATCCTAAGGTCATCTGCCGGGCTGCGAAACACTCGAGTCTTAATTGAATTAATATTAACATCATTATTAATATTGTGTGACTCATTAATAACAAAAATTACAGTACAACACGTATTCATTTGGTGTTTGCAAGTAACATCAATTTCACCAGTAAGAACTACGTTGCTTACTTTGCTTATCATAAACCTATATTTAAACCTATAAATAGACGGATAGGATGGATTGCCTTACACATTACCGACGTATTTTAGCCAGAGTGAGGAGGTCAAGATCCATTCCATGAATCCTACTTGGAGTTATGTAACTTAGGGTAAACCAGACAGTTATTGACACCCCATCTTAAAAATTAGAAAAAAAAGGTATTTAGCAAAAAAAAAATAACAATATCTTAAAACTAATTTTAAATCCTTCAACTCAACTATGTAAAAGTACTTTCAATTTAGTTCGAATTTTAAAAGATATCCATAGGGTGTCGATAACTGATTTTACCTTATTTTTTGTCTCTGTCTTGTAAAATACATTCCAAGAAAAATAAATTTCTTGCTTAGCTTAAAGTATAGTAAGTATGGAAAAATTACTGCTACTGGAAATTTTTTTAAACGTTTTAGACTATTCTTTCTATAATTTTAGTATCAATATTTCCTTAAGGGTGTCAATAACTGTCTGGTTTACCCTATGTAAATATGTATGATATCTCGCCTATACTTAAAATAAATACAAACCAGAAATACATTTATAAAATTAAAAAATCGTGATGGAAACTTCAACAATTTCAGATCTTTCACAAAACCGTAAACGCAATGTTTCATTTAAAATTTAATATGTTTTAAACATTCCTTCTGTTTATAAAACACACATATACAATAATTGCACGATATTATATTTATTTATTTTATCAGCACAGTTGAGAATAATAGTTAGGGTCTTTTACATATGTGTATTTATTTAATTTTCAACTTTATCTGTTTCCTGTATCTCTCTAATTCTTTGTAAAATCCTCAATGCTCTCCTTAGCATACTACAAATGAACTAATCCATAATGTCCCATATGTTGCTGATTTGGCTGGGATCTTATACTTTCTCTGAGTTGTTTGAAAAGAATATGACCGCGGTATCTTCCAATATAGAATTTTAACTAGATCGCTACCAATAGGTAGTTCCTGTAGAAGTTTTTACTATTGTAAATATGTAATTCGGAAAATTCAATAGATATTTATTACTGTACAGTTGTAAATTTAGTTCACAAATGAACAAAAAAATTGCATATTTTACTAGAATGCTCACAATCATTAGTTTCTTTTTAGGTATTTTCATGGTATTTGATTCTTTTATTAGCAAATTTACTTATGTTTTTTTTATATACCATTGTAAATTTTAATATATGAAAAAAAGTTTTTATATATTTTTGATTTACGAGTACTTTTCCATACCATAACGAACGTCAGTAAAACGCTGGAATACAAAAAGAAAAAGATTAAGGATGACATGTGATGCATGATTGGTATTTCCTCTTGACTCGTTTTCAAGGTTGTTTTTCGTAAATTCGTTCTGCAAATAATTTGTTTTAAGTAGTTTAATTTTGAATTTTTTTTTCCTCGCTCTATTTTATTTTTTTTTTCATAATATTTTACTATAGATAATATATCTCATAATATTTATATAAACATGAATTTCGATAGTTCTAGGTCTTCACGGTCCTGTTAAACTCGAACTATGGAATATATGTTTTTTCTAGGATCCTCTTGATAAGGAGTGTTAGTTTTTATTTTATAAGGTTATTAGAATAGATTTTATTTATATCTTCACCAGGTTAATATTTTAATTATTAGGTCGTTAATTATTTGTTAAACATAAATAATAATAAAGAAACATAATCAATATATAGTTATATTTTAGTCTATAAATATGAGATTTATAGGTACTTAAGAGAACTATTACTCAATGTCCTTAATCGTAGTGGATTATGTAATTGATCTGCAAAACATAATATATGCAAAAATCTGTGCAATACATATAATATATGCAAACATTTTTAATTTATCTGCCTGTCGTGAAGTCGGTATGTCAAAACTAATAACTTTTCTGTTGGCCATTTGTAATCGTTTTCCAAAATCTTGTAACTACTCTATTATTATTTGTGCGAAAATATGTACCTTTAGGGCTTATTAAAAAGCACAAATTTTTATAAGGCAGCTATTAAAAATAATTGTTTTGAAAGTTGATAGTTAATACCTTAACAGAGAGACTGTTAAGCTGTAAACTGTTTAATAAAATGAAGTATTCAATAAGAAGGCCCAAAAATTATCTAACTGTTAATTAATCTCCAGGAAAAGAAATTAATAGCAAAATATAAAAATACATGAATGCATGTTAAAAACAAAAAAAATTAGTAAACAAATAACTTTTATAAAAGAAGAAAATACATTGTTAGTTTTATCACCAAGATTAAAATCTATAATTTTAATAATAACATTATATGGTTTTATTGATATTGTTTTAATACTGTTTTCAAATGAAATAATTCATAATTTTACATCGCCGATGTTAAAAATTCTGCTTTGAAGGGTAATGGTTAATTTTTAATTCTTTAATGAAGGAGTATATAATAAATTTATAAATACACTTTTTAAGCAATCACTTGTTAAATATTTTTTTTATTATTAATTCTCATAGTAACATGTTTCGGGATACATTTCCATCATCAGACTGGAATTTACACTATTTATAAAAATAATTTTTCATTTTACTTTAACAATACCCTTATTATGCTATGTATATATACCTCATGGATGCTATTTAATTATATGGATGCTTTATAACGAATTTCATACAAGCATATCAGATATACAACTTTTCAATTCTTCTTATGATAATGTTTTCACTGTTATTCAGATATTTTTTCATTTTTGTTTTTTCTTTATCATTTTTTTTTTTGTTTCCTCTCAATATTATTTATCTTCATACTTTACTATGTGTCTAGTAGAAACTTTAGAAATTTTATCGTTCAGTCAACTTTCAATATATATATATAAATATATTGCTTCTTTAATCTTTCTGCTGTGTGTTTTTTTCTCATCGTTAAGTATTTTTACGTTATCAAAATCAAAATTATGGTCTAACTTTTGTTTATGGTCTAAAAGTGCTGTTATTTTTTTGTTTTTTTTATTATTTATTTTTAAAAATTTGTTTTGCTAACTTTTTTTAAAGTCATATTTATGTTGTTGTAATCTATTTGTACTATTTATGTAAATTCTGTTTAGTCTCTTCTATATAATGTTTACTACCTTCAAACAGTTAATTTTATATACCATATCTTTTTTATTCATATAATGATAATAGTTACTTTGTTTTCAAGTTTATAAGTCAAATTCATTTCTTCACGCTAGCCAACGTATTAGGTAAAGATAACTAAATAATTTATCATAATTATAAGCAAAAGATTATACAAAATCAGAAATCTGAGGAAAGTAATATGAGCTCATTCTTCAACGTTGTCAAAATTTCTAGTGTAGTTTTCAGTTGTAATTTAAAAAAAACAATGATATCATTTCAAGTCAAATAAACGCACCTAAGACAAACATAAAAATCTTTATCATATCTTAAACATATCGTAATATTTACATGAATAAATGAATTTGGAGACATGGGTAGTTTGATCAATTAACCAAGCGCTACGACCCTATTTATTATAGAAGAAGACAGATGTAGATATTGACTATTTATTGTCGCCCGGTGGGAGGGAGTGCCTCTACAATTTGTCAACCTTCCTGACATAGATTGTCTCACTCTTACAACACCCTCAATTACAGGAGACATCCGAGATAACGAACTACTCAAGTTTCTTCGCAGAAATATATTGTGTAACTATATCAATGATACATTTACACAATATATTAAAAGTATTTTCTTAACTCTATACCTTTATGAAAATGTCGCGACACCTCTCTATCAACTATCAAACTCGGCATTAGTAATTATTATTGCAAGTTATGAGTAACGAAGAGAAGACTAATAATTTAAAAATAATTTGTTTTTGTTAGTACAGTTTTTTGTTTAGAAATGATATCAAACAAATATTTTATAAGGAAACCACTTATCTTAGTGTTTCATGCTTTTGTCTTCTTTGTCGATGTGTCATACCGCTCATTTGTTGCAACAACGACATAACTAAAAAAAAATAGCTTTTGAGTTATTCCGAGCTTTTGACTGTATAATTAACCATTCACCAATGTAGTTTTGGTCGGTAGAACGTTATATTTGAGCTTCAACTATTCACTAAGTGAGAGCAGGATATGTCACCATTGTATGTCTACAGATCGCCCTGTATTATTCACTGTCCTTCTGCAAAATTGAAGTTTTCGAGTTATGCCGTTGTTGCAGCAAATGAGCGATATGTAACTCGAATAAATTTTCCATAATTTGTATTCAAAACGTTTCTTTTTAAACATTCAACCATTTAATTATTAACATCATAATAATTGGAGCCTTTTAAACTGTTACTGATTTCTTTATCTACCAATTGAGATCTGTGTTGCCAGATGACATAAATTATTTTCTCCAGTGGAATGGGGTATTTTCCCCAGTTCTCGTTCACATCTTTCCCCTGAAATCCCCCCATCAAAATTCACAATAAAAAAAATATATACAATATATATATACAATCCATAGTGCTGATTTTTTTGAATTTTTTTTTTTTTTTTATTAGAACTGAAGATGAATGTTAAGAATTCGAAACTATTTTTGTAATAAAATAATTCCAATGGAAATGGCAATCAATTCATCAATTCTGATTGTATTGATCCTTTTATACCATCATGTGTATCTCAAGTAAAAAAAGAGTTCATTGTATAAAATTAATTTTACAAGACAATTAAAACATGCATTATACATACATATATTTTAATCAAATCACCGCCTTTCTTGGAAACTATCCTTACCAAAGTATTAAAAGGAAGCAATCTTCATGAATTGTGGTGGTTGTTACATTTTTTTTTTTTATCCATATTACCATTATTTGTTTAACTGTGGTATTATGTTGATGTCAAATAAAAAAAACAAAAAAACTTTAAAAGTAAATTTTTAACTCCAAGATATAAATGGATTTAAGATCCAATAAGTGTGTTCCATTTTCGAACTCTTCAATTATTTATATTTGTAAATCCTTATTTACAGCTTCTTTTGAATAGTTTTCATTATACTATGAATTTTCAATCTAATTCATTTATATTATTCTTTTTTAAATTTAAATAACCACTGCTTTTATTCGCTGTTAATTGTGGCATGCAGTAATATTTAAATTTTATTATTTCTTAAAATTATTGTAACATTTACATGAATATATGAATTTGAAGACTTGTATACTAAGAAAAATTATTCATGTTTTTGTTCTTATGTGTACATTTAGATTAAATATATTCGTAGATTAAAATTTAGGATTCAGTTAATTTATTAATTTTTATTTATAAACATTGTAATCTATTTGTTTTTTTTTTTTATTTAGGCAATCTTTGGAGTAGGGAGGGGGTGGGGGACGGGCAGACGGATTAATCCAGGAACGCGGCCTCCAGACGGCCTTCGACTTTCACAGCGCCCTTCTGGTCTGCTCCATGTCTCTTAATTGTTCTTCACTTTTCTGTCGAAAAATGTCGTGAACCTGAAATTAAAATATTATTCATACGTCCCATTATATGTATTTGTCACGTTATCTTGTTTTGGTTTTATAATATATGTAATTATTTTATACAAATACTGTTTAAAACTGTTGTAAACGTCTCAAGTAAAAGTTCCGGTTAATCGCCAATAAATTTTGTTGTATTTTTTTTTTTTTTTTTTTTTTGGAATAGCTGATTGATTAAACTCAAATGGAAGTCATGTCAAAATACCTACATATTTTCTTTTATTAAAAAAAAAAATTAGCAAAACAATTATTAGAATTTTTAAAAGTACAGTAGAGCGTCGATTAACCGAACAAATGTCAGGGGTGGTTCGCATAATCGAAATTCGCTTATAGTTTAATTTTGTCTGTTAACGAAAGTACCACTCTTTTTCTTTTTGTCTACTTGCTGTAATTTAAAAAAAAAAAGTGAACACAAATGCGATTTAAAATTAAAGATGAACTTTTGATTTTCTTTTAAGAGCTTCCGTTAATTAAACGTTTGGATAATCGACGGTCCACTGTTTATATAATATTAAAGCTCACATTGGAAAACCCAAAACTAAAACTTTTGGATTTTTGACAAATTTATATAGAAATCATTTTTATAGGAAATCTAATTAGCTTTAATTTTGATTTGTAACATACTTTTCTAAAGTCAACCGTTTTCTAGATATAATTGAAAAACCTAAAACTTCTTCCCTGCTCCCGGGGCGGGGACTTGGACTATTATGACAGTGTTGCATTAGGTGGGTCATATTTCTCAAAATTTTATTTAAAATCACATAAGACATATAAAACCTATGCCTCATCGATTACAAGATTAAATGTATATATAATATTTTTTTTTTTTTTTTTTTTAGTAAATGATAGGTAAGCTTGTAATTATAAAATATGAAATATATGGTTAAGTCTACACCAGTATACGGAAAAATTAAGATCAATATTTATAAATTTGATTACAACAATCAAATTATGTTTTTTAAAAAGAATTACTTTTATTAATTTTTCTAGAACATGTTTGAGAACTTCGCATTTTTTTTCTTATAATAATTTCGTTTTATCATTTTTTAATTGATTAAAAAATGTTTATTGTTTAATTTAAAGATATATATATTGATATCTTTCCCTACTGTTGATTTATTTACAAAATGGATTATTTACTTATGGCAAAGATCTGGGACAGCGATTCTTGAAATAATTCTTGGAAGATACTCTTTCATACTCACTTTGTTTTTTTTATGTTTAGACGTTACGTGTTGAACTATTTTTAGTTTTGAAACGTTGGATCGCATCATTAATTTTTCTACTTAGCGCTCTTTTTGTGTTTCACTTCATTGAATTTCTTAGGATAAAAAAAATCATAGAATAGAGGAAACATCAAGATATTTAAGTAACTTACAACCTCTTTAGTTTATATCAAAACTCGTATGTTGAATAAATGTTTAAATTTTCAAAATTTTCTTCATGGTAAAAACCATTCTGTTTGGTTGTATCATGTTGTCTAAATGTAAACGAATATAAAGAAGCGAGTAATTAATATTTTTTAACTAAAAAAAGAAACACTAAATGTTACGTTATGTGTGCATATTATATCTACATTATAAAACAGGAAGGTCACTTTATTTCATTTTAATTATCTAACAACATAATATATTACTGTCATATACTGTTTACAGCGCAAAAAATGTTGTATACTTCTTTTGTGGAGTAGGAAACGGTTAATTTATTCCAAATAAACAAAAAGAATGTTTTTCTTGGCATGTCGTTTAGTAGGATATCAAGGTTGGTACTTCAGTGAGGGTATAAAAAACGGTTTTGGTGTTTGGTTTAAAGGGCAATAAACTGCCGATTATTATTATTGTCCTTTAATAAAATAGTACTTCTTCCCTACAACCGATAAAGGGTTCTTAGATCTTGGGTTATCAAGATAGATTTGGTTTAGTAACGTGTAGTCGAAACGGTAAAAATAATTGAGTTGTAACATAAGGACTATTATAACCATTATCTTAATTCTTCAAGTTAAACATAAAAAAAACTTTTAACAACATAAAATATAATTGATTGAAGTCTTTAACTCTAAAAAATTTAATTCCTCCTCCTATTAATAATCTCTTTTTTAAATAATTAAGTTCTACCGTAAGGACAATAATAACGTCCGATTAAAGTCAAACATAAAAAAAAAAAAATTAACAGCTTAAAATAAAATTGGTTGAATTCTTTAAATAGATTTATTCCCCTATTAAATAAATTAATAGATTAAGTCAAACATGAAAATAAAAAACACAAAAAAAAAAAAAAACTTTCAACAGCTTAAAATAAAATTGGTTAAAATCTTTAACTCTTTAAATATATATATATATATATATATATATATATATATATATATATATATATATATATATATATATATATATATATATATATATATATATATATTTAAATAAATAACAGTTCGTGTACATGTCAAATACTCTAGTTAGGAAAGATTTTTGGTTCAATTTTCTGTTAACTATATTTTTAAATTAGTGGAAAGAAACTATACTTAAAAAAAAAAAAAAAAAAAAAAAAAAAAAAAAAAAAAAAAAAAAAAACTTTTTAAGCAGACCTCTTTGATTCAAACCCTCTGAAATTTATTAATAAAAAAATTTAAAAAAAAAAATGATCTAGATTTTTTGAATATCCAGTTAATAATTCAGATGGGTAATAATAGAAAATTTAATTTGATATTCTTAGTTAAATAGATACATATGGTAGGACTAGATGCGGCTGCCGCTAGGCGGTGACTATGAGACAAAGGGTAGGGAGGCAGGGACTATCTCCGTGGCGTAATACTTTCCACACTCTCGCCCCGTTAGCTCTTACTTTCATTTCTTTGAATTGGACATTCTCTCGGATGACTCACCCTGGTACCGTTCTTAGCACCAATGGTCTACTTTATTTATGTTTCTAACCATTATGTATGGTATGTGGTATGTTAACAATCCCAGTCGGAAAAGTTATTGCCTCGCTTGGTATTTGCGGCTTCAGTTACATATAGGGTGGAAAATGCTTAGTTTGAAATGCAGCTCTGTGGCGTGCCTTATATTTATTTATAGCAATTGCGAATGAATATTATTTGCATTGATGTTTATCTATCAGTGTAAGGTAAAAAGCGCTTACATAAAAGCGAAGGAATAATTTCTTCTGGTAATAATTTAAAAAAATATATAAGTATTTATATGTATGTAACAGGCATTGATTTTAAATAAAATATTTTCAATATCAGTTTATGTTATTTGTATAGTTAATTCCTCCCTACTGATGACCTTGAAAAATAAGATTTTACTTTTAAACCCCTTATATTCTTGTTTTTTAGTATATTGTTAATTTAATATTGTATTTTTGTTTTCTCCTTGAACTTTAACAGTTACATTTTGTGTGTATCACAGAAATTAATAGATTTGAAAAATATCTGAATTCATTTATTTGTTATCTTTTGTATTTATATATAAACACACCCACAACATATGTACATATATACATTCATATTGTTAGAACATCACTAATCCGAACCTTGAAGGACCAAACGGTAGGGCTAAACCGCCAATAGGTAGGATTAAACGGAGATCACAATGAAACATATACTGTAATCATATTAAAAAGTATTTATTACATTGAAATAGAAACGTACTGTATATACAGTAATAGCCCAATATGTTTGAAAAAATATCTTTTAGTCACCTATTTATATATATAATTTTACTGGATTATTATGGGTCCCGTGAAAATAGTGTACTCTTTCCCCCAGAACTCCGCGGAAGGTTGGGATTAGTGAGAGGTGGATTAGTAAGTTTCTTCTGTTTATATAATCCCTAACGTCTTGTCCTGAGATCCTGAGGACAACGATACCTAAAGGAACTAGCCTTTGGAAGCAGACGGATGAGCAGGTTAAGGATCGCTTTATGCATCTGTCACGCTATTAAATAAATAAATACATTATCTTTTCCAAAATGAAATATCGATTTTTTATAAGTACCGCGTGTTTGTGCACGTTTTGGGAAGATTATAGACTACGGAACTGTTACTTTACTCATGGAAGATATTAATATAGTAATTTTGCAAAATCATTTGGATGATGAGGCGTTCGTACTCTGTCTCGAATTCGTGAAGGAATTTCGTGTGGGGAGGTCCACAAGTGTTTTTGAAGAATGAGCTATACTTTGCTTTTGTAATTACTAAAATATGAATGCTATTTTTAATAACAAGTTCATATTTGTTTATATGTTCAGTACTCAGAAAATTTAATGTATTCAGTCTAAAATTTTTAGATGTTACTTATATTGAACTATATATTCAAATCTTGATTTTTTATGTTCCGTAGGTGAATGATTCAACAAACTAACAGTTTAAATATTTCATATAAAAAACACGATTATAAAAAAAAAGAATTCAAAATAAAAAAAGGCAAAGTTCGCAAAACGCATATATCTATTATTTTTAATATGTTGTTAGGACCCATAAGGGTAGTTAAAAGTTTGTAACTCTCAAAAGCTGGTGTGATTTTTGTAGTACTCAAATAATCGCGAAATTTTAGTACTATTACCATTTTTTCGTTTGTATCTCATAAAATATGTAAATTTGCTTGACATAGTTTATTTACAACATCTAAGAGCACTAAATTGATGACGAATAATCCCAACCGCTGCTCTGTAGATTAATCGTTGGTCAAGAATTATCTGTTCAAAAATATGGTAATTTTTTACAAAATTTGAAATTTTTTGTTACAGTTAAGTTCTCTTCTGACGAAAGTACTCGTTTCCCTAAAATATTATTAGAACAGAATTTATAGTAAATTTAATAATATTTAATTTGATACCTAGGGAGGCGCGGTCGCTCTGTTGGTAAGCCGCTTGACTACCATGCTATCGGGCCCGTTTTCGAGTCCGACTAAAGGGGGAAAATTTATATGCTTTCATTTCGTCCGTGGATCGACTTTGAGGTCGGGAGACCTTCATGGAGCACAATTATCCTCAATAAATTGGGTACTCTTAATTGGAGAGAAAAACCTGGCATTAGAGCGTAAATTCTGGCTTAATCTATTCCTATTACAACAGTTGGCACAATAACAGTACATACTTACCGAAGTACTGATCCCAAAACCCCCTTCATAGGTTGTAGTAGTAGTTTGTATGTATTTTTTTTTTTTATATTTGATATTTTTTTTATTGAGCGTTATTGATTAGTAGTTCTTTTCAAGTTTTGGAACGTTATTGTAAACGTTTTTATCACATTTACTTGTTATTTTTATTTTTTTCTTCTTCAGAAATCAGCTGAACGCCGGCGCCTTATATTTTACGAGATTTAGCGAAAAAGACGAAAATTGTGCCAAAGTTTCATGGCGAGTACTACGAAAATCACACCAGGGTACATGCACTTTTTGCGAACTTCGATTTATAAATCGACTGGGTTTCCGTAGAAACGCTATAAAACTCAGTCCCAATATTTTAATCCTAAATATTTAATCGGTGAATTCTCTTACTGTCCCTTAAAAGTCAAAATCTCGTTTTTTTCCGGAAAAAAAAAATTGAATACAAATTCCAATTTTATTATAATAGTTATTGTTATTGTTATTTATGTGAATAGTTTTATATTTATTTTATATATTATATTTTATATTGTTATACCAATATATAAATAAGGTTATATATTATCTTTTTAATATTTTAAATTTCGTTTTAATTGTAATTTATATTCCGCATGGGATCGATCTTTTATATGTAGATTTTTATATTTTTAAAATAATGACTATTACGGGTTTTTTTTTTGTTGTTTTTTTGGTTTTTATTAATATTGAATATTGTAAAATGTCATATATGGATTGATTGAGTATGCTGTGTTTCTAGCAACCCATTTAAAATGGGCAGCACCACTTAATAAAGTGTTCCTCTCTATCTAGTGTTCTCCAACTCTGTTCGTTCTCTGTCTCTGTCGGCTGTTGATCGTCTGTACCGAATAAAAATATTGGGTTATAAATGTATCTTTTGGAAATAATTTAGACATTCATTTTCTTAATCCTCATAAGGTATTAGTTGACTGAGAAGAATTTAGAGTTGTAGATTGTTGGGGTAGGCAGTCATAGATACGCAGCAATTAAAAATCAAACATTATAAATTAAAATATTATTTTTAATTGCTTTTTATCTATGACTGCCTACCCCAACAACAATCTACAATTCTCATTTTCTTAATTACAGGCATTTATTTTGTTGTTCACAAGTAAATGTGAAACTTGTATACATAGGTGTTTTAGATCCTGATTGATGGTGCAATGGCCTCGTCTTGAACCTTCTTCGCTAGCCTAGCTGCAGCAGTACACCGATAGATGCTCGCCCAGAACCAGAGAACGGGGGTGTGACGGGCGCACTCTTATTTATGACCATAGCCTGCGACTTAACGGGCCCATGCAAAAACGAAGGCATTCCACCGCATGCAAACTGGATCCACTAACGGAATTTGCGAGCTGTGTACCGTTATTATTTTAATCGATCCTTCTCTCCTGTCTCCTGCATTCACCATACATTTTCATATAATGTGTATCGGAAGCCTTTAGATTTATACATCTCTCTTGGTTAAGAAAAATCACCAAGAAAGTTGGCTTATTTTTTCTATTGTTTTTGTTATGTTTTTTCTCAGGATTTTATATTCCTTATCTGTTATGAACAATCAGCAGATTAGCTATAACTATTATTAGAATTGCCTATTTAGCTAATATCAGAATACATTTGAGACTAGATACATACATTCATGAAAGGTGTTTGGCTAGAACGGGTTACGTCCGGAAACCATAGTTCTGAGTAAATCGCAGAGGTAAATTACAAAGTCTATATTCTTTCTTATTAGGTGCGACTACTTAAATTCCAAAACGTAAAAATACTCTTTCTAGCATCCATGGGACCACCTTTAGTGATCGTACTTTGGACAAGCTAACAGGTAGCGATGAAATTTGTTTCGATTTTTTTTTTTTTTTAAACATTCTCTCTTCTAGCGTAACACCCTTTCAACATTTATTAACGTAAAGAAGGACAATACAATGTGGTACATCTTACCAGGCTTAATTTCCTAATCTTATGTTAGCACATTCTGTATTTTTTCTTATTTTAACCTCCTTCTCTTGGATGTGTTTGAACTAAATATAGTTTTGTTTTATTTTACATTTTTTAACTTTGTTTGGTAATATCTATTTCTTTTTACATTATTTCAATTTGAAAAAAAAAAATTACTTTAAAGTTATAAAAATCTACGATATAAACAAATATGCTATTTCCAAATGGGTTGTCTTATTAATAATGAACATTATTTTGGAAAACGAGAAGATTGAAGATCTCGCGTGCTGATTTCCCTTTTCATGTATAGTATTATGAAACTGACCTGCACATTCCCTACCAATTATCTTTAATTTCGGTGAGATCGGATTTAATGTTGTCTTCCCATCGACGTCTCCCTCCCCTAACGGCCAGAATTAGCGCGAATTATAAAAACAGCGTTCCTTCAATTGGCTGAGAACAGTGTCCCGTTTATGACTCATTCAGACATTCCCCCTAATTAGCCCTGATGAGGATGGGCAGAAAATAGCTTCGGCTTGCCCCGTCTCTATTTTTAGACGAACGGGGTCTTGAATCGATGTGCCGGAGTGGTACCTTTGGTACCGGTAGAGGTCAGTGTATCGCTTTCCTTAAAGGAGGAAAACTGCGTCGAGTTGCGTGTGTCTGTGCGTGTCGAGGGAACTATCAAAACTTACTCTCTACCATGTCTCCTCTGCCGGGTCATTGATCGTCTTCATGTCTTCATTTAGTTCATCATCTACTTCCATATTTTGTTATTCCAACATTAATATCAGTATTTTTAATTTACTATATTGAATATATAGGTTTAAGTCAAATTTAAGTTTTTCACAACCGAATTAGAATATCTATACAGAATAGAATCTTCCAATTACAAGTTAGAATTTTTCAATAATTTGTAATGATAATGTATACCAACATTTCTACTAATGGGTATGGGTAGAGCTGAAATACTTCGAAAGTTTTCCATTTTTTTCTATTGGGACCGCCACGAAATTAATTTTAACCTACCCAGGTGGGATTCGAACCCACGTCCTTTAGTACCGAGCGCACTGAGGCCCTCGCCCTAACTCACTCGCCCATCGAGTGTTCTTTATCTCTATTCATACATAGTTTTTAAAAAAGATGGTATTAATTATAGAGTATTGAAAATAAATTGAATTTAAAATGAAAAATTTCTAACTTGAAAAGGAAAATTCTGAACTTGAAGAGGAAACTTTTGTTTTTAAAACACAAAATTCTGTTTTAAAAAACCTTTGTAAAAATTCTTAATGCAAAATGGTAAAATCTGAAATAGATTTTGAAAATTCTTTTTGAAGAATTCCGAAACTAATTTTGGGAACTCTGAATTTACTTACAGAACCTACATATCAATATAATAGTATTAAACAAAAGATTCGATGTCTGATCAGCGATAATAGTTTGCCGGATTACTTTTGTTAAATGCATATTCAATTATTTTTCATTAAAAATTTTAATATTCAGTTGGGACTCGATGGTTATGCAAGTTGGGGCAAGGGTCTTAGCGCGCTTGTTACAGAAGATCTTTGGTTCGAATTAATATAAAATTCACCTGAGTAAAGTTTATTTCGTGGTGGAACGACACAATAAATCTTAAACTTACCATCCTGGATAGAATATTTTGGTATCTCGTCGGTCCTAGTTGGATTACATAAGGACATTAAGCCATTATAAAATTGTCAATGTAATATTAATATAATAGCAATGTCAAGCTAATTTAATTTTCTAAATAACTAAAATTACATTTCTTATGAACAAATCTCGCAATTGTTTCTTATTGTTAAACTAATAAAAATTATGTAATAATTAAAAAATGTATGTAGTTATTGAAAAATATAATATTTCTTCGCATTTACCATGAATTAAAACAAGAATAAACCACATAGTGCACCTTGTATGAATCCAGAGTGCTTGATTTGTAATATTATTCATGATGTTTAGTCATCATTCCGTTTTTATCCCAACATTATTATCATGTTACAGATTATAGGAATTTGAGGAAAAAATCATATGCAAATTGTTGGTGTTTTTTCATTAACAAATCTTGGAAAACATCTGTAATCCTTGTTTCTTTTCCTGTTCAGTTTTATAACACGTGTTACATCAATTAAGAATGTAAATTGTGTCGAATACTTCTATTATTTGAGTTCTCTAGCTGGAACATGTTCTGAATGTATAAAAAAAAAAGCTGTGCCGTGTTTATGTTGTATACATAAACACGAGTGCTGTATTTAATAAATATAATCGGCAATAATGATAGTATAAATCAACGAAAGGTGTCATATTAAATGACAATAACAAAATGTTAATATTTCTTTAATTTATGAAATATATCATTTGATTATTTATTTTATCATTTTGATGATTTTATTTTTTTAGCTTTCAATAATCAACATTCAAGGCTATACTTAAAATTGTTCTTTTTTTTTTGTTCACTGTGTAAGATTTTTATGAACGGAATTTAGATTTGAAATAAAACCAGCGCGCTGGTAGTACTTCGCAGCTAATCTAAGTAACATATTCGGTTCGGGGCAATCAGCTACATATGGAACATTTTATGGGTTAATAAAATAATGAAATTAGTATGTATAAGTTTATTTTTGTTTAATGTAAAGATTTTTCTCTTGAATCTAGATAGTAAGAATGAATGAGATAGCTAGTAGACCCCAAAGCTGAACTCAGTATGTCGAAAGAGGTCTACAACTTGAACCTATTCAGCTGTTTCGAAACCTGTTTTTATCTGTGGTATAGGAAATGGTAGGAGAATATTGTTGGAACAAGTTCTTTGTTTTGCTTCCTTTGAGGTCCTTCATTGCCCTTCCTGATTGTTACTAAATAGAATTTATTATTCGGAATAGACTGGCCGATGAATACTAACGCTCGTAAGATTTGCTATTCAGATGAGGCGATGTGAACTAAAGGGGCCCATGTCACGGTCATCATATCGAATTAATATTTACTCAATTCTAATCGTATCCTTCATTCTAGTATTCATGAGTCAGGTGTAGCATATTGTTCGTGTTAAAAACTACATTTTTGTTATGACGTGTTGGAAAATATTATTGGGCTATCCAGATTTTTTTTTTTAACTCCATTTTAATTTACAACTATATTCAATACATGCTACAATAAACGTGCGGTAAAATGATTACAATAGCTTGTGAATAACTACCCATGAGTAGCACTTTAATAAATTTTCTACATTAGGTAGTACCTAGGCCATCTCCTTTCCTAAGTTCGGAGGGTTATCGGGAATAGAGCGAGAAGCAAGTTGGGAGACCAGTGGTTTTGAGTAAGTATGTTAAGTACCTTGAGTAAGTGTAAGTATCTTGTCAGGGCCTATTCTTCAGCATATGGTACATTCAGATGGTTATGGATAAGTTTATTTGTGACTTAACGGAGAGCATTGAGGATTTACGAAGGATTTTGGATTGTAAGGATTGGATATAAGAAGAATTGTCAGGTTTAGTAGAACCCCAAAGATCTACTCCGTACCTCCAAATAGGGCTTATGACTGTAATCTGGAAATAAATGCAGATTTATACTATAAATTAGTTTTTTGCCGGGGACTCGATGGCCGAGCTAGTTGGAGCGAGGGTCTCAGCGCACTCGGTACTGAAGGTTGTGGGTTCTAATCCCACCTGGACGGGTTAAAATTTATTTTGTGGCAGACCCACGAAATGAATCTTGACCTTCCTACCATGGCTAGAATTGGTTGGTAACCTGTAGGATAACATGTCCTTCCTGCTCTAGTTGGAGTAAGCCCAAATAAATAAACAAAAAATATGTTGCCATTATAATTGTATAGCGTGTGAGGTCGTCTCATTCATTACCAAGCTTCAACAATATGAAATTCAAAATCGTTCGATCCAATACATTGTTTTACCAGTTCCATAACGGTTTTGAGCAATTTTATAACGGTTTGTTTGCTGATTTATAATTTCTATTAAGGATTTATAATTTGCAAGTTCTTGAACAGTTGTCCTAAGTTTTTTATTTACCTAACCTTTAAAAAAACCTTCATGAAGAAATGTTCTGGCATCTCCTTCATCTCCTTGAAGTTTTTTAATTCACTGTCGTTTTCTCAGACTATAATGTTTGTGCCTGTTCCGGCAACGAACAAGTTCTTTACAGTATTATGAAACTGCATTGTTGTAAATTCGAAATGCTGCGAAAATTACGCCTTGGCATTATGTTGAAGATTAAATGAGTTTTAAGTAGTGAAATGCTTAAAAGATAAACGAAGGTTTTGCTTGACCATCAAATGTAGTTTGTTATAAGTGGGATAATGTAAAGAAAAATTAAAAATAAGCCTGGATTATTCTGGTCAAGTTGATATTTATGGCTGACTACAATGCCAACTAATTTATATTTTTTGTCATTTATTATACCGGATAGCTGGTGTCCTTGTGATTGACCTGTTCACTGGCTGTATCGAAAAAGTAGGAACAGCAAGAATATGCAATTCCACGTTCAACGGCCCACAGGAGTTAAAGGCATTAGAAGTAGCCGTTTACTAAAATTAAAATGGAAAGGATAACATCGCAATAGTTTTAGCACTTACATCGGTTTAGTTAAAATATAGAAAAAAAAAAAAAAAGAAATCTTAAAGTATGGTGCACCTTTTTACGCCAGCTTTCAAAGTTATTTATGATGTTATACAGTTTAATTTTAACATATTTAATTTTATATGTTTATGAAATTTTATTGAATATTCTTTCTTTTCAAAGACAGTGGAATAACAGTCCTATAATGTTAGCTGAAATGTATATGAAATTTTTGAATAATTGTTATTGAACACTTCTTTCAGAATCCTTTGGCGTTTGTTAAAATTTAAATAACCTATTTTTAAATATGAATTATGTTTAAGTTTTGTTTGTCATTTTATTATTTATAATAAATAATTTTTAAAGTAATTTACTGTAAAGAAACATAAACTATTCATCTTACGTTTTTTAACGTCTATCTTAATTCACATTATCATTGGTGGCGCGACAGTCCATTACGGGATCAGGGACTCCCCGCTTCATCCATCCACTATCGAGTATTAAGATTACCTACATTAACTATCACTTCATGAAATTTACAGTATTTCTTTGTAATTATTTTATTGTTCATAAAATATTATTTATACTGTTATTATTTGTATTATCGGTACTTATATTTATTTTTTTATTACAGGTATTGGATTATGTTCCCTGAAACGTCGATATAATCAGAAGTCGTGAGTAATAAACTAATATATTATATTACTGTTTAGATTAAACAATTTATGCCACATTTAGCTAAATATATTTCGAAAAAATGTCTTATCTTTATTCTTAATAGATTATGTTCTATTTCTATTTCCCATTTTATGAACTTGTGCATTTTTAATATATTGATATGGTTCAAGTATCTCTAGATATTTTTTTTTAAATTATTGTCTATTTCATTGACTACAACTTTTAGTATATCTAGTCCTATTTACATTTTTATTTTATTTTTATGAAGTTAGTTAAGTGCCTTCAGTTAATTTTGGCTCTGCTTACCCCCTGTTGATAATTTATTTTTAATAGAGAGTTTGACTTCTTCATATATTTTTTACGTAGTCATACGACCACTTTCTTTTCTTTTAAATTTTTGTATCTCCATGTTTTTCTGTACATTTATGATATATTGATTTTTATTAAAATTAATGTTCATTCTCAATATAATTATTCGGAAATAAAAACATCATAAATCCTTCATAGATGATGATTTGAAGTTATTGACAACTGTTCTATTCATGTACGGGGAAAGGAGTGACAGGAACCGATATCTTTGGCAAATATATCTGCTGGTGACAACTGATATTGATGGAAATTGTGATTTATTCGAAACCGTTGTGGGTGAAGGTCTTGTGAGAACTGGATTTAAAATTCCTGTTGACTTATCGTACAACATTTATCTGTTGCATATTGCAGACTATATATCTATTGTATGAGAAATCGCATGCATTGCATGGGGAAAGCGGATCCTTGAGGAAAGCCCACCTGGTGTGCGCTGTGTCTCAGTCCTTTAGAATAATTACGATTTATTGTCTTATCATGGATTCATAGCCGTGGTTTTCTTGCATTTACGGTATTTATTAATGCAGGATGTCGTGAATATTTTATAGTACCTACATCAAAGCCAGTCTTATAGTTTAAGCATTTTTTAACCATTAATTTATGTATTTATGTGTTCACTAGCTACATAATGTTAAATATCTTTTGAATATATGTTTTTAAAAATATTATAAAACTCACTGGAACCTATTTGGACTTACGTATCACAAATGTCTGGAAAAGCTTAAAAGACACATATAAAAAAACTTCTTAATATCAATTTTTCATGCAAAACATTTAGGACTTGTATATAATGAAACTTACAGACTTATTTACTTCTGTCTAAAAAGTGTTGTTAGCAATAAAACAGAATAAAATTTTCAAAATTATAGTTTTATATTAATTTGTTTATATTATATAATGTCGCTGATCCTTTATTTTTATAATTTATTAATGTAATTATTATAATTGGTACAAGTGAGGTATGTTATATTTTGACTATAAAGTATTTGTTACTTCACATTTTAAACACTATTTTTTTTTTTTTTTTAAAGTTATAACTAGCTTGAGTTCCTATAAGTTGAATTTCACTAGAGGCCTAACACACTATTTAAGAGTTGAAGGTCTAACTCCGGTACACTCTGACGAATTGTTCCGGTGGAACAGGGAAGTTTGTTTTTATAGCCTTTCCAAGCATAATGTTTATGTATTTTTTTACTTTTAAATATTAGCCCTCATTAACTTGAACTAAGAACTACAACGGAGTCTTGATGAAGATGGACGAAATCTGAATACGACATTTAAACATGGATGTGACGGAATTTTAAATATATATATTATATTTAGAAGTTGTATAGTTGTTCCTTCAATATCATGTTTCTGGTTATTATTATAATTATTCAGTATTATCAAATAAATACGTTGTACCACAATAAACTATATTGGTTATTGTATATTGTGTATTGTGTTATGTATACGTTCTAATCCTCTCAAAGCACTTTCTAGGGTTTATTAAATGTTATTTTATTGGCTTATGTAGCTATATTTACAATGTCAATCCGAATAACTAGATGCATTATTTTATTTAAACAAATTGTTTATAGAGATTATTTATTAAGAACAATACAAAATTGAAGTTAATTCAAGAGGAGATTCAAATTCAATGGTATTTGGGTCCCCTACATAACACACACACCATCGTTTATTTTTTCATTTGTTCTGATTCCAAGGATATTCTCTGATTGTCGTGATTGTGAGACAGGCATGAATCAAACATTTTAAACATACGACTGAAGACTTATCTACATGAAAGTAATTAGACCCATTTGGACATACATAGTTAAGCTTGGGGCTCTTCAAAACCTTCCAATTTTTCTTGTATCCAATCCTTACAATCCAAACTTCTTCCTAAAATCCTGTATGCTCCTTATTATACCACAAATAAATTTATGTATAACGATCTAAGCGTCCCCATATGTTGCAGACTTGGCCCAAACAAGATACCTATCCTTCGATGACATGCTACATGCTCACTCGAATCAGATAGTCTGAATGAAATAAAATAAATGTTTACGAGACTGGGACTGATGAGAACCTCCAATTATCGCTCTCGTATGGTGTGTATGTGTATGTGTGAGTTTATATATGAATGTATTTAAACACACACAATGTTAATTCATATATTGTATTTTGTATACGTTATGCAACACCTAGAAAAAAATAATAATCCCTCTATATATAGATATTTAGTATAGCTTTGATTAGGAACTCCTTAGACACTTGAAAATTACAGTACACAACTCTTGAGCTTATTTTACATTGTTTTTTTTTTTTGTTTATTTATATATTTGATGTCTCCATTTTTAAGTTTGTTACAAGATATTGAAAATATTCTGATATTTTTAGATTTAAAATAAACAATATTTTTCGCCCTTAGCGAATCCGGGGAGGCGGGGTAGTCAGTGTCATTAAATCGTTCCAACCACCTGGTTTATCTTCGAATAAAAACTTCATTAGAACCAATAATGTCTTTCAGGTTAAAAGCCAAATTAATTTATTTTAATTGTTAATAAATTGCCCAAAATGTATGGTTGGTAATTCCAGAAATTTACGCCTTCAGCGTTACGAGATGCCTACAGCCTTTAAAGTACAGGGAATTCGACTAATTCTACTGTTTTCATTTGGACTTCATTCATTATTAAGTGGAATTATAATTTATTATCTGAAATTATGATATTGCTTTTTTAGTATTTTATGTGACATAAATAAATTTTTTTTTTCAATTCCATATCATTTAAAAATATCTTTCAATTCTAAATTTACAAATTAATCACGCTTTGTTTTTCCATCTTCCTTATTTTTATTGCTTATAGTTTAAAACAATATACTCTTCTGTTCATTTTTGTTTTTTTTTTATAGCAGTGTAGTTGACAGTAATTAGTGCAATAAAAGTAGGTTAGTCATAGGTATGAGGCATGTATGATGTAACTTTTGATGTGGAACTGAGATCACGTTGTGTGCAAATTTATGTTAAATTAACCGTCATAATTCACTGCTTACTCGTTTATTGTTCATGATGCAAGGCTTCTATTAGTATCAGAATGAAGATGTTCTCTTCATTCTCCTCTTAAATCTGTTCTTGAGGAACACAATCTTCAATTCTTAAATTGTCAAAAGAGAATTATTTTTCTATAAAATATTATCACTTAGTATTGTAACCAGTATATAAACCGATACTTCAAGTACAATGGAATATACTTAATTCCATTTACTTATATGTTAATGTGTTTTTAGTTAGTAACATGTCTTGATACACCTATCAACATACGTACATACGTGCATGAACTGTTTTTTTTTTGTGTGTGTGATTTTTTTATGTTGCGTGTTGTCAGTTTTTAACGCAAATAGAGAACTTTAATCTTGGTTAAAGATCCTTTTACAAATTATGGGGGAATTATGAATTTATTTAATATATCACTGGTGTTTGATCAAAAGGGCTGTCTTGGAATGAGAAGTTTTCAAAACGATTTTCCGGTAGTTTTCAAAACTCATTTTGAATCCTGTTTAAGTATTTAAAATCTTTATTCACTAATCACTATATTATATCATAAGGGACTGTTCGTTATATTAAAATACAAACTTAAACAAAATATTATTTATTGTTTTTTAAAAATCATTTTCATAAAAATGATGACTTAATCCCTTTTGCCCAAACACCAGTTTTATAGTCTTGAAAATTTTACTTATATTACCTTTGAAATACAATTTTCTCCCTCTTAGGGATTCCATAAAGCATAGAGCCTGGAACCTTCAGAGTTATATTTTTATTTTTCATTTCTTTAGTTTTATTTTATATACATATTTTTATCTATGATTCGTTGATAGTAAGTATCACTTTTATGTTATTATAACTGATTGTTTAAAACAATAAGATATAGTCAAGTACTGTTGGAATGATCAGTTTTTGGAAAATGAGCTTCTGACATATATATAGAAAAAGTTTCATATTTTTTATTGATTTATTTTGACTTTAGGAAGCACTCATTCTTGTATAAAAATAAATAAATTTTTGAAAAATTGTAAATTTTGTTTATATTTATTATTTTTTAATTTTGTTTCTGAGACATATCCGACGCACTGAATTGATTTCCTTTTGAATTAACGTAATTTCTATGTTTCCTTCTTCTGTTGTAATGATTTTTCTTTCTCTCACCCTTATTGTTTCTCTTTACGTTTCTAATGAACTAATCCGTATTTAACATTTTGAACCATATGTTGCTGATTTGGGCAAAAACAGATACTTAATCTGGCTATATTTTAATCTAATAGACAGTCAATAAAGGATTATAGAGTGCGTTTTCTATAATCCAAAGTTTCTCTTCGGAATCATGTTCAGGGTAATTAGAAAGTAAACATACTAAATGTCCTGCAGTTTTCGGGTCTGGGAACAGGGGGCGCGAAAGGTCCTCGCCCTTTCTTTTGGTTTTGCGCTTATATCTCAAAAACGGTGCGTCGTATGCAAAACATGACTGTTTACTAAATTAATGTTAATTAAATTCTCTACAACTTTTATAATATACACATTATTCATATTCTATACCGTTTCTGAGATATACGCTTGGAAAACGAATAACAATGTTTTTTTACAATATTATTTATGAAGACTTTTGTCGTGAAAGAAAAAGAAAAAGGCCTAAGAACTCTTGAATATAGAAATTTTATTTGAGTCCTACCAATGGATAGTTTCATTAATGATTTTCGTCATTTCATCAGGTTCTTAATCCAGGTTGTTTAATACATGTCTTCTGTTTTACAACTGTGGAATTCAATTGATTTAAAAAAAAAGAAGTCTTCCGATTAAGGATGTGAAAACTGTTTAGAATGTAATCAACAAATGGCAGTTACATAAGTAAATAATTAACCAGCGCACGAGATTAATTGAAACAGTAAATAGGGAGCGATGGAGACAAATATGGAGAAGTAATTGGCGCCGATATGGCAAAGTGGGTGACCGGACACTTCGGTGGGTGCGCCCCTCTTCAAATGTCCCATTCTCTAATAATCTGGAAAATCAGGTTCTTCATCTGGATTTTTCCCCCCGCTGCTTTCTAATCCCTTTATTTATTTTCCCCTGGCCGGTCGTGTGGGAAGTTGAATTTTTTTATTTTTTTTTTTTGTAGTTTAAATAAAATAAAATAAATTTAGGTATATACATTTTTTAAAATTAGAATTCAGTGTGAGGCAAATTGGGAGACAGTGGATTCGAGTGGGTGTGGAGTTTACCATGAAAAGATAAATTCCTTTTTGGGATCCCCAGGCATTCTCACTTGCTGGTATTCTGAGTTTAGGTGGCTTTATCCAAGTTTTCGATGGCAATACTTCTTTGGTTCCTTTCTATTCCAATCTTTTAAGTCCAAAAAAGCTTCGTTCATTTAGGACTTCCTTGCCCTTCGTTCTTCTATTTATCTTTTGAATACCAGATCTCTGCCTATTTGATTTGACCAGTCTTCTCATCGAACTGCTTCCTTTGAAAAATAGTGCAGGTTCATTTTGGAATTCTATACTCATTTCAATCTACAATGCTCCTCTCACTTCTTTTAAACATAATTTATTCATCCACCTCCTCAATTATTAATCTTCCGAAATTATGTAATAATATATTAGTAGAAGAATGTTTATTTTCATTTTTTTATTGTATTTTATTTTATTTTTTTAATATAAACCCGAAGATTAGTTTATAAATTTAAAATTCCACCTTATATATATTTATAAGTATATAATTTATATTCTATATAATTTGCTGTCTGATATGTACGTAGCCAGAAAATAATACCTTTTGATTGTACTTTCATGTTATTCTTAGGGGACACAGGTGTCCTATAATAAAGATTATTTTTCGTTGCAAAAATATGGGTATCTGGTTTGTGCCAAATGAGAAACATATGCTACATTAAGACCATTATGCATTAGGTATTCTTTTTTTGATGCATAATAAGCAGCGTTGAAGATTTTATGAAGGATTTTAGATTGTAAGGATTGGATACAATAAGAATGGGAAGGTTTAGTGGAGCCCCAAAGACCAAACGTATGTCCTAATGGGTATAATTATTACAATGTAATAAGTCTTTTGTAATTTATTTGGAGCTTTGAACGTTTCTCTAACAATTGAATTGCTCGGAAACTCGGAGTTTCTTTTCATTCAAGAAAACTTAAGTAATTGGAAGATTTGAATATAGCGGGCATTAAAAAATGAATGTTTCTAAAATAATACATGATTTAGTCTAATTATTGGTATACCCTATTCCAATTCCATTTCATATTGAAATATTTTTATTTTAAATAGAATAATTTTATTTTATGCCTTCGTCGTAAACCGACGACCTCCTGTCCTACAGTATCCTTTAATGATATTCCACTATTCCCAGTTGAACAGATCCGCTACCTAGGGCTCCACTTAGACAAACGTCTTACTTGGAATCCACATACAAGACTCAATGCTCCTTACTTTGTCACCAATAAACTTATCCATAAAGATCTTAATATGCACCTATATGTTGCTGATTTAGCCCAAACCAGATATCCATCCTTTCATAGTAAGCTCCATAACCATTCAAATCCTCTAGTTGTTATTATGGCCGTTAGAAGTTGTTGATGAAATCTCAACTTAAAATTTAACGCCCTCGTAAGGGGTAAAGAATAAATATTTTTAAATTTGATGTAATTTTACATATAAGAGTTTTTTGGTGCGTTAAATCGAGATTTGAGGTAGGTTGTTCATGAAAAAAAATGTTCCAAATGAATTTGTTAATTTATTTGGATTTTTTGAGCACCCTAAATCCCGTTCGTGTATTGAGCATGACGAAAGTATTTTTATTTCAAATATCATACAAATCTACAACTTTACGTGAAAGAATTCTTTCTCTATCTTGACTAAGAGCTGAGAAAAAAAAAATAAAACGTGACTTTCGCATTTTATTTTTTTTTTCGGCTCCCAATGCTCATTGGTGGCTATAACTCGAGTGTAGCACTATTATAGGTCCCTACTACCCACACAAAAATCGGCATTCAAATCTGTGAGTTACAAGTCAAAACGTTCCCTTATGAGATTTTTTTTTATTGTACTTCGACTTGCTGTTGTTCCAAAATATCATACATCTGAATAACTATATACTTGCATTTTAGGTGTGTTTATTCTTTCCATTTAACTTTAAATTAAATGTATTTTTACTTTTGCCTTCCATAAAGAGGTTTCATGTATTTCACATTGTTTCGTATTTTACAGCTTTCCGGATATTTTAATGCATGAAAAGGAAATTATAGAAGATAACGACGATTGTCATGGGAGGTCTCTTATTAAAATTGAACATTATTGTGCAACCTGGCTAAGAACAATTGAGCCTAGATATTAAAGCAAAACATGTACAAACTTGCTAAAGATAAATGAATTTCAACGAAAGCATTAAATTGTTAATAAACAAACATTACACAACGCTGTTCAAGGACTCTTTAAGATAGTGAACTGAGTGCTCTTCAATACACAAGGAAAACAATGCCAGGGGATATAGGCACTTATAATGTAATACAGACATTAAATTTGTAATGTACTTATATTTATTTTGGAATTTAGGGAGTGTATTTTATGTATATGGATATAGTTTCTTGGCTGTTACTATTAGATGTTTAATAAGGATCTCGAGGTTCAGTCAAGAAAATTTTATATATATGTTTATGTATATTTTCATTTATTCATATAACTATTGGACTAGGTCCAATAAATTAATAATTGTGTATAAAAATATAAAAACGTTTACAATAAATTAAATAAGTAATGAATATAAAATTATTAGATAGAACAGAAAACTATAAAAATTTAAGTGAAATCTCTGAGTTTTAACAAATCAATATTAACCTAATCATCAAGCAAAAACATTAAAAAAGAAATAGTGAATGAGACCATATTGTACAAAAATAATTTTGTACAATGTCATGTAACGAGACCTTCTAGACGAAATAGACCCTCTAGGAATGGCATAGAACAGTCAGATGCCGAAAGGCAAAACAAGACCTTTATTCCTTAATAGTTGTTCATTTGAAAAAATATATCTATTTCGCATGTAATAATATTATAAGATGTAGATTGTTGAGGTGTGCAGTCATAGATGCACAGCAATTAAAAATTATATTTTAATTTATATTTATTTTTCATTGCTATGTATCTATGATTGCATACCCCAACACTCTGCACCATCAAATACTTCTCAGTCAACAAATACTCAATCAGTAATAATATTATGGTTGGGAAACATTTAATTCCTTAGACGTTTGTTTATTTCGGCTTAACGTCGTTATGTACTCCAAATAAGGTAGGAAGGACGGACGGGATTTTGAATTTTACGAATGTTTTCCGATTTTGTATGAGCTCAGGGGAAAAGCAAGTAATCAGTAGTCTGAGGAGTAAAAGTGTGATTTTTTTTATTATCGCCTTAATGCTTGCTTAAATTGTAAATTGTTTGAAGAAATAAAAATTTTTAGTAGAGCGATGTTTTAGCGATTATTTTCTTGATTGTGATTGAATTTCTATCCCTTTTGCATTTGTTATTATTGTTAAGAATTATTAGTTTAGTTATGTATAAATTCGTTATTGCAATCCATTACAATTGTTATATATGTTTTATTCTTATGTCAATTTTATGATTATTCTTATTTTATAGTATGGCTATTGAGTTCTTACTCGGTCTCCACTGGATTATATCATATTTTTTATATTTAGGGATTATTTATTTACTTTTTGTATGCATCGTTTGAATGGAGATATTGATTTTATGTTTATTTTTTTATTAATTTAAAATATTGCTTGGCCACTGCACTTAATCATCTCTCTTTTATAAAATTATATTATTAATAATTATGAATGATTACACCGTCTCTTGAAGAAGTATGATGAGTTCATTCTCAAGATATGGTTTCTGCTCATGCATGTTTACTGCAATATACGATGACTGCTATTAATTTAATAATCGATTCAAAGGTTGTTAGTTGATTAAATAAAGTTGATAATCGTGTTTATAATTTGTTTTGTTTTTATTTTTAAATATTTTTCACTTTTGAATATCATCTTCTGTCCATATTAGATTATTTAACCTTCATATTTTTTATCGACTTATTTTTATTGTTCTGTTCATAATTATATTTATGAAAAGAGCTTTTATTTTATTTAAACTTCATTGAACAGGACGCATTTTACCTTCGTAATTTTGATACGGTAAAATCATATTTCTATTCAAAAAAATATTAAAGAAAATGTTTTCTAGGCTTGTAATGTTAGAAATAGGTAATGTAATTTAAATTTCAAATAGTGGTTCCTATTTTTGGCAACAAAGATACGACCTAGATTCAGTTGAAGCGTTTCGCCTTTATAACTGAGCTAACATTGTAAATTATTCCTCTCTAAGCACACAACATTATACCTCGGTGTAACCGTACTAGCTCTGTAACCTTAGTCAAATATAATATGCATGACCCTGCCTCCTATTTTTTTATAACACTTTATACATGTTTGATGTAAGTATTCGTATTTGTTTAAATGATTCATACTTATACCTACTGGTGTAAAAATCATTTTAAACATTTTTTAAAAATATTAACTTGCACGAATTGTGTACCTTGACAATATACTGATATGCCAAGTATTCCAGTTAATATTTTTTTGACACTTCTTTTGATTTCTATAGTTTTCTTTTGTAGCGTGTTTTTCACACTCAAAAATGTAACATTTTGACAAGCTCTAGCTCTTTTGGAAATGAAAATTTGCCGACAGTTTCCTGATAAGAAATTTAATGGAAAATATTTTTTGTTCTATAACATTTGTCGCTAGGACCTACCGGTTAGGAGCTATATTGGTTTAAATGTAAATCTAAAACTTAACCTACCTGCCCCCCCCCCTTTTACTTCTCACAAAAAAAAAAAAAAAAAAAAATACACGATTTGTCAACATTTATCAACGGTTGGAGTTTTTTTTACACGATCTGGATCTGTTGGTGTTGCTCGGATCGAAAATTCCTTATCAGAAGCATTAGATATAAAAGTAGTATATTCTAGATAGACGTATTCCTTTATTTTATTTTTTCTTTCGAAATGTTACACTGGTTTTGACGTGGTTATTGGGAAAACGGTTTTTTTTTTTTCATTAACTCGGCTAATCATCAGTTTTATTTTTTTTTAGGTTCTACATTCCCACGTTCCTTAACCAGATCATATAAAACGTATTGGAATCAATTGAAAAATAAATCATATAAAAGCAAAAAGTATTTAAAAAAACAATTAAAAAAAAAAAAAATTAACTCAGCTTGTAACTGAATAACACAATTTATTTTATATATACCTATATATGTTAGCTGTTAAGAATACATTATATGGATCAATTTCGATTGTAATAAAATAACCGTGTATCTCTTCAGGTGTTCATTAATGACCTTATTGCTGGTTCTGTATAGTTTTTTTTTGTTTTGTTAATAATTTTTTATAACTGCGATTTGTATCTAGATGTTATTTTTTTTTTACGTGTGGCTTAGGTGTGTTTTTTGGCTTCCGACGTCTCTGACTACCGTCTTAATTCCATTTATTCAATTTTTTGTTCTACATTCTATTTTCTGCTGTTTTTATAGCCCTCAAAAAAAAAAAAAAATAAAATAATAATAATAAAAAAAAAAAATAAGAGTTCATTGGCTTATTTCTCGGGATTCTTTGTCGGTAACCGTGACTCGTGTATGTTTTGACTGTTAGCCACAACAAGTTGTTTATTGTTCACTTCATTACCCACGGCTAGTCCTTGAGTGGGTCAATACCGTAACCAATTGGCTGGTTGCTCCGGCCGAATGCTACTCCTGTTCGATCTCATTGCCGAATATTCTCCAAGGAAATATTTGGCCACTAGATCTTGGTGGCTATGTGTTCCATTTTCCATCTCGACGTATCTGCGGTACATCTGACATTTATCTCCGTTTTGAAAATATTCTACTCAATTTTTTTAATTCTATTCTTGACAATAAGCAACACCAGCCTTGTATTAATATGTTTCCTCTCGTCACCTTATCTCGAGTTATTTTAATTTAAATTTGACTTCTTTATGGGTTATTATTTTAAATTAATTAATTAAATAATATTAATTATTATTTACTACTCTTGATGTAATGTATTATATATGGTACGATTCGAGTTGCTAGTCTTATTGCTTTTTGTAAAATAAGTTAATGTTGTATCCCCTGTTGCATACATGGCGTATGTGATTACCGTTTACTCTAGGTATATGCAAATTGCGTTCCTTTTACATATGTCAAAAAATACATACTGATTTGATTGAAGATTGCTACTGACTAGCTACTAAAGAACGAACGCTATAAAAATATATCCTAAATATAACTCCATAAAACTATAAAATACCCGAAGTACTCAATACATACTGACTCAATTACAACATGGACCTACTGACCATTACCTGAAGCGACCATTACCTACAAAATCTAGACTCTTGTGAGTAAGACAGTCTAACTCCATATATTTTCTTGCATATTTTAATTGACAGTTACTTATACGAAGATGAGAGGCATTGCTTGGTGGAATCTTTTGTCTTGCAAAGAATTATATACAACTATAAATATGTTTTAAAAAAAGAAGAAAGAACTGTTTTCGCAAAAAAAGATTTGGTGTTAAGACTATTGGCATGTTTTATTTTGACATTTAAGGTATTTTATGTTACATGTTACACAGTACTGATGTGTTGAAAAATATTTGTATGTTTTAGAACTGAGCTCAGCTTCTTACCGCATCGACCCTATTGTAAATCGGCTGCAACAAAGTTAATTTAAACGCAGAAGAAATCCCTTGGTCTAAATCAATGAAATTCTTAGGTTTAACACTGGACAAATCATTAACATACACTGAACATATTAACAACAAAACAGATAAAGCTAAAAAAACTTCTATTCAAAATGTTCCCCTACTTCATTAAAATTGAGCCCTAAAAATAAACTCATTCTATACAAAACAGTAATCCGAGCACAAATCACATATGCTTCACCGGTGTGGTGATCAACTTGCTCCACTAACTATAATAAATTGGAAAGGGTTCAAAATATTTGCATGAGGATCATCAATGATTATCCTCGTTATATTAAAATATCAACCATACTCCACGACATAAACTTACTCCCTTTAAAACAGCACATCTTCGAACAAACCAAAGCATACTTTGCAAAAAAAAACTAATTCAGAAAATTCATTAGTAAAAGATATTGGTAATTATGATAAAAATTCCCTCAAAAGATACACTCACAAAAGAACTGATTATGTACTCTTAACATAAACCTCCCCACAGATTACTCAACTGCTATGTATACATATAGTCACCACTAATGTATGCTGGTTATTATATATTGATTATTTATATTTATTATTATAGTTTTGTATTTAATTATTGGTTGTATTTAATTCTCTTTTTATTTTATATTATGTAATTATTGTTTCTACCTTTTTTTTTTTTTTTTTTTTTTTTTTTTTTTTTTTTTTTTTTTTTATTATGCGGGTTTTTTCTTATTTTTCCCACTGTTCACAGAAAAAAAAAAGTGTAAAACTATTTACTTAAGCATAAAACTATGTTAATCATGTAGAGGACTTTAGACCGGCACATGTATTCTAAACGATTTTGTAAATGTAGTTGTAAATATGTCAATAAAGCCTTATTATTACTATATAAAACACTTCAATGCGTATAGCATGTGTTTTACATAGTGCAGGCATTAATTATAAAATACATACTTCTTCTTTAGGGTTTAAAGGAAAATAAACAAAATAGGGGGGCGTATATTTCCTTGATGTCTTAAAGAAATATAATTGTCAAATTCTTTTTAAAACTACGCCTTTGCATTTATTACAAGTGCACAGTTGAAACAACAGCACGTCATTACCTAACTGTATATACTGTTAATTGAAGGTGACAAAAGATAACCACCTCAAGGTCCTCCATGGCATTGATTCGCTAGCCCTGATGTTGTTTATATAATTAAGAGGGCAGCGCTATTGAGGCATTTACTGATCCACTTTTGTTTGTTTTCGCCAAGGATACCCCGACACATTTACGAGCTCCAAACCGATGAATAGAAGAACATTACATAGTTGTTATAGCATGTAGGTGTTGTCCCAGACTGTATTGTTGGTCCGCAGGCGCCGTGAGTACAGGTGCGTCGCCCACAGGTGGCTGTCTTTCCCCTCTGTCCTCTTGTCCAATTCTAGGAGGAAGTATGGCGGTCCGTGTTTGACGAGTTACATTGTTTCCGGAACATCTGCTACTAGTTTTGTGGGGTCTTTTGTAATAACTGTATACAAGAGGCTGTAGTCTTCCAGACCATTTCAGGAATGAGTTTTAAGATTAGATGCAGATCGTTGTAATGATATCCTTGAGATCTATTAAGTTTAATGAAACTCTTCGTGGGGGATTTTCGTCGAAAACTATCCCGCTCTGTATGTATAAAATTTCATCCCATCCCTCAGAATGGACATATTATATCGAAAATCCTTCAGATGAAACAGCCCTCGTACTGTTGAACATTGCGGTTTTTTCTCTGCTAATATTGTTTCAGAAGGGAATTTCTCTAGGTATCGCAATCGATTTGGGAAACCGTAAAAATGTAGTCATAACTGTACTATTTCGAAGAATTAACCAACAGAAAGTATGGGCTTGTATCCTTAATATGGTATTTGAAATAAATTCCTCGCACTCCAATTTTTTTATTGCAGATAACCTATTTCATTTATTTATTTATTTTTTTGAACACGGAACATGTTTTACCCGTGGTCTAGATGGTCAAAAGTGATTCGTTTTTCGGGGAACGCGAGGGCGTTACGCGTACTTTGACACGCTCTAGCTCTGTTGGTGTTGCTCGAATAGAATATTTGTCGATGGTTTCCTTATCAGAAATTAAATGGAAAATTTTTTCCTGTACCACTTCAAAGGGTTCAGTACTTATGTATGGATGTACTGTTACTGAGCCTATGCTTATGAAAAGAAGAAATTAGGCATAAACGTCAACTTTTTTTCCCGTTATAGATATCTTTTTTATGGACGCTTGTTTCCAACTTTAGTCGGACTCGAACTTCGGGTCTGGGTTTTGATAGTCTATTGCTTTATCCACTGAACCACAGCGCCTCGTTTTTTATAGTGCCTTAAAGAATTAAAATACTATAACTATTTTTGTATAGTGTTTTTTATTTTATTTTAAAATTCTTATTATTTTTTTCAAGAATTAAAACCAATATCCTGTTTCCTGTACTAAATAGGGAATGGATAAATGTTAATATCAAATCATCTCTATTATTTATAATAATATTAATGATTATATAATAAGAAGATATCATCTGGTCCGCGAATTCGGATATTTTGTGTTCCTCTTTAATTTTTTTTTACGTAATCTCGTCAGAATTCAGATAAAAATTGGCACATGCCCTGATTAAAAAAAAAAAATTAAAAAAATCACTGACCTTGAAAATTTAATAATGCTATCAGAAATGTAATTAGATAAAATGTGTCACGTGATAACGAGATTTTTTCCTGCTTTGATTGTGTAAGAAGTTAGTCTGGAAAATTCTGTCCGCATAATTTAGGCTTATTCAGTCAAAGAAAGTTAATATTATTTCACTCTTTAATAATTTTTAAACTCTCCATAGGCTGCGGATACGATGGTTATTTCCGTTTAACATTCTGAATAATCAAAAATCCATGATTAGTTAACGTAAAATGAAGTGAAGTTAATTCAACTGATTGAATCCGTAAAACTGGGTCTGAAAATAATTAGTAAGCATAATTAATTTCACAGGAAAAATCCAAACTCTTTTAACGCGTAAAACTTGTATGATGTGTGAAAATCGTTTTCGTTTTCTCGATGCCATCGATTCTTCAGGAGGAAGGAAAAAAAAAAATGTTTAGGTATTAGATTTACAGTCATTTTTATTGCCTGAATTATAGTTAGTATGAATTATATTGTTAATAATTAATGCCATTTGCTGTTTATTAATTTATTTCTTAATTAGTACATTGTAGTCTTTCTTCTGGCGATGAACTTCTAGGTTATTACGCCCTTTGCATCTAACTGTTAATTTTTTTTTTTTTTTTTTTTTAAATAGTAATGATTTGTTTTTTTAACCGAGGGTGTCGGTATCAAGATTCGATTGTTGTATCAGTAAAGGTACCGAAAATCGAATAAAGTCCGGTACATCGTTAGTTTGAACATAATCAGTTCTGGCACATATTTTATTTTTAATAATTCGTTATGAAATGTTTGTATATACGTATACACAGCCATGGATATACAAAGAGTCTGCAACGACAGCTTAGGGCAAATAGAGTTTGTAAATATAGTGAAGGAACTTTCCTCTAACCTATATTACAATTATAACATCTGTCCGGGTTACGGATGTCAGTCACCCTTGCTTTGTTGCCAGCCTTATCTGCCCAGCTTGTATTCATCATTTTGCAATAATATATTATTCTGTTATTTTTATAATTATTATAATAACCGTGTATATATATATATTGAAATAATAACAGTAAAAAAAGGAAAATTATAAATTATATAATAATTAAGAAAAAAAACCTGAACAAATTCGTAGGGAATTTTAGAGGCTTTCCAGAGAGAGAGAAAAAAAAAAATTCTTTGCAATTTTCCCATCTGGTTTGGTCCCTTACCCTTGTCTCTGTAAATTAGTCATATTCCTGGATTCTTGAATTGTTTTATATAGAACTTTCTCAGCATATATATAGAATATATATATATATAGAATCTTCAACTGCTTTTGATCGATCTTATAGAAATTCGGCATAAAATTGAAATAGGTAGCAATGCGATGTATTACATTGTTATCGATTATCGATTTTAAGAAGACATTCAGCTGTCAGAAACATTCTAGATCGAACAAACTAATTGATTTTCGGTCTCTTTGTTTTGTTTTTTTGTATGTAATTTTTTTTATTTTTTTTTATAAGTATATATTTTGTATGTAAATAAATTCAGTATATCTTTATTTTGATAAATTTTGCTAAGGGAGTGGGCTGAAGGCAGAAAATTTATTTTCTGTTATTTCTTGCTGAGGTAATGTCTACTTGTACAATCGTTGGTCAGGAAACAATACTTCGTTATCAAGTACTGAACCCACTATCTTAATAAAGTTTAGCAATACAAGTTTTTTTCCCCTCAAAGTTTGCTGTCATTTTTTTTAATGATCAGCTATTGTCCAATAATTTGAAATAAAGCGAAAACTCAAGGTCATACAACTGAATTTTATATTAAACTGATTGAGAATTTATATAGCAACAATGACTGCATACAAATTGTTTTTTCCTCTGAATGCAATCTTTTTTTATAATGGTTAAATGTGCCTTTTAATAAGGTTTTTATTTTAAAAATTCATTTTCATTATCGGGGGAAGTACTTTCTCGGAAGAAACAAAAAAAAAAAAAAAAAAAAAAAAAAAAAAAAAAACCTTAAAAAAAAGGCCCCTACATTTTTTATACCCTGCTGCTCCTACAGTTTTTCTCCAGGCTGAGAATGCCCTGGGGTGATGGTACCCCATAAATTAGTAGGACGTACCCCCCAAATGGCAGCGTTGTTGGCACTTCTAGTAACTCATGCAGTCGTCCCTTTCTCACAGATCTTGTATGTACAGCTGCTTCTATGTCCTCTTTTTGTCGACATACCTCCTGTAAAAATTCTCAAAATTAATCTGTTTATTAAAAAAATGTCCAGAAATGATAAAAATATTACAGTATAACCTCACTAATCCTACTCTCAAGGAAACAAGGGTTTGGGCGTAGCGGCCGAAAGGTCGCATTAACAGATTTTTACAAAGCTCATGTTTTTCATAGCTAAAAGTGTATTATAATTATGTTAAATATTATATCAGGGATGCAGTCAAAGAGAAACACCACGTCTAAGTAAAAATACTTATAAGGTTCTGTGGTGGTTAATATGTATTTGAAGTTTTTCAGTCAGACGGGTGCAAATAACAAGAATCTGAAGAGAAAAAATAAATTTGTGTACATTATAATAAATTTTCTTGCTCGGCTAAGTCAGCTGCCACTGTCAATCATTGTTACCAACTCACTTCTCAGATAAATTCCGTAGATGGTGAAAGAGGAAAGAATCGACAATATGCATCCAGGAGCGGAGCAAAATTCACAAAACCATGGTGTCATATACGGTTCCGTGCCAAGCTAGGGGTTAAGATATTTTGGGGATACATAAAAAAGTTCAAAATATTTAACGATATCAATTAAAGAGCGGTTGCACTTCAAGATACAAAACTTGGATTTTCGTACACAAGCACAACACTAACAGATTGAAAAAAAAATCTTTTAAGTATCAAAATTTAAAAATTTTCCTGGACTATTAGAAATCCGCGAAAATATTCCTTCTCCCCCCCCCCCCCCCCCCCCCCCGCCCCTGGACTCTGCCCGCAAGAAGGTTGGGCTATCCGAAGCATATTTAAAATGTGGATAAATAATCACAAACTTTTCTTTCTTTCTATGTTTTGAAGGAATTTAAATTCTCAATACACTGAAATAATTGACTTTTCTTTGCTAATTTTCTTTTTTTGTATTTATCGATTTTTTAATTTCAAACTTATCTCTTCACAAGCCTTCAGTACAATTCCAATATAGCACTTGTATACACATCGTTGATTCGATATTTCATTAATTACCTTGTTTCCTAACTGGAAACAACCGGTTGTCGGTTTGAACTTTGCTATCCTCTTGTATTTGAAGTGGAAAATTTGACAATGATTATAATACATATTGAACGTTGGTCAACAATTTTAAGTAATTATCCTTATGTTGTCATTATGCAATATTGCTGAATGGACACTTTTAAATAGTTTGGTATAAATAAACATTGAAGATAACCTCAATTCCGGAGATAAAATGTGATATTTTCTAGCAAAATTCAAATGATGAACTTTCAAATTTGATATTGTTTTCGTAGACATCTTTGAATTAAAGTCCTTAAATAAATAATTTTTTTAAAATGGGTTATAGCGTCAACATCTTAGATGTTCCTAGTTAATTCAATTATATTTTAAATATTAGGTTCTTAATAAGTAATCTAGTATTTCCTTGGTGCCGTTTTACAATAGGTTGAAAAGTCAGTTATTAAATTTCATTTTTATACAAGTTTGAACCACACATCCAGTTTTTACTACATGAAATCGATCGGCTGCCTTTGGCATTTATTTTCCTATAGTTTCTACTTCCTATTGCTATGCTTAATAAATAATTATTTAAAAAAATGTATCTATTTGCTTAAGCAATTTTAAATCCATTCCCGATAATTCTCCGCGGAGTCTGAAAAGAAGATGGCCAAGAGAGATACTAATGTAGAACTATTGAAGTGCTACTACTGAGTAATTCTTTATATGATATTGGTATTCCATTGTAATAATTTTTCTTAAATTTGCTTATTTAATGTCTACAGTTGTAAATATCAATAAATACTTACCAAAAAAATTTATGTATTCATAGAAACCATTATGTTAAATACTAGTTATCTTGCTCAGAATAGATATTTGCTTTCAATTCAGTATGTGCTTATATCTTCTCAATGTTTCAACTTAAAATTAAGAGTGCTAAATAAGATGTATATTCTAGTGAGGTATAGTTGAAACTGGTGATCAATACCAGCAATTTTTCTATCATTTTTTTTCAACTACACGATTGACTAATTATAACCTATTCATGAAATTCATATATTGTGAAAATTTATTGCCATTTGTCCATGAGCAGGGTGGATACCTCATTACCTGGCAAAGAGAGCGAAGATGAATCAGCGGAGCAACAAAAGGACCTCCCCCCTCACTACAAAGAGGCGCCCCATTGGCCGAAACGAAACTGTGCTAGGCCTTAGTGATTTACTAATGAGTCGCCTGCCACCAGCAGCTCCTCTAATAGCCCCCCTCTCATTGGCTCATTACCATATCCTTTACTGCCTCCCGGACCAATCATTGTCTTCGGGCTTTCCAATAAACGGCGAGGACCTGCTCTCCTGGCTCTGTTGGTATTATAGTTATCAATTACCATAGTAATATGACATCTTCAACTCGTGGATTCCGGCACGGCTCACGTCTGTTGCACCCCTTGACGCTTCGTCTTAGCAGTTAATGAATTAGATTTCCGTTTCTATTAGGTGTTTTGAATAGTATGAATAAAACTATTGACACTATGAAAACTAAATATTATGTCGCTTCTATAGAAAATCCAAAGCCACATAAGGGTACTTACTAGTTTCAAAGCTACTAGGATCTGACGATTTTTGACAGGCGGACATCCTTGGCCATTCCTTTCCCTACAAAATATTGTTGATCTTTTTAAAAATGTATTAAATATATTTTAAAAGGATGTATTGAACCCTTCCCGTCTAATCTTTCCCACAGGACCCTTAAGGATACTACATTACAGCGTCGATTATCGGAACTACTTTTGTCTGTCAGGGGTGGTTCGGATAATCAAAAATTCGGATAATTGAAATTCATAAAAATAATTATGTGAAAAAGCGTCTTTCAACAGTTTGCTTTTCACTTTTTTTCGAAATTTTATGACTCAAACTGCTCGTGTCAATATTATATGTACATGATGATTGATTTAGAATTATTTTTGATTGCCTTAATTGTCGATTTACCAACCTTGAAATCGATAGGTAATGTCTGACCCGATTCACTTTATTTCCATTTTGTCTTTAAATGCAATGAGCTCTCGTTTCCTTTGTTGACAAGGATGATGACATGTAATTTTTAAAACCAAAAGTTATTACAGAGATTAATAACCTCACAAAGAACGAATTAGAACTTAAGATGAGATCTATTACCAACCAAATGATTTGGAAGAAATTGAGAGAAACAAATGAAATGGCCTAATAGTCCAAGAGCCGAGGCCAAATTTCATGACTTATTTGAAGAAAACTTTTAGACATACAGCCATTGAATGTCCACCCTCAGCAATCAATTTGCACTTGTCTGCCAACTCAAAGCGGGGGCGTTTCAAAATGGCGACCTCTGAAAGGGGGTAGCAAATATCAAAATATGGTATTATTTGAAGATGATTTATTTAAAGCAAACAAAAAACTGCAGACCCCCTGGGTGCCAAAAAACGTTGTCTGCCAAAATTTGGAGGGGGCTTCGCACCGGCACACTAAATTCAAAATCCGCGTTTTTTTTTTCAGTCCAAAAGTGGACCATTTGAAGACGATTTATTTTAAGCACACAAGAAACTGCATGCTTACTAAATGACAAAAAACGTTGTCTGCCAAAATTTGGAGGGGGCTAAGCACCGGCAGACAAAATTCAAAATCCACGTTTTTCAGTCCAAAAGTGGACAATTTGAAGACGATTTATTTGAAGCGTACAATAAACTGCATACTCCCTAGATGACAAAAAACGTTGTCTGCCAAAATTTGGAGGGGGCTAAGCACCGGCAGACAAAATTCAAAATTCCCGTTTTTTCAGTTCAAAAGTGGTGAATTTGAAGACGATTTATTTGAAGCACACAAGAAACTGCATACTCCCTAGATAACAAAAAAGGTTGTCTGCCAAAATTTGGAGAGGGCTAAGCACCGGCAGACAAAATTCAAAATCCTCGTGAAGGCGTCACACCGGCTGACATTGTTCAAAACTCACTTCCTTTTCGTTCAACATTGAACTTTTTGTTAAAAATGTTAATGTTAAAAATGTTAATGTTAAAAATATCAATTAATATATATGTACAGTAATAATATAGATACCGGCCACATAATTAAAAAAGAATAATATTTTAACTTGTAAAGTTATGAAATATGTACTATCCTGGAACAAAATTCGTATAAAACTTGTATAATTTTAGTAAATTTTGTTTTCTATTATAAGTTATTCAAGCTGCCAATAATTTTGGCAGACAACGTTTTTTGTCATCCAGGGTGTATGAAGTTTCTTGTGTGCTTGAAATAAATCGTCTTCAAATGGTCCACTTTTAGACAGAAAAAACGCGAATTTTGAACTTTGTCTGCCGGTGCTTAGCCCCCTCCAAATTTTGGCAGACAACGTTTTTTGTCATATAGGGAGTATAAGCACCGGCAGACAAAATTCAAAATCCTCGTGAAGGCGTCACACCGGCTGACATTGTTCAAAACTCACTTCCTTTTCGTTCAACATTGAACTTTTTGAACATGATTTCCTTTTTTATTTTATTTATAAGTAGTTTTTCTCTAGAATAATTTGAGGAAATTTTATTATATTGCTTCCTACGTATGGTACAATATAATTATTTTAATATAAAATAATCTTGTTTTAAAATTTTAATGTTAAAAATATCAATTAATATATATGTACAGTAATAATATAGATACCGGCCACATAATTAAAAAAGAATAATATTTTAACTTGTAAAGTTATGAAATATGTACTATCCTGGAACAAAATTCGTATAAAACTTGTATAATTTTAGTAAATTTTGTTTTCTATTATAAGTTATTCAAGCAAATCAACTTTGTAACAAATTTGGTAATAGTCATTTTGTTCTCAAATCAATAGAGCGGTTTGATTGACCAACTTCACGTAAGTCGAACTTCTTTGTGAAAACAAGCAGTTGGTACTTTTCTGTTGTCGGTTATAAATCTAATCCAAAATTTATTTTTTTTTAACTGATAGCTGACTAAATTTCCTTTAAGACATCATATATAAAATTTATTTATAGAATATAATATAATTTAACTATATAATGTATATAAAGTTATGTAAAATACCCATGCCAGCATGCTAAAAACCCGTACTATTGTAAAGTTAAAGTTTTTTGGCACATATTTCGTTATAACACCAAAACTATTCGTCCGATCCAAAATTTATTTATTTTTATTTATCAGACCTCATATATTAATTTGACATAAAGTCATGTAAAATGCCCAAGTCAGCATTTTCTGGTACATTTTTCGTTAAAACCTTAAAACTATTCGTTCGATCCAAAATTTTTTTTTTCAACTGATAGCTGACTAAATTTGCAATGAGAATTATATATTAAATTGATATAAAGTCACGTAAAATACCAATGCCAGCACACTAAAACCCTGTACTGTTGTGAAATCTATGTTTTTTGGTACATTTTTCATTATAACCCCAAAACTACTCGTCCAATCCACAATTTATTTTTCTCAACTGATAGCTGACTAAATTTAAAATCAGACCCCATATATAAAATTTTGGTCAAGCTCTGTAAAATACCCATGCCAGCACGCTAAAAACAAGTACTGTTGTTAAATCCAAATTATTTAGATTATTTTTGGATATTAGTCCAAAACAATTTGTCTAAACTAAAATTTAATTTTTTCAACTGTACAGCTTACTAAATTTGATATCACATTTTATACATGAATATTTAATTGAAATCCATGCCAGCACGCTAAATGAGTATGTTTTGGTACATAACAATAACAATTTTACATGTTACAGTGGGCTGGCGTGGGTATTTTGCGGGATTCATTCATCATTATATAATTTGATATGATTGTAAATTTAGTAAGCTTTCAATTGAAGAAAATAAATTTCGGATAAAACAAACAGTTTTAGGGTTATAGCGAAAAAAGTGCCAAAAAACTTGGATTTCACAACAGTACGAGGTTTTAGTGTGCTGGCATTGGTATTTTACATGACTTTATACCAATTTAATATATGGGTCTGATTGAAAATTTAGTCAGCTATCAGTTCAGAAAAATAAATTTTGGATCGGAAGAATAGTTTTGGGGTTATACCGAAAAATGTACCAAAAAACTTGGATTTCACAACAGTACGAGGATTTAATGTGCTGACATTTGTATTTTACATGACTTTATACCAATTTAATATATGGGTCTGATTGAAAATTTAGTGAGTTATCACTTGAGAAAGATAAATTTTGGATTGGACGAATAGTTTTAGTGTTATAACGAAATATGGGCCAAAAAACTTTAACTTTACAATAGTACGGGTTTTTAGCATGCTGGCATGGGTATTTTACAGAGCTTGACCAAAATTTTATATATGGGGTCTGATTTTAAATTTAGTCAGCTATCAGTTGAGAAAAATAAATTTTGGATTGGACGAGTAGTTTTGGGGTTACAATGTAAAATGTACCAAAAAACATAGACTTCACAACAGTACGGGGTTTTAGTATGCTGGCATTTGAATTTGACATGATTTTATATCAGTTTAATATATGGGTCTGATTGCAAATTTAGTCAGCTATCAGTTGAGAAAAATAAATGTTGGATCGGAAGAATAGTTTTGGGGTTATAACGAAAAATGTGCCAAAAAAACTTAGACTTCACAACAGTATGGGTTTCTAGCGTGCTGACATTGGTATTTTACATGACTTTATATCAATTTAATATATGGGTCTGATTGAAAATTTAGTGAGCTATCACTTGAGAAAGATAAATTTTGGATTGGACGAGTAGTTTTGTGGTTACAATGTAAAATGTACCAAAAAACATAGACTTCACAACAGTACGGGGTTTTAGTGTGCTAGCATTGGTATTTCACATGACTTTATATTAATTTAATGTATGGGTCTGATTGAAAATTTAGTGAGCTATCACTTGAGAAAGATAAATTTTGGATTGGACGAGTAGTTTTGGGGTTACAATGTAAAATGTACCAAAAACATAGACATCACAACAGTACGGGGTTTTAGTGTGCTGGCATTGGTATTTCACATGACTTTATATTAATTTAATATATGGGTCTGATTGAAAATTTAGTGAGCTATCACTTGAGAAAGATAAATTTTGGATTGGAGGAGTAGTTTTGGGGGTTACAATGTAAAATGTACCAAAAAACATAGACTTCACAACAGTATGGGTCTGATTGAAAATTTAGTGAGCTATCACTTTAGAAAGATAAATTTTGGATTGGACGAGTAGTTTTGGGGTTACAATGTAAAATGTACCAGAAAATGCTGGCTTGGGCATTTTACATGACTTTATATCAATTTAATATATGGGGTCTGGTAGGAAATTTAGCCAGCTATCAGTTGAAAAAAATACATTTTGAATTGGACAAATAGTTTTGGCGTTATAGCAAAAAAAATAATTAAATAAAAATTAATAAAATAAATTATATTGTACCATACGTAGGAAGCAATATAATATAATTTCCTCAAATTATTCTAGAGAAAAACTACTTATAAATCAAATAAAAAAGGAAATCATGTTCAAAAAGTTCAATGTTGAACGAAAAGGATGTGAGTTTTGGACAATGTCAGCCGGTTTGACGCCTTCACGAGGATTTTGAATTTTGTCTGCCGGTGCTTAGCCCCCTCCAAATTTTGGCAGACAACGTTTTTTGTCATCCAGGGTGTATGAAGTTTCTTGTGTGCTTGAAATAAATCGTCTTCAAATGGTCCACTTTTAGACAGAAAAAACGCGAATTTTGAACTTTGTCTGCCGGTGCTTAGCCCCCTCCAAATTTTGGCAGACAACGTTTTTTGTCATATAGGGAGTATGCAGTTTATTGTACGCTTCAAATAAATCGTCTTCAAATTGTCCACTATTGAACTGAAAAAACGCGGATTTTGAATTTTGTCTGCCAGTGTTTAGCCCCCTTCAAATTTTGGCAGACAACGTTTTTTGTCATCTAGTGAGCATGCAGTTTCTTGTGTGCTTGAAATAAATCGTCTTCAAATAGTCCACTTTTAGACCGAAAAAACGCGAATTTTGAACTTTGTCTGCCGGTGCGACGCTCCCTCCAAATGTTGGCAGACAACGTTTTTTGTCATCTAGTGAGCATGCAGTTTCTTGTGTTTTTCAAATAAATCGTCTTCAAATGGTCCACTTTTTAACTGAAAAAACGCGGATTTTGAATTTTGTCTGCCGGTGCGACGCCCCCTCCAAATTTTGGCAGACAACATTTTTTGGCACCTAGGGGGTTTGCAGTTTCTTGTTTGCTTTAAATAAATCATCTTCAAATAATTCCATATTTTGATATTTGCTACCCCCTTTCGGTGGTCGCCATTTTGAAACGCCCCCGCTTTGAGTTGGCAGACAAGTGCAAAATGATTGCTGAGGGTGGACATTTTATGACTGTATGTCTAAAAGTTTTCTTCAAATAAGTCACGAAATTTGGCCTCGGCTCTTGGACTATAAGTAGGCATAAAGTTCTCAGTAAATCAAAATGTAGGTATTTATAGAAGTTCATTTTGTGTAGTTTCTGTGAAATAAATTAAGCTTCCTTTTTAGACATTCGTGGAAAAATTATTTTGTTTTTTATTTCATTTTATGTTTATATAAAAATAATTTTAACAGCTCTCTAAAAAGTAATTAGATGGTCTACCTATTGAATTAAAATAGATATTTGACGTTCAGATAATTGATGCTCCACTGTATTTTTATATTTACCAGGATCTCAAAAGTTTTGGCGGAAGTATATTCCGCCATGGTCCTTTTTAAAATTAAGTAAATTGTTTCGTTTTTTAATAGGATACTCTTTCTTCCTGTTTGCTTCTTTGAATTTTCGTCCTTTATGTATTTGCCCCAGTCTCTTGATTTAAAAAGCCCAAAAGAAGGCATGTACAATCTTAGTCTCGACTTTCATGGAACAGTTTTGGAAGTAATGGGTGCTTGTAGATTTGTTAGATAATCCCTAAATAATTAAGTCAACAAATAACCTTTATATCACTGGATTAGTTCCCTGAAAGAAAGAGTTACTCCAAATTCCTTACAACAGTCTCTAACGTAAAAAATATACAGTATTGCAGGGATATTTCGTCGCTTAAGCAACCACATGCCATATTTCATTTTCCCCAACTTTACAGGAGACACTTAAAACTGATTTATGCATATTATTATCCAAATAAATCAAATAAAAATTATTGCTAGGACTATTGCGTTAATTTATACGATACAAAAGAATGAGAAACATACTAGAGCCTCCATTTGATCGGTGTATCACATGAAAAGCTATTATAATTGTTAAACTTTATTCTGTTTTCTATTTGCACCTATTATCATCTTTTACTCTTTTGATCATCTTATATATTATTTATTTTACTGTATTTTTTAACCTCTCTGTACATAAAATAACGTCAATTATCTACATACAATTATTCATATCGTTAGGAGGCATGATTCTCAGCCATTATTAGGTATTTTGAAATATTTCTAGTTTGTTATTATTTGTTTTAGACATACGTAATACATAAACTTAATATTGGTAGTAAATAGACTTTACTTAATTACATCTTATTAGTTTCACTTAGTTTAAGAGGTAACGAACTCTGAGCTTGAGTGTCAAAACATCAACATTCTGCCTACATACCTCCCTCTCCTCTGCCAAAAAGCAAATCCACGAGGTCAGTCCTAACATTTAGGCTCTAACCTGTTACTCAGTCGTTGCCTGTCGGTTCCTTGTTGATTCCCCTTTAATTATATTTACCGGTTGTAGAACACGCAATTGCTCGTAGTATAGGCGTTTGAATTCCTTATTTGGCTCATTCCCTTTTTTCTGTCTTTCTTCCTTTTTTTTTTCTTTTACTTTAAATATATTCTACTAAATACCTGATTTTTGAAACCGTTAATGTGCTTTTCTGTTAACATTTGCGTTATTGTAGACGCGCCTTCAGAAGGCGAGAGGTTGTTCTACTCATTTCGTTCTAAATTTTTATTTGGAGAAACATTAGTAAATTTTCAAAATTTATTTTTTTAAAAACTGCTTCGCCCCTGCTTTCATTCTATTTATCGATTGCTGCCTTCTTTCGATTTATTTCGTTGTTTTCATGTTTGTGTTCACCTACATATAACACTAAATCCATGTTAAAACTAATGTTTACTTCAATTTCACGTTCTCCTATAGAAGAAGTAGATATGAGAAAATATCGAAATATAAAGCTCTAAATCCATGGCGAAAGTAAATTCTATTACTTCATATAAATTTTCTCACATTAAGGAAGCGAAAATAACATAATATCAATATATTTTTTATTTTTTATTTATTTATTAATTGGAATTCTCAAAATGATTGCAAAAATACTTCAGTAAATATTCGATAATTACAATGCAGAGTACTCTTATTTACTACATTACTTCGTGCCAAATCTTCGGTGTATGGGATATTAAGGTTTGTGAGAAAGAAAGGAACAAATTTTTTGAAGGGTTGTGGATTGGAGTGATTGGATGGGAGATGAATTAGACGGTTTGGTGGAACCCCATAAGACTATGCGATAAGTAAAAGAGTTTTTGTAATGAATCGGGGGATTAGAACGTTTGTCAAGTAAGTGTTAGAGGAGTTAAAATTGACGTGCAGCTTCTTGTTTTTTCTATCTTGTATTAGAGTGCCATGTGATTCTCTCGTCTAGTAATGTTCAAGGTATCTGTTCAACATTAATTCACGGTACTCTATTAAAGGATAGGACAGGATGAGGTAGGTTTTCGACGCAGGATAAAGAAAGGTTATTTTCTGTGATTTGCTGTGATTTATCTTAACTCTTCAGTTATGACACCTTTATTGAAGGGAAGTGATATGTGACTGCAGTTTCTGAAATCATTAAATTAAACACTAAATCCATATTGTAAGTATGCTTGTTAATAGAAGTAACAAATAATTTTCAACCTGAATCGTATTGATCCTTCTATACCATAATGTGTACCTCAGGTAAAATTGTTAATTTCGTTAATGTTATTACTCTGTCTCACAATATCGTAGGGAAAATAAAGAAGTATAAATGTATAAAACCAAACCCCTTTTGATACAATTGATAAGCTCTGTTTTTTGAGAAGGGAAAAGTAAGGAAATGGATTGGATTCGTTACTAATATTTCTATAATAGAAAAATAATTGTTTTTTCGGTTTAAAGAAATATATTTTAAATCATTATAGATTAGGTGACTAGATTGAGATTTTTTTCTTTTTCAAGTAGTCATTAGGTGTATTAAAATGGTGATAAGAGATTGTATAAAACCAGGTCAGAGAGTTGAGTACTCCCGAATTTCCTGGTTGAAACACTGCTGATATCCGTGATAGCAATCAGTAGGCGTGTTGCCTAATTTCAAAGGCAAACATCTGATAGTGGTCCTTTTTGTTAAAGTAAACATCACTTACTGTAAGCTCCCACTAAAATGTTTCCAAATAAATGGTCTCTTATAATAAAAATGAGGGTCTTCGAAATTAGGTATAATTATTTTCGCAGTATTATTGAGACTTGCTGGTTGCATTTTTTTTTTTTTTTTTTTTTTTTATGTTTGTTACATGAGGCGTGGTATTCCAAAACTAGTTAAGTCAAATTTCCAATTTTTTTTTTTTTTTTTTTTTTTTATTGTATATTTTTTCTCCTAGACTATCTTTAGGTGAAAGGTTTTCTCAAAAAAGTTGTTAAATCACATTGAATACGGCTATACAAAAAATAATTTCCTTTCCTAGTCCAGTTTGACCTGAAAAAAAAAGCTGTGAAAAACATTTAAAAATGGACTTTCTGGTTTCGGAATTCTATGCTTCACATTGTTTAATTAAGGTTTCTTAAATTGTTAATTGAATCACTGTTATATTTAATTTTTTTTGTATATTTTTTAAAGTTCATAGAAAACTTGTAAACATCCGTTCTTAAAAAGTATCCGATGATCTATTAGACTTGTCAAACTTTTATGACACACGCATTATCTCTTACTGCACAACTGATTCTGGTGAAACAACCATCTTCTCGAAGTGTTTCTCAGGTGAAAGAGGCTTTGCCTTGTTGCCATTTATTCTATTTATTATTATTCTACTTTATTTTATTTTTTTGATTTATTTACCTATACTTCATAATTTTTTTATTAATAACTTATGAATGTGTACTTTACAGCACAAATATTGCCCGCGATTGGCAAATTTTAATTTTATTGTCAAAATAACAATTTTAAAATAATATTAGTATTCAAGATTGATTTCTGAGTCTTTTTTGAAAATTGCATGCTGTTTTTATTTTGTCCTTCTTTATTGTAATTATACGCTTTTCTATTTATGTATCAAACCCCATTAAACGGATCTTTTCTCAGATTCATCCGTTCAATGATGTCTATTGAGACTGTTATTTACCTACTACGATTTTGATCTCTCATTCATCTCCTTTTCAATTGTTTTTAAATGATATTAATTGAAAAAATATACGACGAAAAGGGAGTATACTGACATTTTTAACTAGTTGATGTATGTTAGATACAGCTGAACTGTCTTTGTAAAAAGCAAAAAGTATCCAGTTAGGGTTATAAAAATTAATGTCATTAAACTATTGTCCGTGAACTCTGCAGGCTATATTAATAAAGATCAACGGATCCTCACTTCCCTCAGAAATAGAAGAAAGTTACTTCTGTATAAACAGTTTTTGACAAAATGAACTAATCACATTTTCTTGCCTTGTTTAGTTGAAAGTCCCACTTAACACAAACTTTTGGAAGTCTGGCCATAGACCGTCTAATGTGCACATCGACTCTGTGTTTGAATGATAAGCGGTGTAGTAGTGGAAAACAGGCTAAAATTCGTCTATTGTTTGTTATCCGCGGAGGTGTTTCGAATTTTCGTTTGACCATAGAAGAATTTCGTTGAAAAGGAAACAGTAATTAGTAATTAATTGAAGGTGAATATTGAAGAAAAGAGCTTGCGATAAGGAGGAAGACAATAAGAAGGGATAAGCTGCGCAACACTGGTCATTTATTCTATTTGTTTGAAATCTTATTTTTGATTAAAATACCTTTTATAGCTTAAATATTTACGTTCCTGTTAAGGTGATCCTAGGGTAACATTTTTATTCTCTTAAAAAATTATTTCATTATCTTTAAAATGGAAAAACGTTTCTACATTACCCTTATATAATCAATATTTTGTTATATTACTGCACTGTTTTAATAATCATTTTCCAAACTACTACAAATTTTATTGTATGTTTGCAAACTTGATATCCATCCCAGCTGAGGTGCGCTTGACGATATTAAGAATAGTTAGGTTCCTACGGTGGATAAAATCAAACCAAAAAACGTTCTTCTAAGGATTTGCTCCTAATTATTACTTTTCTTTTTTTTGAATTGTGTATTTGGAATAGAGAATACGGAACTTTTTAACATCACTTAAATCATTTTATGGTGTCTAAATCATTCTGATATCTAAATTTAGTGTTTTTCATTCTTAATTCTTTTAAAATAAATTATATGCTGTTCAAATGATTTATGTTAAACAATTTATTTGTTATTTCAGTTTAACATTAGTTTATAGGCATGAGAGCATATGTAAATGCTAGTGAGTGCTGAAAGATGTATTTCCAGTAGAAATGGAAGCAGGAAGATAACTATAATAACTTGAGGTACGCATTATAATATAGAAGGATCAATGCAATCAGTATTGATTAATTAATTGCCACTTCTATTAGAATTATTTTATTTGAAAACTAGTGTCGAATGTTAATCTATTGGATGTTTATCTCAAAATTTGAAAAAATATGAATTAGCTTTGAACCGTAAATTCATAAATATTTAATTCTTGGCTATTTTCCACTTGATAAGTTATTTTCATTCACGAGTCTTTTTGGAATTTTTGGTTATTTTCATTTAGATGGATCTTATGATTGTAAGCTGTTATATGTTCTTTGATTTACCGATCGGCCAATTTTCAAATAAAATAATGCCAAAAGAAAGGGTAATTAATTCATCAATACTAATTAACCAAAATAATTTTATTCTAATAATCGTATCAATAAAAAGTAAATAAGTACTATAATATGCATTTTATGCTTTTGAAAATATCCCAAACATTTCTGTATTTCTATAGGTATGCTTTGGTTAATAATTAATATTTAGCAATCTATAATAAATGGCAATACTAATTTCATATTTTAGAGTGTTTGTTTTAACCATAAATTTTAAATTTAGTAGCTGTTTCATTATGCTGTCTGTGTTATTCTAATTCGGTCCGCGCTAAACCCAGAGAGCAAATCCGTTTAGACCAACAATTAGCTCAGAATTTGGAATTGAAACACTGTGGCCTCTGACCTAGCTATCGATTGTACTGTTTGGCCTCTGTGATGGGTATCGATTCTACGGTTCGCTTTAGGCCTTGGTTGATGCCTACCTCGCTGGGGGTCATTGCTCTGTTAATGGAATATTTTGCCAGTTTTCATCTTCAAATGTAATAAATTTCATTCTTATATATTCCATAGATTAAAACCTAGGTAAATGAAATAAATATATTTCAAATAGGGTACTCCCAGAAAATTCTGCACCACGGTGCTCTAAGCCTCTCAAATCAAAATATACCTATTATTTATACATAGATACTTAGCTTAATAAGTTGAAATGATTTAGGATGTTGTTGGTTTTGAATCCGTATTATTAACTAATTTGCTGCAGTGTCCAAATTATGCATTGAAATCTTTCGTTGTCTATTTTACATCAAAAGAAGATTTTAGGTCTTTATGTAATCCGAATATGGATTACATATTCATAATAGGTATATATATTTTATTTAAAAAAAATAGATAACTAAAAGACTCGATGAGTGTGTTTTGAGTTATAAGTAGAAAGTGGAGGTGCTCATTCCCTTCTGGAGGTTAAATTTTAGTTTTAGTTTGTTGTTAAGGACATTGTTTAAGAAATTCTTTCTCGAGTTTTGTGAATTTTTCCGTATTTATAACGGCATTAACTCCCAATGTTTTTGGATCTATTCATTCTTTATATTTTTGCTTAAAACGATGCAAATCGATTAGAAAATATATTTTTCCATACAGTTTTATTTTTTGATTATTTTATAGAATTAGCCGTGATCTGAATTTGAAAAATAGTTATTGGATGAAGTTTTAGGTTTGTGGTCGAGCACGGTTCACAAAACCTTAACACTTAACCAGGTTGAATTAATTTCATTCGTAACCACTGACAGAATACTCCTTTGCAGATTGGCCCGATCTAAGGAATTATTGCTTACGGTCGAATGTCCTCCTGTCTCAGGGTTAGAAGAAGAGACCGCACGAGTATTGTTACGTTCTGAAAAAAAATAATTGTTTGCTCACAGAGTTTACAATATTCAATTATTTTTTATTTGTATATAGAATAAATAAAATATTTTAATCTGATTCAATGCATTAAATTAATTTTTAATTCTTTACTTCATATTCCTTCTCGGAAATATAACTAAACATTTTTCGAGTACTATCGATGTGATCTTCGATGCCATTTTCTTTGTCTTCTCCTATTTATTTAAGTTTTTTGTTTATACTGAAAAGTTAATAAGTAGATATTATTTGAAAAAAAATAAATCAATTATTTTATACTTTAAATAGATTTTCTTTTTTTAAAACCACTTTGATTTTGATTGACAAATTATTGCAATCTACCCCATAGCGTGAAGAGTAATAATAATGGTTAAGAGGATATTCATGCAATAAAAATAAATCATTTAAATATATACAAAAATACAAATTTATAATAAAAATATATACAATATGTATTAACCCCAAGTCTGTAGAACCACTAGGTAAGAGCAGATCCTGCTCTCTCAGGCAGGCGAGAAAGGGGGTAGCAGGATAAGATAGGTCTGGCGGCCCCCACGAATTTTATTCAATCGACCCCAAAACCTTAAAGAGTGCCAAAAAAAAATTTATTTTGAGATTTTTTCCGACCCCCCCCTCCCTCTCCTGAATCCTCATAAGGGGAAAAACGTGTATTTTTTTTGTTTGAATTTTTTTCGAGAGTTAAAATTAATTTTTAAGCGGTTCCAACGCAAGTAAAATTTTGTATGGGATGTGTAGATGTTCCCCGAATTTTTTCAGATTTTATTTTAATGTAAAATTGAATGAAACATAGCTTAGTATCAAAACAAAAACGTAAAAATCGGGATTTTTAAGTAAAAACTCTATGGTATTTCGGTGCAGATTCAATAAAAAAAACCCGCCTAAATAGCATTGAAAGATACACTCTTCCTCTTCAATATGGCGCCAAAAAACTTGAATTTGGTTACTTGTAGTCCGCGACAAATCGATTTTAGTAAAACGTAAATTTTTAATTATGCAATTTATGCCTACGGAATAAGTCAATATTTAATTAAATATATAAAAATAGTTCATATAGGGGTTTTCGAATTCGATCACGAATTTGATACATTTATTATTAGAAACACAATTTTGCATTTGACAGGGTCAATTGTCAAAATGTATTTTTGACATCAAGTTCGTGATCAGCGACCTCGAACTAAATGAACTATTTTTTATATATTTAATTATATTGACTTATTCTGTAGGCCTAAACTGCATAATTTAAAAACCGTGGGGGCCGCCAGACCTATCTTATCCCGCTACCCCCTTTGATGAAGTTAAAACAACTCAACTCATTTGACTAGTTTCGTAATCCTATCTTATTTTCTTATAACAACTGGACCAATTTTCGTTCTTCATGAAATGGATATCATGAAAATTTTCAGCACTTGATTTTAATTTAGGCCATTTTTTATTTTTTTTTGTTTTTTTTTTATCAAGTTTAGGCCATTTTTTATTTTTCACGTGTTTTTTTATTGGGGCTTAACGCCCTTATGTACTCCAACTAGGAAGGACGGGTCGTAGGCACTTCTACAGATTAACACTCTATACATGTCAAGTGTAAAAATAGTCTAGTTTATTTACTAATTTTTAAAATGCTAATAATCGATTAAGGAAAGTTATTGAATTAAAGTTCTGAATAGTGTACAATTATCTCAGATTTTTTCCTATTTGCCAATTCGTTGTGTATTTTTAATTTATTTCCCATTTGATTGTTTATTTTTACTTTGTTATCACAGTCCACCATTTTTTTTTATTGTTGTATAATAAATTATATAAAAGTTGTATAAACATATTATATTCGAAGTATAGATATACTGTTTTAAAGCTAATAGTATAAAATGCAATTCCGGTTTAACGGATTATTTTTATTCATATTGTTATTAATTAAGTATTTTATTAATGCGCAGTGACTTAGGAATATAATTCTATAATTGATAGTGTAGTGTTGTAAAAACTACGCTAACTGGTGTTATGCTAATGTGCTTCGGGAATACCCTTTGGTGGGATATAATCTTAATTAGAGGTTTGTTCTATGAATTTAATTAATGTAAACAATTTTACTAATAGACATAATTAAGATGGATTTGAAAGAGATTCTGCCACGTTACTACCTCGTGGCTAGACCTCTTCATGAGTAAGAGTTTATTATCGTGGTTGGGTCGGACCCAAAACTTTTTGCAACTCGGCTCGTCGACCTATTTTTGGTTTTGGGCATGCCCTGACGCCAACTATTGTAATCACCAAAGCGCCGTTATATTGCTTGTATATGAAGAGTATAATTTATTGAAATGATGCGAGTTGATTTTGGTTGCTTTTCGTTAGTATGCTCGGCGTGACTGTGTTTTTGAAGGTATTCCTGTCATTTATGAGAGTAACAGTAGTGAATTTATTTAATATGTTGTATTTAGAACCGACTCCGATGTGCAAATTCGTTGTCAATGGTTAAGAAAAAATAATGTAACCTTATGCTTTCAGTGCCTGATATTTTATATATATATATTTGAAATATTAATTCAACTTAATATATATATGTATATATAAAGTTGAATTAATATTTCGCAACTCTCCCCCTCCTTCCCCTCCGATAACAATACTATGCCTAACTATTAATAATTGAATTTTAACTGCATATTATATAAGCAAAATGCATTAATTTTATGTCTTCAAAGAAAATACAAACAGTAAAAAAAAAGAATACAACTGTTCCAATTATTTTATATTGCTGCGATTATACTTTTATACATGTTCATAAGAAATCTTATAATAAATAATTATTTCTCATATAATGATTTCATTATTTTTTGGGACCCCTCTCTAGTATCACCACGACCCCAAGTTAAAAACTGCTGTCTTAAAACGATACGGTATTAGTTTGATATCTAATATAACTGAGTAATTTGAATTGGTATTACTAACTGATGTGAAAACCTGTGAGACTCTGGTCTGACAAAGACAACAGGTATTGGAATTCATATCAGTTAGTATATCGGTATTTCTCTAAACCGCTATTATAGGTTGCACGTTATGTTCTGATGAACTTTGTCCTACCATAATTTCATGTATTTCGTAAATGCTAGAATCATCTGATAAGAAAATTGTAGTTCTTTACTATCTTGCCATTACTCACGACTTTTTTTCCTGGCCCGACGGTTTTTAATATAGTTAGTGATAATCTCAGGAGGTTATTAGTAGATTTCATAGATTTATGTCTGTGATTTTTTTTTCTTGTTGAGCCAGAATGGGGCAAAAGTTGAACCATTTTTGTAATTAATATTAAAATAATATTATTTTAACTTAAAACAATCAAATTAATCCATAATTTTTCCAATGTTGATTTATTGAAAATGACTTCAGTATATGGATGAAATTTAAGATATAATTTTACTAGGTTTGTCCAGAGTTTTTGTTGTTAAAAATAAGGTTTTATCGTCTTTAAAAATGCTTAAGATGCTATTAACATCGGGATTTGAGTACTACAGTTGATTAAGAAGATTGCGAAAAATTAAATCTAAGCACCAGATATAAACACATACCTACTGTATAAATCAATTTTTAAAGACTACTGATTACCTATGCTTTACAAATTTTTAAGGTTCATTTCTGGTATAACTAATCATAGTAAATTTTAATTATTATAGAACTTAAAAAAATCATGATCATAAAAAATGTACCCCTGTTAAACAAAATTAATAACTATACTTTACTAAATAAAACCATACAATTGAGCGGTTTGTACTAAACCATAATGAATCATATTTTGAGAATACATTAGCTCCCGAAAATGTACTCATAAAAGAAATAGGTGATTAGTTAAAAAAATCTTAAAATAATATTCTCACAAGAGCATTTAATATTTTTGGTAATTTAATATTGCATATATTTGGTTTATTATTTTATCCTATTTTTACATGTAAAACAATATATTTTTTTTTTGTAAAACTTTGAACATGTAAAATTAATGTGGTATCCAGAATCATCACTAGTTCAAACCTAACTATTAGACTAGGAAATGCATAGAATTGTCCCTTTAAGGTTGATGTTCGTTTCGTAACGCAACTGGGCTTAACGAATTTTACTTATCTCGAGAGAAAAGAAGTGACTATTTCCCTTGTATCTTTCAGCAATTCAATTCAAATTCCTTCGAAAAATCCTCAATGCTCCCTACATTGTCACAAAAAAACTTATTCCTAAAGATTTGAATGTTCCGTATGTTGCTGATTTAGCCCAAATATCCTTTCATTGTAAGCTCCATAACCACTGAAATCCACTTGCCTTTCAATTTGTTTCCCACTCCATTTAAACGATAACCGTACGGTGCGTCTGAAAAGAAGAAGGCCTAGAAACATCTTGATGTAAAACTTTTATCGCAATGCTACTAATGACTATTAACTTAACTATTAACTATTAAGTTATTGAAGCCATTGTTATCATTATGCACATATTTACTTGATGTATACATTGTATACAGTTGTGAGTATCAATAAATACTTATTGAAAAAAAAATCGTTATTTGTGTAATTTTTCAACTACAAATACATTGCGAAAGTGCTATTTTCTAATTATAAATGACCCTTCCATAGATTTGGTTGAGGCACATTTTAGCCGTGTGTTAAAATCAATTTAAACAAAAATAAAACAGAAACGACTTTTGCCGGACAAACAGAGCGACACGTGAGGACATGTGACGGACGCTGTCCCCTAGGGTCTAAAACCGTTCCCTAGCGGGAGTAAAAATATCACAGCTCTCAACTATTTTGGCGTACAAAGGGAACTGTCAGAGGTTGAAATAGTTTGCGGGCCTTGTGTCGGGTTTCCTCTAGCTTATTGTTAGTTTCGTATGTATTTTAGGTTAACTATTTAATTATTAGTAGTGTCCAGCATAGTTCTATAAATCAATAGTACGATGGCGCTGCCCGATTGATATGGTTTATTTAGATCGCAACGTTGTTATCACTCAACGAGAATCAAAATAATATATACATATTTAATAAAATAAAGATTATGTATCAAGAATCTTGTGCCATTATAGGTAAATTTACATTTTTTATGATTAATTAACACAATTAGTATTGATTAACTATTTGCCAATTCTATCGGGATTTTTTATTGGAAGATTAGTTGTGAACATATGAAACATTAAGATCTTTATGGATAAATTTGTGACATAAGGAGCATTAAGGATTTTACAAAGGGTTTTGGATTGTAAGGATTGGATATGAGACGAACTGGATTACTGTCATGTAAATTAGTCTCTTCTAATTAATTGGAAGGTTTGAACGTTTGTCTAGTAAATGATGAAAGTCGAAAAAGACTATCTCTTTTCAGCCTCTTCGGAGGGTTATCAGGAATGGAATGAGAAGCAAGTTCTGATACTAATGGATTTGAATAGTTGTGGAGTTTGCTATGGAAGGATAGATATCTGGTTTGAGCTAAGTCAGAAACGTAAGGTATATTAAGATCATTGTGGATAAAGTAATTTGTGACAAAGTAAGAAGCATTGAGAATTGTTCTAAGGATTTTAGATTGTAAGGATTGGATACGAGATGAATTGGATGGTTTAGTGGAGCCCCAAAGCTTCAACTCCATATGTCCATATTGGTCTAATTAATTTTATGTAAATGAGTCTTTTGTAATTAGCTGGAAGGTTTGAAAGTTTGCCATGTCAAATAAATGGTGAAGTTGTAAAAAACAACGGACAGTTCCTTGACGTTTTAGTCTTGTATGCGGATTCCAGGTAAGACGTTGGTCCAAATGGAGTCCTAGGTAGCGGATCTGTTCAACAGGGAGTTGTGTTAGATCATTAAAGGATAATGTTATAATAATGATAATGACAGGAAGTCGTAGGTTTACGGCAAAAGAAAAAAAAAAAAAAAAATTAAAATTAGACTATTGAAAATATTTATCTGGTCGATTAAACATAATTTGTTTTTGAATTGTCTTTTGTTATTATCTATAAAACTTACAATTTTTTTTACGTTTTTTGAACTGATGATGGATAAAGTATGAAATTAGTCTCCGAAAATAAAAACTCCTATAAAAGTTGTTAATTATTTGCCATTCCTAATTGTATTGATCCGTCTATACCATCATGCGTACCTCAGGTGATCTGTTTTACATGCTGTAGCTAAATGAAATTGAAATGAAGTTTAAGATCTGAAGTGATTTTGTAATTTTACCGATTTCTTCCCTACCCGGAAATGTTCTATTCTGGTTGTAGATTTTACAAATAGATTAGAGAAATTGAGCTCCACTCTATTCACTACGGGTTTTATTGCTATGTTCCCTAAAGAACTTGGAGGCGGGTCCGTATATAGCGTTTGTTTGGACAGGGAACTTAGTTGTGCGGGTCACGTTCTTATAAGGCGTAATATAAATATACGGAGAGATATGGGTTTGCGAAACCTCCGTTATCTCTAGACGGAATTGGGTTGGAGGAGAAAGTCCGGTTGGGATTGGGCAGAATGGAAGTGCAAGGAGTGCTCTGTCATATTGCAAGGCGGGGGGGGGGGGGGGGGATTGATGCCCTCTGCTCGATGACAAATGGTCTGGCAGACAATGGTAACCGAACCCGTCCGAGGTGGGTGGGTACCCGAATTCTGTTGTTGCCTTGTCTGCTTAATGATATCACAGGGCGATATCCGGTTCGAGGCAAATTGGGAAATATAAGTTTAACAAAGTGAAATTTATTTATTTTTTAATCTTATAAAATAGTTCGATCAACAGGTACTAAAATGGACCCATCCTAATTTCGTAAAATTACAAAAATGGAAAGAAAAATAGCTTTTTACTAGTTGCTACTTGCGATTGCATAATTAACTTGGCTAGCACCTAAATAGCTAATGACAGACAAACTTATCACCCGACAACAATTTTCTTTCATATGTTTCTAACCAAGATCCACAGGTATGGGGAAAATTTTAAATGAAAAAGTAATGCAACCATAACATTAATATTTAATTAATGATTAATTTCTTTTATTTAGAAGTAAGTGTACTTATTGCATGTAAAATGCTTATAAGTAATTTATAATAAATGGTTTATTCTCATAAACTGATTTAATTATTGTTTCGCGACATCATCATGATTCCAAAATTGAGAACCACTGCTTTAGGTGTGTGAAACATTTTTTGATCTTTTAATAACCAAACAAAAATACTACCTCCTTTGGTATCAATGGTAAACCTAGAATACTAGGTCATTTTTGTATCTGACGTTTATGTAAATTATAATTGAGTTGTAACAGAGCTGTGAAATAACAATCTAGTGGCCGGAAACTATTATGAGGCAGTATATGTATTGAGGGTGGATAGGACGATTATCCTCCTGTCAACGAACAGATGACCCGGAGGTGTGTCTCGGAAATAAGAATGTAGACAACAAACGGTATCGAGACGAGAGGAGAGCAGCGAAGTGCAGGCCGGGGATAGGGTGCCAAGGAGTGCCGGAGCTAGGAAGTGCCCCACATCCCGGGAATAGAACCACCGCCAGGCCACGGTAATTACTCTCGAGCTTTTTCGGTAGCCAGCTCGGAACAAAGCCAGCCTTCTTTCTCTCGTTTATTTATTGTCATATCGGGTAGCGGCTCTGACATGAGGGGGGTGGCTAGGCATTTCGAAGGCATAAATCAGGGACAAAGATGATGTGTCCAAACACTTTCGGGTCATTCCATGTCAAATCCACCAATGGTTTGAATCTTGACCTCTCAGATTTCTATGATTTTTGGTATAGGAGTTGTATTTACCAAGACTAGTTAAAATGTAAAATATTACATTTTTCTTTTAAAAATCCAAAAAGCTACTGTTTTCAGTCCTCACTAATGAATTCAAAATTATAGCATTAAAATCAGGGACAAGTCTTCCCGTATCAGCGATCAAAGATGATGTGTCCAAACCCTTTAGAGTCATTTCATGTCAAATCAACCAATGGTTTGTATCTTGAACTCTCCGATTTCTATGATTTTTGGTATAGGAGTTGTATTTACCAAGACTAGTTAAAATGTAAAATATTACATTTTTTTTTTTAATTAAAAAAAACTACTGTTTTCAGTCCTCACTCAATGTATTCAAAATTATAGCATTAAAAAACTATTGCACCTAGAGAGCTAAATGTATCACTCGATATATTTTCTGTACATTTTGATCTTTTTCGAAACGTCCAAAAACGCCTTATGAAATTCCCAAAATATGTCCCCTTCGATTTTTTGTAAAAGAAAATATATGTGATTCATAGCACAACTAACGTAATGGGATAGGAATGGATTCAAGGTTCAAATCTAATGTAGAGTTGGTTGGTTTGGACTATAATGACTCTTTAGCATTTAGATTCATTAAGTGAAAACATTATTTCTCATCGCTAACTCCTCCTTGTCATGTAGAAGAGTCAGGCGTATCATAATCAAATTTTAACATTTCTTTTTTATTATTAAATGAGTTGGAGGATGAAGGGGGTATGCTTGGATTTTTGTTCATTTTGTTACATAACATTATCCTCCAGAAAAAAAATTAAATAACTCTAACGTTTAAAGGGCTTGTCCAAAAAAACACGGTAGTCTAACCTAGTATATTTTAAGGAAAACTGAAATTTAAAGTTCTAGTTGCAGTGAGCCATTTAAAAAAAATAAAATATAATAATAGTATATTTTCTCGATAAATATTCTCTTTTCCCAGATCATCAACCTCTGCACAAAATTTAAAATGTATAAATAATTCTTAATGCCCCAGAAATAACGAGGTATCACCAAACTGCTTTTTGTGTAAACTTTGGCATAATTTAATCATGGCCATTTGACAACTTGTCATTTAGGTTAAGTTTTCGAGAATATGTGAAACGTAAAAATGATAATTATTTTGTTCTAATATGTGTATTTTTATATGGATGTGTGTATTATGCTATATTTACTTGCATTTCTATAAACTATTTAATTATTATTTGAGTTTTTGAGTTACTCCTACATATTACTTAGCCACCCACTTGGTCATTTTTTCCTTGGTTTTAGGATGCCAATCTATTGATACCTTTTTGGCAATATGTTGAATTTTCTTGTTCGGACTATATTCATTCTCCCATTCGTTCTATTTTTTTGTGGATTTCTGTCGGCGTACTTGTTGGTAGTTAGACTTACATTTATGCTGTAATTAACGAGATTCGTTCTAACATATATATTTATATGTATATATGTTAACATATATATTTATATTTATATACATTTACATGTACAACTTGTAAACATACTCTGTAAATGCTATACTATAAACAACGTCTATGAAACTTGTATAGAAATAACAAGTTTTATAATAGCCCGGACGTGTATATTTAAACAACTGCTAGCGGCTACATGTGAAATCACTTTGGTGTGATTCCTCCCTCGGCTCCCGGCCAATGAGATGACAGTGAAATATCGCACACCTGAGGAGAACTGCGGCTACGGGTCTGCTACCCACTTTACAGTGCTGATATTTAGATACCCTACAACCTTATAATTAATAATAATCTTGAAACCGTCATACGTAACAATAATAACAATTATAATTATAATCAAGAGTTTTATTCCCGTAAATTTTACCTTTTAGAATTTTGGAATATATTAGTTCATACACCTGTTATATAAAACAATTTACAAGGTTGATCCAGCTTAATCAATACAAATCACACGACAAAAGTTTTCATAAATAATGTTGTATATTATTAAATTTCCTTCAAAATGCACACACACATATATCTATATAAATGCCAATTTATCTTCAACCTGTCAAATGCTACATACATTTTAACTTTTCTTGGTAAAACATACTAAACGTCCTTCATTTTTGCCAAGCGTATATCTCGGAATCAAAGTTTTAGACAATTTAAAAAGCTTTAATTTACTTTAGGTACGCATGATGGTATAGAAGAATCAATACAACTAGGATTGATGAATTAATTGCCACTTCTATTGAGGTTATTTTATTAGAAAACTATATATAATTATATATAATCTATGTAATATAGTACTGATGTGTTGAAGATTTTTTATATGTTTTAGAACTGAAGATGAATGTCAAGCATTCGAAACTAGTTTTCTAATAAAATAATCTCAATAGAAGTGGCAATTAATTCATCAATCCTAGCTTTAATTTAGTATATAGTCATATTTTGCATAGTTAATATTTTATATATTAATATGTATAGTCATATTTTATATATGTGGTCTAAAAGTAAATTTAATCAGCTTTCAGATGGAATAAATTAATTTTATATCGAAAAAACAGTTTCGGAGTTATAGCCAGAAACGTTCCGAAAAAAGTGTTCGCTGATCACCGCAACTTAGCCAGTCATTGGGCGCTTGTGTTGGCCAAACCACTGAACCGATTTTAATGTTATAAAATTAACTTAAATCAGCGTAATGAATAAAAAATAGACTACATTTTTTAACAGTAGTAAAAAGAAAACCTACGCAAAATAAAAAAAAAAAAAAAAAAAAAAAAAAATTCGTATTTTTTCCTAACTAGGAACAAAATAGATCGTCGATATCTCTGTTTATAACCCATTAGATTTTAGAAATAAAAGAGTCAAATTACTTAAATTAAATTAACAATGAATGATTTTCGAAAAAAATAGGATTAGGAGAAAATTGGAATTTCAAACTCTATTTTATTCATTGAAACCAATATAGCTCCAAAACACTTGGTCCTTTCATATAACAAAAAAATATTCCCCATTAAATTTCCGATCATGAAACGGGTAAATTTTAGATTCTTCTTTTCGATCGTTGAGTAATATTTCACAAATTTTTTGGATAAATGGAAAATATCGATATTGGATGGATATAAATGTACAGTATGATAATTGGATCGTTTATTTCAGAAACCACTTAAGTGCGCTTTTTTTTAACTTTCGGAAAACTAAAAAAAACTGCGCTTGGGTTCTTTCTGAAATAAACAGATTATTTTCAAGGCTGCCAAAAAGCATTGCTGATATTGAACATAAGTTATTTCTGCACTAAAAGATGTATTTATCTTTAAATTGTACAGTACCATAAAAAAAAGCGCGTTTTGATATTTTGTCCTTTAGGTGGTTTCTGAAATAAACGATTCAATTCATGTTTGTCAGTTTAATGAATCCTGTCATTTAAGTGTGTCTTGTCTCTTTGGTTCAACTCAACTAAGGAAATTATGTATATATTTATTAATTATTGATAATGTTTTGGATATCTAAATATAATGAAAGATTTATGGCCTTCCGGGCATTTTATTTTAACTGACGCCGTGTTGCAAGTCTGATTTTTCCCATTTAATTTTATACTCCTGAACTCCAAAGTTAATGTATTTTCGCAGTTATAATTTTTTATCTATTTATCTTCCGTAGAAGGCCTACAAACAGTTAAACATTGGTACGTGACAGTAAAACTAAGACAGTACGAAAAACTAAGTTGATATCGTGTTGGTGATTCATACTCTGGTGGGATTGACATCGATTTGTTATTATCGAACCTCATCATTCGACGTTAATTTGAAATTCCATTAAGCATTTCCACTTAGCTAATATGGTTCAAAAAGTCCTGTTATCATTTGTAGCGACAATAAAAACTATTCATATTGTAAGAATTTGAAAAAATAAAATTGAAAATATTATGAACAGATATATTTTAACTAATTGTAATTGTGTAACTTCAACTAAAGATAAAGCTATAAAGTTTCTATTTTTTGGCGGACTCTAGCCTCAGTAGCACTCGAGATAACATGGCCTAATTTCCACAGAAGTTCCCTCGTCATTTCGCTACAATTGGTTTATGGCTCCATTATTTCGCCTTTGCTATTAATAAATGATAAGGATTCTGATTAGATCATTGTTTTAAAATTTTACATCATATTATGATAAGATATGATGGTTTTATTTTAGTTTTTTTTATATTTTATCATTTTATCTAAACATTAAGATTTAACATAACCTATAGCGAATTATTTTGATAAACCTTCCGATTTGGAATACTGTAATCCATTTCAAGTCGTCAGATCGTTACTATCAATTCTTTGACATTGATCGATGTCCCAGGATGTAATTTTATACAAAGCCTAGTTGCGTAATAAGTTAATTCAACGAGATTAGTATACAACTAGCAATCGCTACCGTTTGTATTTGTGTTGCTTAGGAGATCTGCACGTGCTTGGTTCTTTTATCTCTATTTGCTACATATATTTATGCTCATCGTTCCATGTGGACTCTGCTATGGCTTTGAACTCGAGTCTCGATCAGTAAGCTGTGAATCAAGTTCTCTTAATATTAATGTATGTTATGCAATCAAAAAAAATTTTTTTTTCATACAGAAATATCCGGGGTTGATAACCAAGAGATACATGACGCTCTATAATTCGAACAAACTTATCCTCATCTATAAGACCACGTTTTAGGTGGGTGACATTCAGCTGGGGGTTAGACTCTTTAATCTTTTTAGATTGTACCACTAATAGTACCATTAAAATAATTTCGGAAATTAGAGAAGCTTCTTAAACTTTTTTTTTTTTTTTTTTTTTTTTTTTTTTTTTTTTTTTTTTTTTTTTTTTTTTTTTTTTTTTTTTTTTTTTTTTTTTTTTTTTTTTTTTTTTTTTTTTTTTTTTTTTGTATCGCTATAGGAGGCGGTTTTTAACACACATCAAAGCAAATTTGTTTCCCCATAACACAAGCCGAAACAGAGAATCGCTTATTCACTAATTCGCTTAGCAACAGCGAATAATCCTGAAACCCAGTTAATCATTATCAATAATAGCTGTTTTATAATGAAAAACTATTAAATTTGATTATAAATAACGTTAAGTAAGCACGTAGCTATTTAAAAAATATATAATTTATATCGATTGCTAATTTTTTACATTTTGAATTGTAAATGTAGCATTTGTAATGGGAAACTATTTTGTTGACAGAGTTTTTTTCATCTATTCAATTAGTCAAGAAGAGATTTTCATAGCTTATCTTCATTTTTGCTCTTAGTTCAGTCTGAAGGTAGACAGATCATGGCGTAAATAAAGCTTATGCGAACTTAGAGTAGCCTCGCATTAAAAAAAATGGTATTTGAGAGACTAAAGAGTTCTGAAACAATGGCAAAATAAAATATAAGATTTAAGAAAAGAGGAGACCGAAGGATAAAACTCAATTTCTCCTGAACAGGGAAAAACAATTGATCATAGCTCAGACGATTTATACATCGAAGGATACCAGCCTAAAATACATGTTTTCAAATACAGCAATAGATACTTGTACATGTTTTTAAATTGAAAAAGAAACAGGTAGATTCCTGCCAATTCTCTCACTCACTTTTAAAACCAGCAATGCATTTTTATTCCTCTAATTCGATTTTGTAATATTTTCCCGTTTCTAAAAAAAGTTTGTCTACAGGCACAGTTCAGATATCCTTTAAATTCATTCTTGAAGAAATTATTGTGAAACCAGTACTTTTGATAGTTATACAGTTCTCCAAAAAATCATTATTTTTTGGAGAACTGTATTTCCGCAACCAATTAATCTACATAGCTGCGGTTTGAATTAAATTGTCACACATTTAGTACTCTTTAATAAAGTAAATGCTATGTCAAGCAAATTTTTATATTTTAGAGATAAAAATGAAATACTCTAGAATTCCGCGGTTTATTGAGTGCTACGAACAACCCACCTGATTTTGAGGTTTGAAAACTTGGATTTTAACTATCCTCATGGGTCCTAACAACAGATTAAAAAATGATAGATACATGAATTTTTACGAACTTGGCTTATTTTAGTAGGTATTGATATATTGTCATGACAACAGAAAACGGTTTCGTCATTGTTTCGTGTTATGTGTTGCCATAACAGAGAACTGTTTGTTTGTTTATTTCGTTTAACGTCACTTTTATCTGTGCTAATATACGGTGGGAGCCTAAATTTTGCCTATGCCTTTAACAGAGAACTGTTTAGTCCCTTCCGAAGGACGGCATAGCTGAGGATTTTTTACTCCCTTTAAAAAATCCTAAGCGTCATTTGCCGGGCTTCGTGTTCTGTGAACTGTTTATGTGTTTAGTGTTATGACATAACACGAAATAGGTTCGGCGAACATTGTTTCGTTTTGCGTGTTATGTCATAACACGAATGTGTGGAGCCGGCTTTATTTAGGAAGACCATAATAAGCACAAGTGTTTTTATTAATAATAATTAGTCCTACTAAAACTGGTGGTTGTCAAAAATTGGATCGCAAATTACTTCAAAAAAAGATTTAATTATGTCTTCAAAGCTCGATTTAAGAAGATATTAGCGTTGTGAAATTTTTTTCAAGCGGTGCTTCTTAAGAAGGCGTTAAAGTATCTATTTTGGTGTAAATTTGGAGTAATGACAGGATATATTTACGAATATATGTATTATATAACACAACATGCTCATATAATCCAGTAATAAAGACCATTGTCAAATACCACATTTTACCAAAAAGGAATAAAAAAACAAACATTAAAATTAATGTAACTTTTGACAGGTTGAAGATAAATTGGAATATATGTAAATTATTTTGAAGTAAAGTTAATGCTCTGCAACATGTATAAAAAGGCCTTTTGTCATAGGATGAACAGTTTAGAAAATACAGGGATAGAACGTTCGGTGAAACCGATATTTCGCAAATTTTCACATTTGCCAACCATATCTCGGAAATGATACGGAATATGAAAAAAGTGAATGAAGTATAATTTGTAGAAAATTTAATCACCTTTAATTATATCAACTTCCTAACCACCCTGAAAATCTTTCCAAAGAAAACCTTGGAGTACAGAAAACGCACTCTATAATCCTTTATTGACTGGTCTAATGAGCGATTAGACCTGGAGGTGAACCAGGTAAAAACTAAATATGGAGACGCCTAAACGCAGTGGGATGGTGACCACTCTTTTGGAATAGTCGCTGAGTTTATATATCTAAACCCAATGGCAACCCACGCTAATCGTGAGGAAGTTGAGAATAAACGGGGATTTCTTTTTTCTATTAATTATGCTATTTTTTGCTATTACTATTAATGTAAAAAAAGTTGGTGGCCACATCTTCTCACGGTAAACTAATATAATAAAAGTCAATAAATCGCCCTATCCTTTAAAATTATTCAATATTAATAAAAAAAAAAAAATCCCCTTATGCTCAGACGGAAAACCCTTCTGAGAATATTTGGAGGAGTGTTGGTGGAAGGAACCTGGAGGGGACCTACGAATGGGAGGACCTTCGATTGACATTTGTTTTAGAAGAGGTCCTCAGCTTTCTGCACCTCTCTACTGAATGAGAAGAAGAACAAGACCAAAAAGTAGATAGGAAAATATAGTTGTCCCTGACGCTAGAAACATCCTAATAGAGATGTAAGGTGGCTGTACAGAACAGAGACAAGTGGCGTATATTTCTGATTGGGGTCCGAGAACTGATTGTAGTGACGAGATAGTAGTAGTTTACTTATTTTTATATAATGGAAATAAGTAAGTCAATTATTGGTTGCTAGTATTAGATACCCACCCCTGTTTCACCCTTCTCTCTTTCTCTCTATATTTTGTATTAAAAAAATAAATTTAAAAAAATTAAAAAAAAATTAATGCCTTAATTTTTCTTTCTAGGTAAGACTGCTATCTATATTCATCGAGAGATACAGAGTTTGGTCAGAGTATGTAAGTAAAATGTATATTTTATAGATCTAATAGTTATAAAAAAAAAAATCATGTGCGATTATACTTCCTAGATCCCATTGTTTTAAGATTGCGTTATCCATATATTTTTATCAACTAAGTAAAATAATAATATTAGTGTTATTTTGTATATATCTCATTCTATCGAATAATTTAATTACTTAAATTTACTAATTAGGTAATACTTATTAGAGATGACCTATTTTTACCCAAAATACTGTGGTACTTTATTAAGTAGCCATTGCGTTTTAACATCAATCTATTGGTTACCATTATTCATACTCGGGTCAAGGATGAATGAAATCTTCCTACTTAAAAGAAAATCGTGATCCAGTACTTGATTTTATAAAAAAGCTGTAATTGAGTAAATATTGAAATCTGACTAACTCAAGGGCAGCTGAGTAATTTGAATGGTTATGAATCTATTCGCAAAATGTTTACAGTAAAAATTAATCAATAAGTAAAAGAAAAACCTAGAACCATAGAATGTATGAAATAAATTAATTAAAATTTAAAAACTATAATAATTGTAAAAATAAAAGTAGAATCATATTATGTATACAATACATACAGAGCCTAGCGAAACCCGAACTTAGCCTCTCCCCATTATTTTATTATGTATTTTATTTTTTATTTTTTTATTCCTTTTTATCTTAATGTTTGCTTATTTTATAATTAGTGTTTTCAGAGATTATTTTTATTTATTATATTTTTGTACGTATAGAATGAATGCAATCATTTTTTATCTCTATTACTTATGGTACTTGATTGAAGAAGTTCGTAATATTTTTCCAATAAAATTTATTGGTCTTCGCCTTGAAAAAAAAAAAGAGTCCTTTCCATCAAGTGTCTGTATTATATATTTCTTTATTAAGTTTAGATTTATCGTGGAATTTTTAGAGGCATGTATGATTTTTTTTTTTTTTACAATTATATGTCTTTTGGCTAGGGGTTTATACATTGCGAGTGTAACTTTTTTTTTTTACCCTCTACAAAAATTAACATTTTCACAGGCTCTAGCTCATTGGTGTTGCTCGTATCGACAATTTTTTGACAGTTTCTTAAATATATACCTAATATAGAAATATTAATGGAGAATATTTTTGATATACAGGGTGAGTACCTCTTAGTGTAAAAAAAAAACAAAAAAAAAAAACTGGGTGAAATTAGATCAAGAATATAGGAAAATGGCGCAGACCTCACCTTTCTATTCCAATCCGTTGCAGATATACGATAAATCGAAGGCTTTTTTGAGGAAACTACGTTTTTTTAACATAAAAGCTGTAATATCTCCAATATTTGTTCAAATATTTTTTAAACTTTGACCTCATTTTCGGATTTAGCATTAAATGTCTTATATTACTTCAACGCTCACCGATTTTCGAAAACAAACTATCTACAAAACTGCAAATCTCACAAAAACTTTCAAATTTAATCAGCTTTCCAATAATATGTTAAAAGTGATGATTCTGTTTCGATTTCATGGAGAAATTTACTTTTAAAACCGAAAAAACGTACTTTTCTCATTTGTCATTCAAATCAGTTACTTGTGTAAATAAATCATTATGATAATCCCTTTATGGAAATGTGCATTTCAAACATAATAAACTCTTCATTGGAATAAAAAGCAAAGAAAAAATTATTGTTTTATTACTACATTCCACCTGATGTTCGGCAAAATATGATTTTCCAACACCATGGTGCTCATCCACATTATTCGAAAGCAATACAAATATAAACCAACGATATACATGAATAGATAGAAATGCCTTCCCCTGTAAGAATAGACTCATCTATCCATGAAATTCACCTCAAAAAGTGGTGTATTCTTAAGTCCAGCAGATGAACCTATTGGCAATGCATGGAAGTAGATAACACATTATTGGTCAATCTATAATCTATTGTTTTTCCCAGCCAAGAAGAAACTGATTTTTTTTTTTATTATTGTTGTTATCTGTTATCTGTTGTTTTATTGAATAAATATTACAAGCTGCCTCTTAAAGGGTAATGAATAATATGGATGACAAAGAATACATTCATACACTATGTACAATTAAATTAAATGAAATAAAAATAAAAATAAAAATCCTCTAACAATATAAGATATTAATATTTTAAAAAATAAATAATTAAATAAATCGTTAAATACAAATATAAACAATAGTAATAATAAAGGAGCAAAAAAAAAAATTAATTAAGTAATAAGCAGAACCACACTATATATACAATGTACACAAACTATGTACTGATGGTTTTGTATATGAGGAGTTTGTTTTCAATGAAAAGATGCGAAGTCTTATTTTATTTAGTAGTCTGTACGATTGGCTGAAGAGTCTATTAAGTTATTGCGTTTTAAGTCTAGTGTGTGGGTTCCAGGTAAGCCTTTGGTCGAAGTAGAGCACCGTACTGTGTCAGCTATGGGCAGCGGAATGTTTTTTTTATTATTAATTCTAAAATTCTGAATTTACTATCCTGAATTGAGATTTTCTCATATTACTTTTTTGCAACCGTTTTTTTATTTATTTTTTCATCTTAGATAATTTTATACTTATACTTATACTATTTTATAAAATAGTTAAATAAATTAGTGATTACTTTTATTACCAGATATCAAAAATAATAATCTGATTATTTTTTATTTTGTATATAAATAATCGATAATTTTCACTATTGTGCCTGAATGAAAGAAATACCGTTTTTATTATTTTAGTCACCAAATACTGCTCACCAAGTGATCACGTGTCCCTAACGATAACGCTACCCTTGAGTCACATTCCGGCTAATTATATAAACTGTGCCATTTTTCTTATATTGTTTTTTGATTTTTGTGATTATTTTAGTGCGAATTTTCATAATATTGGGAAAGATCATGTTTTCAGGTCAGCTAAGGAAATATCGGGTCATTCAATGTTGCTGCTTGGTACCTCCTACTCTGAGTAACTCTTGTTAACAAGAACTGATGAAACACTGAATCGTAAATGCTGATAGAAAAGAACTTAAAATTCATATTATTTTTCACTTCAGTAATTTTGTTGTATCTAACTATTGAATTTCGATCCTGCTATATATATGCATTTTGAATCTAATCACTTTTAATATAATTTCGAAATAATATTGTCAGCATGAATTAATTTTTGGATATTAATTAGTGATACCTAAATATTTTTATATTAATGGACTGTGAGAGATATTCTGTGCAAAAAATCATTTTTTAAATGGTTGAGAAAAAAAACAACTAACATTTAGGTATATATTATTTGTTAAAAAAATGTTTTGTAAATACAGTCGACTATTTTGGGTAAGGATGAAGAAAAATAAATAATATACACATTCATTTCATATATGTACCTGATTATAGCAACAATATTACTGCGAAACATTTTCTTAAAGTTGTTTGATTTTTGTTAACCATTCGCCACGATGACTCGCTACTGGGTTCTGACCATTGCGTGAATATGTCTAAGCTGTTCTATAATTTTTAATGCGTCCAAAAAATTTCAAAACGTTTTTCATTGAACTTCAAGAAATTTTGTTTTTAAGTTAGGAAGGGATTAGTTGCTGAGTCTGCCGCAGTATTGTGTAATACGTTTGCGTATCCGAATTTTATTTATATTTTTCTTAACGTTAAATATATATTCGCATAATCATGCCTTACAGTGAAAAAACAGGTTACAATAAAATTATATAAGTTATACAAGTTATTTCAAAACATAAAATAGTTGTTTTTATTTATTGACTGAACCTCAAGAACCTTACTTCACTAAACATTTAATAGTAACAGTCAAGAAATTTATCCATGTTAAATATATATTTAGGTTTAATGTATAGGTAACTAGTTAGTACATAATGGTATAAAGGTAACTATATACCTTTAATTTATTTCTTTATTTTCCCCCCGCTCTCTTATGCTTATTTTTAATTTTCGCTATATGAGAATTTTTTTCATATAAAAGTACATTCAGTATTCAATTTTACGTAACACGCAAATTTTAACTTTCGATTTGATCTATAAAATATTTCATATGTTTGACCTATTATTGAATTTATTTCAACATTAATCAAATACAATAATTATATTTTTCGTCATGTCAATTAAATTAAGTGCGAAATATGCTAAAGTAATCAGTCTGAAGATAACGTTTTAATGTAAAAAATAATTTTATCCAAGGTATTTTATCGGAATTTAAGTTTATATTTTTTTCTGATCTACAAAAGCTTTTGTATATTGAAAATTTTTGTTGGCAATATCAACTACTTTTTTCATTAAGAACCTTTCCTAGCAAATAACTATCGAGGTCTAAGTAAATATATTTTAAACCGTTGTGTAATCTGATAACGAAATAATCCACATAATTCCATTATATCCATCTTCTAAGTCATAACATCGTGCGAACAATATAAGATTCAGCCTTTTTTTTTTTTCTTCATGTGTATCGAAAAAAATAAAATCCTAATACAGATAGATAATATTAAATCCTTTATAATTAATTATAATTATTATATTTAATAATAAAAAAATTAATTAAATTTATCAATTCAAAAAGGAGATAATTAATTAGGACAGCAATATTGCTAATCTCTCCCTCCGTCAGTCAAGTTGTGTCAGTTATAATTCATCACATTTATCGATATATTTGGGTCAAGATTTTTACACAAACCTTCTGTCAAAATTTTATCGCGGCTATTTAAAAATTAGAATAACCATCGCATTGGAAATCACAAGTTTTTTTTTTAATTGTATTTTCAGTTGCTTTCTGTTACTTTGACTCGTATTCGAAATTAGTAAGCCTAAGAATATCTTTAAAAGGCTGAAAAGGAGTTGGTTATGGGATCTAGAACTTATTATTTTTATGGTTCCTACTAAGGGCCACAATAATTGCTAATCTCCTTCATAATTGACATATAAGTAAACTATACTGTGATCATAACCGCCTAGTCTCGTAATTAGAAGCAGGTGTGGAAAAAAATTAAAAAATAAATATTGTTTATTCAATCATTAGCTGTTATCGACATAAACTCTTTTAAGAATTTTAATTATTACCTTTTTATTGACCATTTCAAATAGCTCACGGTTTTGGGTGTTAGGATTATTGAATTACGTTTATTGGAAAACTTTTTTTTAAATGTTAAACTTTCATCATGAGTTCTAAAAATTTGCAAACGATTTTAAAACGTCAGCACTTTGTTACATGGAATTTTTTTTTTTTCGAATCACCCACTTTGGTGTACGTTGAATCAATATTTTTTTCGTCGATGCTTCTTCGCGCTTCCATCAGTACTCCTTCATTCTCTCCGTTGTTGCCTTTCTTCTCTCCTCCCATACTAAAGTACCTCTTCTAGCTTTAGGTTGTTCTTGAAATCTTTTATTTTCATCTTTCAACAATATTCTTAAATGTACAGTGGTTTTTATTGTATTCTCTGTAATATTAAATTCATTAAAATCGAATTAAACTGATTTGAACCAGTTACATTTTATTTTTTTGAAAAAGTAGAATACTTATTTAGTGAGTGTACATATTTTCATTTATTACTAAATATGTGCCCATTACATAGATTTTATATATATATATATATATATATATATATATATATATATATATATATATATATATATATATATGTTTAGTAAGGTTTTTGAGGTTCAGTCATAAAATAAAAAAACAACTATTTTGGCGACGTTTCGAGACTATATTGTTCTCATAATCATGCCCTACAGTAAAAAAACAGGTTACAATAAAATTATATTAGTTATACAAGTTATTTAAAAACATAAAGTTAGCTACAGTACAGGTATATAACAACATGTGTAGGGTTTTGTTCCGCGCAGAAAAATATATACAAACCGCGGAAAATAAAATAGTAGACCTTCTTTTAATAAATGGATATCCACATAGACTCATTTATAACCTACTCAAACAAACAAATACTCAACAGAAACATCAAGAAAATATGAATAAAAGATATTACACCATCCCATATATACAAACACTATCAGAAAGGCTCAGGAAAACACTCACAAATAACCATAAAACTGACTACACGGTCACATTCAAAAATACCTCCACCATTAATAAATTATTCACCAAAACCAAAGCAAAGATACGGATAAGTTAGAGAGTTACAGTCTAATGTTGTTTATTAAATTCCGTGTGAAGATAGTTGTGGCCAGTCTTATTTTGGTACATCGGAACAATATCTTAAACGACGAGTGTATCAACATAAATACAGTTGCACGTCCATAAATAAAAACCCGAACAAACCTGACCAAACAGCTCTCACCACACATTACAGGCAAACAAAACATACTTTTAAATTTGATTTCCCCAAAATTATTTACCATGAACAAAATAATTTTAAAAGAAATATTAAAGAAATGATAACCATAGAAAAATTTGAAAACCGCGCAATAAACAAAAAATCAGACGTTTTAAATCTTAACACCTGTTATTCCAACTTAATACATTCAGACCAATAATATACATTTACATTTATATACATCATACAAACCAATCTTCCATTCATTAATATATTACACTGAAATATTTTTGTACCTGCATCTTTGGGAATACCCACACAGTCCTTTTAACTTAATTTTTAAGAAATTATTCCCCACTAACCCTTTTTAACTGTCCGTTTAAACTCACTCCCCTAGGTTAGTTGTGTACTTGAATGGTTAGCCTATTCATATCCACCAGTAACATTTTAAGTAGCTTCATACTCCTCTATGTTCTGTAATTATATATATTTTTATTACCCTACACATGTTGTTATATACTTGTACTGTAGCTAACTTTATGTTTTGAAATAACTTGTATAACTTATATAATTTTATTTTAACCTGTTTTTTTACTGTAGGGCATGATTATGAGAACAATATAGTCTCGAAACGTCGCCAAAATAGTTGTTTTTTTATTTTATGACTGAACCTCAAGAACCTTACTAAACATTTAATAGTAACAGTCGAGAAATTTATCCATATATATATTTATATATTTATTAATTTTTTTAAAATGTTAGAAAAGAAATCAAACATGTCACCTAAGGATGGAAAAAATTAATGAGTAACAATATTTTTGATTTTTTATCTTACATTAAATAATAATATCTATGTTAGAAGGTGCAAATTTTTGATAAATGTTTAACATTCGAAACCAGTCTTAAAATAAAAATAATTACAACAGAAGTGACAATTAATTCATCAATCCTAATTTTATTGTTTCTTCTACACCATTATGACTACCTCAAGTGTTTTTGGAAGTTCAAAAATCTTTAACCTTTTCGTATAGATTTCTTCCATTTTGTAATTTGATTTATTTTTATTTTTTATCAATTTTTCCGTTTAGTAATTCTCTTTTTGCATCTTATTTTAACAGATCTTACACTTATATATAGATTCATCATTGACCTTACCGTTGGCCAAAACAAATGATTAAAAAAAAAAACATTAAAATTTAGTTTGACAGCAAATATTTGGCAAGACGTTGTGTAATGGACCTAGTCTCAAAAAATGTCCTTGTCTCTATTAAATTTGGTATTTACGTTTCATTCGACTCGTTAAATTAATTAATTACATTAATTTTTATTTTGTTTATTCTAAGGATCGGTGTTTTATGTTTCTTAAATAACAAAAAATTTTATATAATTGTAATTTTGCATTTATGAGCCTTTTATGTGTTGCAATGAACTTATTTAATATTGTGCAGTTTAGTTTTTCTAACCCATTTGTGGCCAGTTCTTTCATTAAACCACGGCTTAATAAATGGAGACAGCGTTACAGTTTAAAAAAATATATCAAAAATTAAAAATTAAATAAAAAATAAAAAATATATATATATATATATATATATATATATAAATATATATATATATATATATATATATATATATATATATAAACTTTTATTGTTTTTCTATTTTTTCATCTGACATGTTTATTTTATGTCGTCAGGATAATTTCTATCCATTTTTGGGTTTCGTAATTTTCTCCTGGTTTCTTGTTTTCACTTATTTATTTTGAGGTAAATTCCTGTTTATTTTTACAGTTAACCAAGAAAGTTGTTAAAGAAACAAATGACAATAACAGTTTGTACACAAATCATTGGCAAGAATCATTATTGCAATGGATCAATCATCCAAAGATGACATTTGCCTTCAAGATAGCAGTCTAGATTTTTTTTATTTTAAAAATAAAATTAAGATTCAATTATTCAATATGTTTGTAGGATGTTGATTAATGTTCTTTCTTATTAGGTAACAACCATATTTATTTCATTTTAATATGCTTGTGTGAGCTTTCTTTATGTTGCAATGGTATATTTAATGTGAACCCTAAACTGATAAATTCTAAAGTTAGTAGAGACAAATGATACTGATTAAAATAAAAAAGATACTTATTTATTTACACTTATATATATATATATATATATATATATATATATATATATATATATATATATATATATATATATATATATATATATATATATATATATATACATACAGGGTGTCCCAGACATAGTGTAAAAAAAAAAAAAAGGGTAATACTGCAAACTAAACGGGGTAGAATGGCGCAAAAACGAGTGTCCTATCTCAATTTTTTGAGGAGATAGAATTTTTTTCTTTTTTTTCGTTTTTATTTTTAAAATCTTACTTTTTTCTGAAAATTACAGTTTTCTCTACTTTGTTTTAACGTAGAAACTAAAACGATGATATTTTCTTAATCAGCATTAAATTTTCTAAATGATGAAATAGGTCTAGTTAATTTAAATTCACTTTTAAGGGGCCTTTTAACGCGCAAAACACAAAACATTTATTAAAACTTAAATTTTTAATATTTTTTGAAAATTCCTCACTCCTCACTGGAGAACCCCAGAAGCCTTCAAATTTCTCAAAAACTGTAGAATTTAGTTAGCTTTTTATTGTTGTAACTCATGATACAATTGCACATCACTTTTTGAGTCTAACAGACGTTTTTCTGATGAAAAACACGCTAGAGAATAAATAATTGATTGCTCCACATACCTACTAAATTAAATAAATGTATTAGTTTTTTATCACTTGCCCATATGCATGATGGATAAAGAGTTGTGAAGGTGGCAAGCCCTCCCTTCCCCCCCCCCCCCCAAAAAAAAAAACTTATTTATAGGGAGTTAAGGGGGGGGGGGGGGTTAACCAAATTCTTGCTGATTACCTAATGTTACATAAACGTACTTTTTTTTTTTTTATAAAAAATAATAATTTAGGATTATTTGAAGATATTAAATACACAAACAGAAAAATAACATTTCAAAATGTGCCCTGCTATTACTCATTAGCCCAGACTGTGTTATCAAGTCCCGGATTTATTTAGTAAAGCTTTGTAAACAATTATAGTCCCACTCTGTGCAAAGGTCATAAGAAGTTATCCTCTTATTTTATGACTGCATCGATTGTCATTTACTCTTCAGCCATGGACTTCACCACAAGTGAGTACGCAGATATGGTTCTCGTCTACGGGTTCTGCAATGGCAATGCGCTAGCAGCTCAGAGGGAGTATGAGAACCGATACCCAAATCGTCGGGTTCCAAGCCCTACCGTTTTCAGCAGGACATTCCGGCGGCTTTCAGAAACCGGATCAGTCATAAAACCACGACGTGAGGTTGGGCCTCAATTAAGAGATGTAGACATAGAAGAACATATCATCAGTGAAGTAGAGGAATCCCCCACTACCAGTAGTGTCCGCCAAGTTGCCTCTCATACGGGAGTTAGTAAAAGTTTAGTTTGGCGCGTTTTAAAAAAAGAGAAGTTACACCCCTTTCATTTTTCCAAAGTACAGGACCTACTGGAGACTGATTACCCACAGAGAGTTCAATTTTGTCGATGGCTCCTTAACTCCGATATAGAGCAAAAAATTTTTTTTTAAAAAAATTCTTTGGACTGATGAGTCTACTTTTGTGAGGCAAGGAATTTATAACACACACAATTCCCATTACTGGGCTACTCAGAACCCTCACGTCTGCCAATCGAGCTCATTCCAGCATCGGTTTTCCTGCAACGTATGGGTCGGTGTTGTTGGTGACATAATGCTGGGGCCTTATTTTTTTTAAGGAAATTTAAATGGTGAAGCCTACCTATATTTCCTGCAAACTGATCTGCAGGTCCTTCTGGAAGAAGTGAATCCAGAAGTCAGAAGAGAAATTGTCTTCCAGCATGACGGAGCTCCACCGCACTACACCCCCGCAGTGAAGAATTGGCTTAATGACACATATCGCACTTGGATAGGTCGCGGAGGCGTGGTATCCTGGCCGCCTAGGTCCCCGGATCTCACCCCCCTTGATTTTTTCGTTTGGGGTGCCTTGAAGGAAGAGGTGTACAAAACGCCAATTACATGTGTGGCGGAACTACGAGCGAAGATACTTGAGGTTGCTGAAGTAGTAAAAGCCAAGTTGTCATTAAATGTCAGTGTTGGGGCAATGAGGAAGCACGCTAGAGCCTGCATCCGAAGTAATGGAGGACATTTTGAACACGCGCTGCAATAATCCATTTTAATATGTTTCACCAATAATAATAATCCTCGCTATTTTTTTTATCTTCAACATTTATTATGTAAAATTTTTCAAATTTTAGTTGATGAGAAGAAAAAAATTTAATTTATTTTAAAGAAAGTATTTTTTAAATTTAAACTAAGGAGTTTTTTATTTTTTATTTTAGATTATTATCACCCTTTTTACATTATTTAGAATTCATACATTGTTTTTTCTAGTCTTAAAAAAAATGAAGAAAAAAACATTCTAACTCATGGAAAGTTCAGAAAGAGAAAAGTTCTATTAATTTAGACTAGTAAGTTTACATCTGACCACGCAAGAAGGACAATTTTCTTTATCCTCATTTTTACATCTAATAATATTTAATTACATCTAAAGCCCAATAGGTATTTAATTAGTATTTAATTTCTTCAAATAATCCTAAATTATTATTTTTTATATTTAAAAAAAAGTACGTTTATGTAACATTAGGTAATCAGCAAGAATTTGGTTAACCCCCCCTTAACTCCCTATAAATAAGTTTTTTTTTTTTTGGGGGGGGGAGGGAGGGCTTGCCACCTTCACAACTCTTTATCCATCATGCATATGGACAAGTAATAAAAAACTAATACATTTATTCAATCTAGTAGGTATGTGGAGCAATCAAGTATTTATTCTCTAGCGTGTTTTTCATCAGAAAAACGTCTGTTAGACTCAAAAGGTGAAGTGCAATTGTATCATGAGTTACACCAATAAAAAGCTAACTAAATTCTGCAGTTTTTGAGAAATTTAACGGCTTCTAGGGTTCTCCAGTGAGGAGTGAGGAATTTTCAAAAAATATTAAAAATTTAAGTTTTAATAAATGTTTTTGTGTTTAGCGCGTTAAAAGGCCCCTTAAAAGTGAATTTAAATTAACTAGACCTATTTCATCTTTTAGAAAATTTAATGTTGATTAAGAAAATATCATCGTTTTAGTTTCTACGCTAAAACAAAGTAAAGAAAACTGTAATTTTTCAGAAAAAAGTAAGATTTTAAAAATAAAAACGAAATAAATTCTATCTCCTCAAAAAATTGAGATAGGACACTCGTTTTTGCGCCATTCTACCCCGTTTAGTTTGCAGTATTACCCATTTTTTTTTTTTTTTTTTTTTTTTTACACTATGTCTGGGACACCCTGTATATATATATATACCTTTTTCAGGAATTGAGATTTATACTTTTTTTGCGACCTTTTTAAAATTTACGAATCTTAGATATCGGAATGTGTTCTTGGCGTACCGTTAGTTAAGAAAAATAAATTAACCATTAACCATTTTGGAGTTGTTTGTAAACGAATATTTGGCAAGACGTACTGTAATGGATCTGTTCTAAAAAAAATAACCTTGCTCTATAAAATTTATTTTTTACGTTCCAATTGGCATTGTGGTATATTTTTTTTTCTTTTTTATTAAATGTCTTTTGGAATTTTCACTTTAAACATTCAATTAAGAGTTTGTACCCTACGATATTCTTACTACGATGGATGAGCTATGTACTCGTATGTACCAAGGTATTTTATAATGATTGTAATAATTAAAATCTTTATATTGTAATGAACATGTTAATAATTTTGTAGTAAGCATTTTTTAAAACATATTTGAATTCAAAACCGTTTTAACAAATTAAAACTCTGAAATATATATACATTTTTTATAATAAATTATTTTCCTTTACTTATTTTATTTACGAATCCTTGATTCTAGGATGTCAATAAGGAAGATTAGTCATACTATTGGTCAAGACAAATTACAAGAATAAATAAACCATTATGGCTTTGTTTGTAAACAACTTTTTGGCAAGACGTATTGTAGTGGGTCAAGTCTAAAACAATGACCTTGTCCCTATCAAATTTGGGTGTTGCGCACCACTCAGAATCATAACATTAAATTTAGTTTGAACTATCCTCTGGAATTTTAATCTTAAAAATGAAATCAGTATTGTAAGGACATTGATTCCGTGCCAAATATTCGTTTACAAACAACTCCAAAATGGTTAATGGTTAATTTATTTTTCTTAACTAACGGTACGCCAAGAACACATTCCGATATCTAAGATTCGTAAATTTTAAAAAGGTCGCAAAAAAGTATAAATCTCAATTCCTGAAAAAGGTATATATATATATATATAAACGGGGTAGAATATATATATATATATATATATATCTATATATATATATATAAATTTTTATATATATATAGTTATATATCATATATATATATATAGAGAATAAATCATCATTTTTAAATGAACATCTTTCTTAAACACTTTTTTATCAAGAAGAAAACCCTAAAAAAACATTTTTTTAGTCACTTAACTCATTTTGTTCAAAATTCGACTTAACCACTTTTCACTGGACGATGCTGGAATTATGGGAATTGTTTTTTTAATTGGACTCCCGTATGAGAGGCAACTTGGCGGACACTACTGGTAGTGGGGGAGTTTGTGGTTTTATGACTGATCCGGTTTCTGAAAGCCGCCGGAATGTCCTGCTGAAAACGGTAGGGCTTGGAACCCGACGATTTGGGTATCGGTTCTCATACTCCCTCTGAGCTGCTAGCGCATTGCCATGCAGAACCCGTAGACGAGAACCATATCTGCGTACTCACTTGTGGTGAAGTCCATGGCTGAAGAGTAAATGACAATCGATGCAGTCATAAAATAAGAGGATAACTTCTTATGACCTTTGCACAGAGTGGGACTATAATTGTTTACAAAGCTTTACTAAATAAATCCGGGACTTGATAACACAGTCTGGGCTAATGAGTAATAGCAGGGCACATTTTGAAATGTTATTTTTCTGTTTGTGTATTTAATATCTTCAAATAATCCTAAATTATTATTTTTTATAAAAAAAAAAAAGTACGTTTATGTAACATTAGGTATCAGCAAGAATATTTGGTATAACCCCCCCCCCCTTAACTCCCTATAAATAAGTTTTTTTTTTTGGGGGGGGGGGGGGACAGGGAGGGCTTGCCATGGATGAAGCGTGTTTTTCATCAGAAAAACGTCTGTTAGACTCAAAAAGTGATGTGCAATTGTATCATGAGTTACAACAATAAAAAAACTAAATTCTACAGTTTTTGAGAAATTTGAAGGCTTCTGGGGTTCTCCAGTGAGGAGTTTTTCAAAAAATAGTAAAAATTTAAGTTTTAATAAACTCGTTAAAATTTAAAAGTGAATTTAAATTAACTAGACCTATTTCATCATTTATGTCACATTTACCCCGTTTAGTTTGCAGTATTACCCTTTTCTTTTCTTTTTTACACTATGTCTGGGACACCCTGTATGTATATATATATATATATATGTCATCATTTTTAAATGAACATCTTTCTTAAACACTTTTTTATCAAGAAGAAAACCCTAAAAAAACATTTTTTTAGTCACTTAACTCATTTTGTTCAAAATTCGACTTAACCACTTTCACTGGGACTTATTTTTAATTGGAGAGTTTGGTGGATGAAGGTGTTATGTCACATTTTAAAAAAAAAAATACAAATGTATTGTCAATATAGTTTATTGTATGAAAGACTTAGGTACGTATAGAAGTGTTAGGTAGCCAAATCTGAATATTTCAAAACAACTAGAAAAAGATCAATTAAATATTATATATTTTACTATAGTTAACAAACAGGTTTATTTATATTTCTGTTTATCAATATTAATATAATAGTTCAAATCGAAAGGGAGTGACCTTATTATCCGAGTTATCAATACTTCGGTTATCATAGTTTGAGATATCAAGTTCAAGAATCGTTTAGACTTCAACTTTGAAGCTTTTAAATTAAAAACAATCAATATATGTATGGACGATAAATAAATGAAAAACGTTAAAAATAAATCTGTCGAGCAAATAAAATTTGATGCATTATTTTACACATTCGTAGGTATTTATGTTGTAATAATCTGCAATTATATTTTCAAGATAGTTCGACGAATAATGTCGCTGTTTGTATTCCAGATTTTTTCTTAAGTCTTAAATCATTTTTCTTGTAACATCATTGACGTCTTTCGATCCCTGTTTTAATTTATCCAGGTAAAAAAACGTAAACTTATATATAGGCAACTCTTCAGTGTCTAAGCTCTAAATGAGAATACACTTTACTAATTTGTCTGATCTAAATTTATGATCAGTTCTATTTTATAATATTAAAATGTATTGTAGCTGCTTAACAATGCATTAGATGTTTAACAAAACCATAAGGAAAACGGCTTTTGTTTATTCTTGGAACAAATGTACTTAGAGGAGACGTATCACCCTTTGAAATAAGATGGTTCCTTGTCAGTATCGGGCTAGGAGAAATCTGAGCTCTTTAGAAGCCATCTTTCCTCTGTTTCAACCCTTGTGCCTCCTCTGCTTACACAGAACACGAGACCTTTACACACCGCACTTTAGTCCTACCGTTTCTATTTACAGCATTTCTATTATAACTTCTAGGTCTGAATCCAGAACTAGAAGAGCCTGAAAGAATAACGCCATGTCCAAAGAAATTTCCCCTCAATAGAGCACCTTGGTTTTTAGGATTGAAATAAATTACCTCTTCTATTGGAATTATTTTATTAGAATACTAGTTTCGAATGCTAAACATTCATCTTCAGTTATAAAGCATACAAAATTTTCAACACATCAGCACTATGTTAAATGGATTATATGTACTATTTTCAAAAATGTAAGGCATGAAAACTATTATTGGTACTCACCTGAGGTGATCTAACAGATATCTTAAATATATCAATCCTGGAATGGCCAGGTAGGTAAAATTTTTGGGGTTTACCTTGGGATTTACCCTATGACTCATTGGATTTTCCGTTCCTATTTAAAACACGTTGAAATTGGGACTATTGGAAATATTTATGTAGTCATTTAAACAAAAATATGGATCGGTTTCAAACGATATGTTCTTTTACTCTTTGATTTACCGACCGTCCAGTTATTCCCGTGTATTTAGCAGACATTACATTTTATTTCGTATACACCGCTTTTTTGTCTTTAGGTGAAGGGGAATAAGATATCAATGGTTTATCTATTTTAAATGTAGGATTTAAACCTAATTTTTTTTAATTCCTTTCCGACTTTGGTGGATATTGGGTTGTAATATGGTATCTAAATATATTTCTTCGGTGCAGATTTATCCCCTGGGGGTGTATAAAATAATTCCATAAATTATTATTATTATTAAAAATTATTATTATTTATTCCATAAATTCTAATAAAATAATTCCAATAGAAGTGGCAATTACTTCATCAATCCTTACTGTATTGATCTTTCTATACCATCATACGTACCTCAATTGCACCTGATCTCTCTGGTTTTAATATGAACAGGCCTAGTTTTCAATGTAATATTATCGGATTCTGTTTCAGTTTCGTTAATGCACATTTTAACTGTATTACTTTCTTTTATATCCCCGGTTTATATCTGTGAAAGCATTAGCGATCAATGTAATGGTATAATGTTTGAAAATAATATTTACTTTAACAGCTGTTAGAGCTTCAAATTGACTCGCCCTGAGACAAAATACTGAGGGTAGCAATTCAATGCGATGACTGTCAAAGGGCGAGCTGTGTGTTGACCTCATCAAAATATGGGATCGAGCGGTAGAAGCACTTTCTCTATTGTTTTCTTTCACTCACGGTTGTTAGTATTCACCGTCACTTCATTCACTTTATTCACAAAACATCATTCATCATTCAAAATATAATACGCCTACAAGTGATAGCCGTTTACATAAATATTCATAAGTGTATTAAATGTTCTTATTTAGTGATGGGTGCACTCAGAAGCTTACAATTTTCTGGAGTTTATTAATATTTCAGAAGGAGGTATAAATTACAAGGAAGTAGATAGTCGGAGTGTGCAGTTATGAAACCTCAATAAAATTAATTGATTAATTGTGCTTTCATTTTATTTGACTTTTATTATACATTTCTGCTTTTATTGCTATCGTTCATCAGAGCTATAAGAAAAAACAAAATTAAATGACAGAAAATAAATTTAAAAGAGATTAGAAATGAAGATAATCTATATAAACATTTAAAAAGTACAGATGTATAAACAAAAAAAAATTAATAAGATAACAAATATTTCAATAAAAGATGGATGAATACAGTTCATGAACAAAAAAAAGATAAATGTAGTAGTGTAATAGATAACTAGTTCAAAGTAAAATATGAATAGTTAATATTGAAGCATATATAGTATCATAAAATAAAAAAATAGGTAGTTTATGAAGAAAACATGTTCATGTTTTAAAAACGGAGATAGTGGAAACAATATGATTTTTATTGTGATTACCTCAACTATCTACTTTTGTATATTTGTACAGTCATCAATATTAGAATAGAATAGAAAGATTATTCTACGACTAACTCCCTTAAGAATGAATCACTTTTATATGACATAAAGTTAAATCTGGACATGGGATTTTTAAAATAAAACTACATAAATAAAAGTATTTACAGATTTACATTGTGAGATTATAGAAAAGAAAAAAAACAAAAAAACTGGAGACTGACATTTATCTTTGATATTTATTCAGTGCAGGAGAGCTTTAGAAGACCATTGTCAGGTCTGTGTATATCTTGCCATTCAGCGAAATTAATATTTTTATAAGCAGTGCCACAGAGTTATTTAAATGTATTATATTTTAATTAGTTTTTTTGTAATATCAAAAACCATATCATTTCAATTTAATTTGTATTATTGTTGTAATTCATTATTATTTTAAATAACAATTCCAAAAGATATCTCAAATTCAAACAAAATTCAACGCAAGCTACCACTTGTAATGCTTTTTTTTTTTTTTTTTTTTTTTTTTTAAATCATATTACAGGTGTTACGATATTTTTGAAAGAGTAAAAAAGTTTAAATTGTATATTGTGTTAGTTGTAAAGCATTATCACTAGTTTCCTTGTGAACATGAGTTCCCACGAAAAAAAAATTACTGGTTATCATAAATAAATTATTAATAGAAGGTATTTAATAAGTGACATAACTCGTTAGTTGGCATTTTTAAGTTGTTATCTTACATAGCGCAATTCCATCAATAGTCTATGAATCTTCGAAAAAAAAAAAATCAGACCAATACAGTTAGTTCAGTTGTGTTATTTATTCATTATTTTTATTATTATTATTTTTTATTATTTTTAACAAACCTATGATAAATAAAAAATTGAAACTGTTATCAGTTGGTGTATGCATGATGGTATAGAAGGATCAACACAATTAGGATTGATGAATTGCCACTTATATGGAATTATTTTATTTTAAAACTCGTTTCGAATGTTAAACATTGATAATCAGTTCTAAATATTGGAAACATCAGCTCTATGGTACACCATTTTTTATATTAAATTTTGAAAATATAAAACAAAAAGAAAACTTTTATATTTAGGATCAAATTTACTTTTTTTTTTTTTTCTTTTTTTTTTACCTATGAAAACTACATCATAGTACTGTTTAATAAATTGGTACATAAGTGTAGTAGCATTTGATAATTAAAGCTATTTAGCTACTTTTAGTATTTCGTTCAGACATATTCAAACATACCAAGGTCATAACGCAAAATAAAGAATTTTGAATTGTCTTGTGATTTTAGAAAGTTATGGGCGGTAAATACTGTGTTAAATATTTCTACAATTCTAATTAATTATTTGAGATTTTGTGATGTTATTGATAAACAAAAAAAACTATATTAAAAAATAAAGGAGACTATTGAAATGAACGAAAACAAGATTGTTTGTTTAAAGTAATAAGTACTAATCTTACACTGCTGCAATTAATTTTGTTTTAAGAAAACTTCACCTCCTCAAGTTCCTTCTGCTCTCATAAGTTACACTGCAATTACTACGAAGAACAATTATGTAAATCATAAGTATAATTACGTAAAATGAATATGAGAGCGCCGTTATAATTACTAGACGATCAGTCTAAACAAGAGGGGGCGGAGTTCTAAAAATATAATCTAGAGAACTAGACAAGTCTTCCAAGAATGGGGAGTTCTATTTTATTTTTTTTCCGCGTTCTGATGCCAGAAATAAAAGAAGAAAAAACTACAAAGGTTGTCTATGCAAAGAAAGTGGCGGCTGCTCGCGTTCTGTTAACGGATCTTCTACGGAGTGAGTTCAGGAAAAAAAAATTATAACATTATTCATTGTTATATACTTATATTTGTACATATAATTTAAACTGGTTCATCGCATAAAAAAATTAAATAAAATTTTTTTTTTTTTTTTTTTTTTTATTTTTTGATGTTTACAGCTCTACAATTAAACAGTAACTAAATTGGTGACTTGTAATGGAACTACTATTTTGTAGCTCTTAATTATAAGTTCTTTGTATTTAGGTCGCTAGGCAATCTTCTTTTTATACTGAATTTTGTTTTGTTTTTTTCTGTATTTGTGGGTTTTTTTTTTTTTTTTTTTTTTTTTTTTTTTTTTTTTTTCTTTATCTTTCTCTCTGATGGATTTAGTTATTACACATATAAATACTTATTTGTAAATCATTGTGAAAAGAATTTTGTTTTTCTTAAAATATTTTTGCACCTAACCGGCCAGGTAAACCAGGATGTCTATCTTAAAACTTGAAGAAAAAAATCAGTAAAAAAAAAAAAATAAATTTCTTTTTAAATCCTACAACTCAACTGTGTAAAAATATTTTGGATTCTGTCCTGATTTTAAAAGATATCTACAGGGTGTCAATTGCTGATTTTACATTGTTTATTGTTACTATTTTGTAAAATATATTCCAGGAATAATGTTTGATGCGAACTTTCTTGCTTAGCTATAGTATAGTAATTGCGGGAAAATGACTGCAAATTTTAACTTTATTGGACTATTCTTATAATAATTTTAGTATGAATATTTCCAAGTATTTCCTTAAGGGTATCAATGACTGTCTGGTTTACCCTATTCACAAGTGCTACATATATTAATATGCCTGTTTTATATTGAGAAGTTATTAAATTTTTAAAAATAATTATTCTTAACTTTAAATAATTTTGATTGATTTGTGAGATAATAAAAATTCTATCTCCGATCTCTGTATTCGTATAAATACACTCATATGAAGACAGGGTAATAAAGTACCAAAGAGCTGTATTTTTAGGCGATATTTTCAATCCTTCCACAAACGACTCTACAAGTCAACTAAATTTCCCAGCTCCAGCGTATCACGTTTCGTGAAGCTTATATTTCTCTCTTATTTTTTCCAGGAAGTATTATTTTTGTTTCCCCTTCTAGCATTATTTTGGGAATTTCATTCATGGATCCGTCACTTATTGGCTCCCTGCCAGGACTAAGGAATTATGCCGGAACATTCATTTCCGAAACTGGATACTATAAAATTCACTTAGCTGAATTACTCATCACACTTACAAAGTAAACTTTGACCACATTTAAACTTTTATCGTTCAAGTATGAATCATCTCTCAGTTGAGCCCGCCATCTTTCAAGTGTTAACATATCGCAACCTTTCATGCGTTCAACAGTATGAGTGCTCTCGTATCTTGTTTTTTGTACTGTTCTAATAACACACAAGGAGCATCAAGCGGTTCGAAAGCGTCATGTTCAATATTTTAGAACTGTATAGTACGATTGTCTTCGGAACCATTGTTTGGATAATTATAAAAATAGAGATGCGCGGAAACATGTATTGAGATGTATAATAAAAAAAATCGACATTTCTACTTAAACCGCTTCTGATGTAAAAAAACAAAATTAAGAAAACATCAAAAAGAAAATTAAGAAAACAACATGTTCAAAAGAGAGCATTTATCGGGGTGCAAATTCGACGAATTGGAATAAGAACTGAGGAATTATATGTGACTAATTCGTGCCCATCATTATACGCCCTCAATTCTCCTTGTAACATAACTATTATTCTGTGCACTACTTCGCGAAAAGCTACCTGCAAATCCATTGTACCACTGAATCTGTATGGTCAATTTCGGTTGAAACGTGTTAATAGAATTCAAATCGCATTCAACTCATGTTGAATAATTACGATAATTAACTACGATCGTGAAAACGCGCCTTTATGCCTCCGCATTTAGGAAAGTTCGTATGAATTGATTCTACTTTGTTTGGATTTCTTTCTTTCCTTTTTCCAATGAATGCATTTCATATTCTTATTTTGTTCAGTTCAGCAGTATATGGGAACTAGTGAGCAGTACTAATATGGGAAGACGATATCTAAAGAATATGATATAATAAATAATTAACAGTTCTATAAATAATAAACATTGGAGACGTCCATGTGCTATATCACGGCTTCAGAAAGTTCCAAACTTTGAAATTAGACAATGTGTGGAACAAATGAATAACATCCTCTACACTATTGAGACTATGAGGCTAAAATGGTTAGGGTAACATAAAAAAACTTTTGAATGAAGACCGGAAAGAAATCGGAAGAAAGGTCGACCTAGAAGACGTTGGGTTAAGGGCTTTATGGAAGGAACGATTCTATTCATGAGTATATGTGTGAGGGAGAGTGGTTGGACAGAAAAAAATGGAACGAACTTATTTTTGGCGAATTCATACGACATATCGTTGTAAAATGTCATTTATAAAAAATAAAAGTTTTATAGAATAATGTTGAGCATCCATGCTTTTACCATCTATATCAGACAATGAAGAAAATATTTAAGATATTCTTCAATTTTGATTTTTTCCCCCATTAATTACTGATTTTCTAACTAATGAAATTGATATAAACTACCCCGAGTGACCCACTGGCTGTATGAATGGATAAAAGGGGAAAAGTGGTGAAAGAGAGTATCTTGAGATGACGTGTTCTGGAATGTGATGCCAACTGCATAGGCTGGGAGGAGGCGGTGGAACGTTGCCAGCATATCGGATATCCTAGACGTCGGAGCTGGCCGTGGAGGCTGTCTGTCCTATTAGGGGTAGGCTGGAGCATGTTGAGCCTAGGGTATGGAGAAATGTACTCTATCAAAAGTATTGTGAGTAGGATGAGTAGGAGTCGGATGGAAATGGAATCAACTACACAACTCACTTCAACACATAGAAAGTTTCGGTTATTTCAGTTATGAACTTGAAGGTTTTTTGCAGAAAAATGTTACATAGCCCCTTCATCTTCTTCATGTCTATTTTGTTTTGAAATATTCAGATTTTGCTATTTAACACCTCTCCACATCAATTCTTTATCCAATGAACTAGTTCGTATTAAAAAAAAAAAAAAAAAAAAAAAAAAAAAAAAAAAAAATTGATGTTGATGAAGGGGTTAATCCACCAAACCCTTCAAATGCAGTATCTCTCCAATAACAAAATCGTGTACTAGATTACTAGAATGTGTGATCAGAAACGATCTAATTATCAATGACCTACTTTACTTTACTAATTTGCTCCACAAACCTGGATGGGTCTTGGCTTCCTTCACAATGTTGTTCCACATTTGTCTGTCTTCTTGCCTCACTTCTCCATCACGTGACTCCAAAAAACCTTAGATTCTCCCTCAGGTCTGGCAGCCATCGTTTTCGTGGCCTACTTCATTCTTTTTACATTCTATCCGACGAGCTTTAATATTCCGGACCCCATCGGTTTCGTTATATAAGGAATAAAGCTCTTCGTTGTTCCGGATTCTCCATGCATTGAAGTCAGCGTTGAAGACAAGGCCATATATCTTTCGCAGAAGTTTCCTTTCGAACACCCTCAGGCAGGTTGCTTCGCGGCAGTAAGGGCCCATGTTTCTGCTCCGTAGGTCAGGACTGGTCTAATTAAGGTTTTGGAAAGCTGAATTTTAGTATTTATGACAGTCCTTAATGAGTCAAATGTTTCTAATTTGGTAGAAACCAGATACCTATCCTTCCATAATAAATTAAATACCGATCCAAAAGCCACCTCTTTCTTAACATGCCTCCTATCGCCATTGTCTTTCCGAGGCGACTGAATAGATGTTCTCTGTGTCTTTGTTTATAGAACTGTCATTTAAATGCCACCAACAGGTATTTTATTTACAATTTTTTGTCTCTAAAAGTTTGCTATATGTATTCGTAATTCAGCAGACTTGTTCTGTATTGTTAAGCAGTTGTGAATTTCAGTAAATAGTTTGGTAAAAAAAAATTACAACATCCGTGTAAAGTTTCGAAAAACAACATTCAACATTCCTTGATTTATATCTTATTTCATAAGTTTTAAGTTAAACCTTAAAAAATAAAATAAATAAAAATGTAACAGAACACAAACTTTTGGGAATAGACCCTTGCAAATGCCTCCATTAATATTTAAAATCAGTTCATTTATTTACTCAATGTTTTAAATTAACGAAGAATGCAGGTTTTAATTTATTATTCAGTATTTTATGTGCCAATTAATTAATTAGACTTAAATAAATATAAGTATAGAAGCATATTGACAGAAGTATTTTATTTATAACATTATTACAAATTTTTAATCAATGTAGATCCAAATACTACCGTTGCAGGTTTTTGTTCCAATAGTTTTCAACTTTCGCAGCTATAAGCTGACGTCTATATTTTAAAATAGTATTTTATAGATTTTTTAAGGATGGCTCATACATTAAATTTTGTATTTTTAAAATTTGTACAGATCTACTGTCTACTTATCCATCGTGAATATCATTCAGCATTTCTGCGGCTATCATCCGACTAGATAACATATCGCATTTATGTCTAAATTGACACAACTCAAAAATCTGTATTTTTTATTTTTCATCATGTTCAAGTTCAATCCTCTTCTATGAAATTTTAAAAACGTATGGAATTAACTTCAAATCACAGCTAATAAATCTCACTTGCGGTTAGGATCGGGTGATAATTCAGATATACTTTCGATATTTCATACAAGACTGTGAGAACTTTACATATTTTTTAATACAAATTTTTGAGTTTTATCACTTTTGAAATACATGTGCGATATGTAATGTAATTTAATAAGACGTATTAGTTTCATCTAATTTTTTTTCTAATTATTTGTATTTGAAGATGGTTGTTACTATTTAAATTTTGCAATGTTTTTTTTTTTTTTTTTTTTTTTTTTTTTTTTTTTTTGGAAATACAGAAATATTGGTCTGAATGTAACCCTCTTGTTTAGTCTACACATTATAGAATACATTTTACCTTTAAAAAAAAAATTAAGAACTCCGAAGGAACTAGAATAGTTATTTTTATATTAGAAAGTACTCTTACTTATTAAAATGAAAATAACAGTCATTTGTGGCTGAGTGTGTTGATAGTGCAAGGTTTAGTATTCTCTTTACCTCAACGGTTCCGGTTCGATACAACCTTAAAAATCTTAAGTTTTGTGACGAAAACATTTAGAACAATCACGAAACCTTCGTTGTATGTTTGAAACATCCAGGAAGTGCAGAAAAGGAGCTGGATGAAAGGTCTCTTGCGACAAATTTAAGAAAACTTCAGAAATCTTTCTTAGTTGGTACGTAGTAACTAGGAAAAGATTAGCTTAGACATGTCCTTTCTAGGATACATATATATTTTATTTTTGTTTAACTATTTATTGATATTTAGAATTGTATACATTATACACAACAGGTAAATTTGGGGAAAATGTTTACAACGGCAGGTCTATAACATGTAAAGAAGTACTCACTAGTTGAACTTTTATGAAAGTTCTATCTTAGAAGGTCTCTTGGCCATCTTCTTTTCAGACGCCACGGAGGATTGTCTGGATCAGAGGATCTCGTGGCTTCAAGTGAGTATGGAGCTTACTATAAAAGACAGTTATCTGGTTCGGGCCTAATAAGCAATATATGGAACATTAGGATCTTTACGGATAGTTTTTTTTTGTGACGTAATAAGAAGCGTTGATAATTTTAATTACGATTTACAATTGTAAGGATTGGATACAAGAAGAGTTAAAAAGGTTTAGTGGAGCCTCAAAACGGAACTCCGTATGTCCAAATGGGTCTAATTACTGTCATGTAAATAAGTCTTTTGTAATTTATTGGGAGCTTTAAATGCTTGTCTAGAAACGACGAGCCATTTCTTGTCTTTAATATCTCGTATGGAAGACATTAATTAGATTTTATAATATTAGGAAAAATTTGATATGTTTAGACTGCATTCTACATGAATGCACTTGGACAAGTATAATGAATTGCAGGCGTATATAGTGGCGCCTATAGATGACTTGCTAACCATGAGAGATAATTATTCTGATGATTCCATTATATTCTAATGTTTATGTTACTATATGTAAAGTTGATGTCTAAAAGAAGAAGGCAATTGCCTATCAGTTTTTTGTCGTTCTTTATTGCTTATTGTTTGGCGAATAAGTGGCATTACGAAATTGCAATAAATTAATCCGGATGACAATTGTTCTTTTGATGATATGTCATCATGATATTAAAGACCTAAATTTGTGTCAATTGGGTGATAGTATTGAAGGATCAATTAGGTATTAATGTAAATTATTTGCAATTATTATATTTAGTTCGTGATCTTGTAAAATGCTTTTATATTTAAATTGTGAAGACACAACAAAGGTTTTTTTTTTTCTTTGTGTCTAAGAAAAACGATAATTTTTATAGCCGTTCTGTTTAAGCTCTTTCTATTGCTTTAGGGTATTTCCATCATGTTTTCGATCTGTTCTAACTTTTTTATCATCCAAAGCTTGCAGAATATCGTCCAGGGAAACATTATCCTTGTCTTCAAGCCTTAAGTGTCTCTTTCAAAATATTTTAAACCATTGCTAAACGCTTCTCACGCTATCATCGACTCCCGCTAAAATTAATGTTTCTGTCTCTTAGGGTCCTGTTTCGACCTAGTTTGAACTCGTAAAACGAAATTATACGAATATCTAGTGTAAACTTGTGGATTATTTCATAGAAGTAAAGAACATAAAAAATATAAACTTTTGCATCCATACAAGATAATAATCTATTAACAGTTTATTGCGGTTTTTCCCCATTTATTGATTTATTGTTGATTCTCTCGTTGTTACTTTAGTAACGGGTGTAAATAAAAAGATGCTTTAATACACAAAATTTATGGCAATTTAGTTGGCCCGTTAAAATGTTACGTATATTTAATCTCATTTTTCATTTGTTATCAACTACAAAAAAAACTACTGATCTATACCAAATTTTCTCCAAATAATCTTAAATAGTTCAAGGAAGGGTTAGCTAAATTAAAATCTACTGATTTTTAATGAATTTATTAAAAACTCAATAGTATGTGGATAACATTAAAGTTCGAAGATTGACCAATACGTGGCGAGAGCAATTCTGCTCGGAAAGTTGCAATAAAATTTAGTTATATTCAATTTAATTATTTAAAAAAAACATATACCTAAGTGTGTGGTGTGAATTTCAGTGTTTGAAAATGGACCGATATGTGGCTAGCGCCGGTTCGCAACCTAGTTTATAATCGTCAAACGGCTAAACCTATTTGTACCAATTTTTAACTACATCATTTTCATAGTTCTTGGAAGGTTTATCAGTAATAAAATTTACGAGAAGAAAAATTTAAATGTACAATTTTGAGTGGTACATCGTCATATACATTTATGATTATAAACTAAAATCAACCAGATGAAATCAACAACATTATTTCTACCGAATAAAAATTATTACTTAATCAAAATTTACATCACGTTTTTTTGTTTTTCTTATATATTTTGTGTAAAAATATAATTCATGCTGAGTGGGTGAAGCCGCGATGTGAATGCTAGTATTATATAAATGTATTGTAATATGAATTGCGATTACAAATAATAAAACAGGCAAAAAAAAAAAAAAAAAAAAAAAAAAATAAAAAACAAACTTGAAACTCAATTTTTAATGGTTATGTATCACAATAGCTATAAAAATCAAGTTACATCTCTTCATAATTATTATTATTATTTTTTTTTTTAATTTTCATAATCTTTGTTTTAAAAAAAAATAAATATATTTTTACAAGCGTTAAAAGTATAGAACCCCAACCAAAAGTGTACACATCAATGTCAACAAAAAAAGCCTCCATTATTTCCGGAAGAATTCAATAATTCAAAAGAAGTCGCAAATAATTTATCAAAGATATCTCTCGTTTTTTTTTTTTTGTTTTTTATATTGCGATACACGTTAAATTGATTGAAATTATATATGCGTGATCCTTACATGCGTATATTATTTCGTCGTAGGTTTTTCTGACTTCCTGCCTCTTCCTCTCCATCTCAAGAATATACCTATAAAGATAATGTATACCTCTCATAGTTTTCCTGAATTTTTCTGTATCTTTATATAGTCCTGCTCTCTGATTTATTTTCTCCTCTTCCACCTTTATTTTTTCCGGATTTAGCTTTTTTTGTAAATTTCGATATTTTACATAATTTAAAAAGTGTCTTGTTAACGGAAGTTAAATATTTTGGAAAAGCATTTTCTTTTCCCTCCGTCGGCCTGGTAGCGCCACCCTTAACCTTGGACCGCGAGGCCAAAACGGAAAGCGGAACAGCGATTGTCCGAAATATCTGTAAGAGATATCCCCGGCCGCCTGCCCCTGGGAACATTGCCAACGTGTTAAGAATAGATTATTAATTATTGGATTTTTTACGGCAATAAAATATCGATAAAACATTGGAGTAAGAGGCGGGCCAGTTTTAAAATAGCCTCTGAGTTACTCACACGTCTAGCCTAGTCCAATACATTATAACAGTTGACAGGATTTGTCCAAACCTTGAAATGTATCTACAATTTTAGTCTGAAAAATACAATTTATCTGTCTAGTTTGTGAGTCATTTTTGTCATCGTATAGTAGAGGGTTCATAAAAATATTTGACTTGGAGAGTTTTAGTCATCTATTTTTGTTTACATAGACCTCAATTTTTTATGAAAACTATTTTCACAATAACTCGTTCTCTTTGATGATGAATTCCTTGATATAACCTTAATATATGAGGGGCGGCCTAAATGTAGGTTTTGTGTAAACATCCAATTTATATATAAAATGAATGTAGTTACACTTCAAAATTCATTAATATTATATATTTCGTTGGTGGGTTGTTAAATTTTTGATTGTATGATATACCTTGTGAAATGAGGGATCATTTAATGTAATATAAGAATTATTAAAAATAGCAAAACATTATTTTAATATACCGACGTTTAGGCCATAAAACTGATGGCCTTTGGCTGGACTACCCTTTTATAATAATTTCAGTATACTATCACTGACCCACTAATTTTTCACCTGTCTTTTTAGTCGGTTCCAAAAAATAATCTAAATCATCCGAAATGAATTATATTCAAATATATTCTAAATATTGTTTTTTTTAAACTGAATCTTAGATAGTTTTTATGATTAGATGGCTTTTTCTAATTTTGTTTATTATCAATATTTTTCTTTTATCTGTATATAGATTTCTTTCATCTTTGACGCTTATCTTTCATATGACGTAAAATTAGATTTTATGATTGAAGGGTTTGGTGGATGAAGGGGTTATGTGACAAAACAAAAATTTTAGTAATTTATGTTTTTCATTTTGAAATTATTTTTTTTCACTTTCCTTTAGTAGGAAAATGTTACATAGCTCCTTCATCTTCTTCATATCTCTCTTATAGGTGTTCTGAAATATTAAGATTTTGCTACTTAACAATTGTCCTTCAATTGTCAATCTGGTGATCCTTTTGTCTAACATGAGTCTTATATATTGAACAGTGATACAAAAAAAATAGTTAATTTTTATCATCTTTAAAGCACCGTTATTAGACAAAACAAAATATTAATATGGAGGATCATGCAACTTTCAGCTTTTCAGGAGGATCATGCAACTTTTCTCTACCTCCATGGGTTTTATTTACAAGGGATCTGCAAGTGCCTAGATTCGTCCTACTGATTGACTTCAGGAGCGTTCCGTTCAAATTAAATGAATTTCATTTTTATTTCATCATTATACTATCATTACTTATTGTCTTTTTAATGGGTAATATATAATATACATGAAAGTAATATGTAAATAAAACATGTTAAAAAACAAGGATATTAATTTAATTTATTATTTTTAAAAATATGTATAACTTTAGTGAAAAAACCTAACTGAAAATGATTTTAACGTTATGAAACAGATATAAACTCCTCGTCACAAGTATTGAAGCACCCATAATTCTCGAGATTTTCCTGGTTTTTACCTTAATCCATACTTGGTTTATATTCATATTAAACGTGAGATACATCAATATTTTTCCCTGTTAAAAACACACGATGGAATTTTAGAGTATTTTTTTTTCAAATTTCTTTCAGTACATATTTATCATTCGTTTCGTTATTTACAAGTATGTCAAAACTAGTGGAAGCAGTCATTCAAGCCAGAGGGGGCAATATGTCTTATTAAATATAAATTTAAAAGTTAAAATTGTAAAAAATGAAAATTTTAAAAAGTAAGTTTTCTAACTTTTTTGTTTATTGGAAGAACTATTGTAATTTATTTTAATAAAAAATTGTTTATGTCTAGTTTAGGAATGTTTATGATAGACTTCAGAACCTTTCTTTACTATGAAAAAAAAATTCAAAATTTATAAAATTCAAATATTTCACTATGTGTTACGATACTTTTGAAGGGGAGTTTAATCATGTATATTAATTAATAATAATAATTCATTGTTTACTTTAGTTTTTACTATCTTCATTCTAAAAATGTATTCTTATTTACTTTTATAATATAAAAATTTAAAAAATATTTTAATTGTAAACATAATTTTCAAAAGAAAATTAGTGTGGACTACATTATTTCGTTAATTTTTTGGGACATTATTTAAAATCATAATTATACTGTCTGTTCTTAATATAAGATTATTTTAGCTTCAGTTATCTTAAAAGTCCATTCAAAGAAATACTCAAAGACATTATACTCAGAAAATTGTAGTTGATCGAGTATCTCACCAAGGCTAAAAAAAAATAATAAATAAAAAAAATAATCCATTGGCGCATGCTATCTTATCGAGAGCTGTAGCGAAGGCAATAATGCTGACAACATATGTTTTAGTCAATTACTGATGTGAATTACTGCTGATTAATCATTGGAACCTTACTCGTATCTCTTTGATAACATTACACGTATCATCGCAATCTGTTACGTAAAAACCACTGTTTGTACGCAAAATCCTAAATAATCTTATAGTAAGATTTAACTGGATAATTTTATTCTACGAAAAAAAATAAATAAATAAAAAACGGTAGATTAATAAATCCAATGTCATTGTAAGTTATCGACACAGAGTGCTATTTGGAATGAAATCCTGAACTTAACAAACCGGAACAATAACGAAGGAAGACCCTGACATATCAAATCGGTCATTGTGTCGAATTCCTTGAGCGACTAGTTATTTATTGAAAAGACAAAAATGTAGTATGCCATACTCCTAAAAATAAGATAACTATATAATAATAAATGAAAAACCGTTAAAGTTTCGGCACCCTTAGGAGCGCCTTTTCTTTCCACCTAAGCTCCTAAGGAATGCGTGCCTCCACGTGGTACGGCTGGATTACCCTACTCTCAATAAAGGCTAGGGATAGAGGAACTAAAACGAAACCCTCTAAGGTTAACAACCTTAGTTGTATCTCGTCAGGACAACCTGACCCAAAACTAAATGCTGACATATTATGATAATGGTTTCTAACTTAATTAACTACCCTGAGGACAAAGTCAGGCATTCGGATTCCAGGGAGCCTGACAGTGAGAGACCAAGTGGTGAGTCGGAGCACCACAAGAACCGCGAAAATTTCAAAACAAAGCGGAAGTATTTTATGGGCACATACAACATCAATTCACTGTTGCAAGTCGGAAAACTCAGACAACTAACCTCAGAACTACGTAGACTTAAAATTTCAATAATGGCCATACAGGAAACTAGATTCACTGACAGGGAAGTAACGGATTTCGATGGGTACAGAATACTCAAGGGAGAACCGGAAAAAAGGGTCATGAAGAATGTACCGCAGTTGGGAACAGCCTTCGTAATAGATAAGAAACATTTAAACTCAGTAATGGACTTCAGAAGCCCCAACTCTAGGTTATCAATTCTGACACTGAAAGCAATCAATAAGAAGTATACTTTGATAAATGCTCATGCACCCATAAATGAAGATAATAGAAGAAATCCTGAGAAAGTGGATGACTTCTGGAAAATTTCGGAAGATGAGATTAACAAGATACCACAACACAACGTAAAGATTCTTATGGGAGATTTCAATGCACAAATAGGAAAAGAAAAAAGGTATAGAAAAATGGTGGGAGAATACCCGGCGCATCTCAGGACAAACAGGAATGGGGAAAGACTGATACAACTCTGCCAAAACGCAGGCTTAAAAATCATGTCAACATACTACAGATCCAAACCCAGGAAGAAAAAGACATGGGTAGCCCCAAACACTAACCTGGGAGAGTTCCAACTGGATCATGTGGCAATCTCAAGAAGGTGCTTCAGGGAAATACAAAATGTAAGAGTTAAAAGGGCAATCAATGTCACATCTGACCATTTTCCCTCACAAATCAAGATAAGACTAACACCAGCGGGACGACCACAGTACACAATAGAGAAGAAAAGGATAAACAAATTGGACAGGGAAACATTAACCAGATTAAGGGGACAGGATTTCAGGGAGAGGTTGAAAAATCCACTGAGCTGGGAGGAAGTAACACAAAACATGACAAAGCTTGCAGAAGAACTGGCACCACGAGGGATAAGCTGGAGGAAAGAGTGGTTGGACAGGGATTGTGAAGAAGCAATCAAGAGAAGGCTGGAAACGTGGAGAACCTGGAACCAAAGGAAAACAACAGAAAATCTTAAAAGGTACATAGATGAAAGGAAAACGGCACATAAAGTCCTGAGGAGGAGGAGAAGGGATTTCCAACTGAAAGAAATAGAAGAGAGCTTCAAGAATAACGATACCAGACTATACTACAGAGCTTTCCAACAAAAAGTCAGGGGGTATACACCCCAGGGTTTAGTACTAAAAAGAGGGGATGGCAGCTTAGCGCAAACGAAAGAAGAAAACTGTGATATATTTGCAAAATATTTTGAGAGCCTGTTAAATTGTAAAGAACCTAAAGAAAGAATTAAAACTGTGGACAACACACCCCTGTGGGCCGAATCTGCCCCACCAGATGATGAAGAATTAGATGAAATAATTGCGGCCCTGAAAAACAACAAAGCATCTGGTGAGGATGGGATTGTAGCAGAAATGTGGAAACTGACAGGGGATGACTTCAGGAAAAGAATCACAGAACTAATGATGGGCATTTGGACTGAGGAAAGGATCCCTGAGGACTGGAAAACAGCTCTGATACATCCCTTACAGAAAAAAGGAACATTAACAGATGCTAACAACTACAGAGGAATCTCTTTACTGCCGGTTAACTACAAATTTTTTTCAAAAGCACTGCTTAATAGACTAACTTCACAATTAGAATAAAAAATTGGAGAATATCAGGGAGGGTTCAGGAAGGGAAGATCGTGTCCAGAACAAATACTTAGTCTCAAGTTACTAATAAAACATTACAGAAAGGACCCAAGAAAGAGCCTGTACATCTCCTTTGTCGACTTCAAAAAAGCATATGACTCTGTTGACAGAGTAACACTTATAGAAATCCTGAAGGAGTACGGGTTAGACCGAAAGACCAGAAAATTGATAGAACTAACCCTAACTAACACGGTATCCAAAGTAAAATTCCAAGGAGCGATAAGCGAACCCTTTCAGATTAATACAGGACTAAGACAGGGGGATGGATTGTCACCAATGCTCTTCAATGTGGTTTTGGACAAAATTATGAAAGAACTTTGGAAGTCCAACAATGCTGGGGCGAAAATAGGTACGAAATACAACCACATCAAGGTTAAGTGTCTCGCATATGCAGATGATCTGGCTCTGCTAGCAGAATCAGAGGAAGAGGCAGTAGGCCAAATTGGACACACTCAAAGAAATAGCTGAAAAAACAGGACTACAAATATCTTTCGAAAAAACAGAACTGATGACCACAGATACAAACTTCAGAAAGAAAATAGTGGAAACTAAATACGGGCCAATCAAAGTAACACAGAAATTTAAATACCTAGGGGAGATCATCTGCAGTAGAGGATTGGAAAGGGAGAGCATGAAGGAAAAGATCGCTAGACTGGAGAGATTGAGCTTTGCAACCAGTAACATTTACAATAAAAAGAGCCTGTCCATAAAAGCAAAGATAAGGCACTACAATACTGTAGTAAAGCCAGTTATACTATATGGGACAGAGACCATGAACCTCCCTAACCTGAAAAGAATGCTGAAAGTAGAAAAAAAGATCCTAAGGAGAATTTACGGCCCTAGGAAAACCCAGGAAGGATACAGGTTAAGATCAAACGAGGAGATCTACAAAGATACAACGAACATAGAGACGGATATAAGAATTAAGAGACTGAAGTTCTATGGGCATATGGTAAGAATGCCTGAGGAAAGACTTAATAAGGCTATTTTTCGGAAAATTTGGGATTACAAGAGTGCACAGGGATACATAAAACAGCTAAAAGAGGAGACTAGCAAACTGAGGATTGAGGAACGTGAATGCCTTGATAGAGAAGAATATAGGAAGAAACTACAAGCAATAGCGGTTCTTGTGGACAGGAAGGAGCCGAAGGAGGGTATGGCCTGGACGGAGGAGAGGAGACGGAGGCAGTCAGAAAGAAAGAGGGAGATATGGATGATGAGAAGGAACAGAATTAAAAATCCATCTTCATAATATTCGCGTGGTCTCTATGGCCTTTTCGTGAAAAAAAAAAAAAAAAAAAAAAAAAAAAAAAAAACGAAAAACTTTATATTTGGCGTGCCGACGTTTTAACCTGCTTTGCAGGTTTTCATCAGGGCTAAAATAACAAAAATTGGATGTGACCAAGATGATACAAACATGGTAAAAAAAATATATTAATACAAAGTAAATTATTCAACGAAAGAATTAATAGCTGTTTAAATAATTATAAGAATATCTGAAGTTAATTAAATGATTGAATACAAAATTGTAGCAAAGTCTAGTCAAAGATACAGCTGTTATAAAATAATAAAATAATTTTAAATTGTATAAACTAATACAAATTTTAAATTGTAAAGACTAATACAATGGAACAATTTTACTAACAAATGTTTTTAATAGGAATTTAAAAATATCAGTGTAAGGAATATATATGGAAAGGAAAATGATAAGATAGAAAGGTAAGAAAAAGAATAAAGTTGGCATAACAATAAACGAAGGAAGAGGTTGGGGAAATATTAAAAATAAATGGACTTAGTGATTTCTCATATTTTTCATCCTTCATCCAGACAACAATCAGGTTTATTGTTATGCCAACTTAATTCTTTTTCTTACCTTTCTATCTTACCATTTTCCTACCAGACTTAGCTACTATTCTGTATTCAATTATTTAATTAACTTCAGATATTCTTATAATTATGTAAACAGCTATTAATTCTTTCTTTGACTAATTTACTTTGTATTATTATTTTTTTTCCTTTTTCATGTTTAAATTATTTTTATTAATTTTTTTTTTAATGTTTGTATCATCTTGGTTACAACCAATTTTTGTTATTTTAGCCCTGATGAAGACCTGCAAAGCAGGTCGAAACGTCGACACGCCAATTATAAAGTTTTTCATTTAAAATCTTGGACGTGTTTATTTACATGACTGCACCCCTCACTTAAATTACATCTCACAGTCAACAATAAAATATCATTAAGATAACTATTGTAGGAAATATAATGTATCGTTATTAACTAGGGATGTATCGATTATCAATTTTATCAATTATTGGTGAAATATTTGGTATCGAAAATCGAAGATGTAAAGTCGATTTCTAGAAACCGATCTATTCCGCTTAAGTTTTGTAGTACTTGGTGTGGAGCTCTCCTTTTTGCGCCAAATCCTTTAATTGTTGTTAATAACGATAAGTAATATTTAAATGTATTAACAACCAAAGAAAATTGTCCAAAATAGTTAATAATGGAAGATCCTAATAATTGTACATTTAACCTCGTGATTCATTGTTAGTAGGAGCATGTTAAGATAGATATGCTGCTTTTATATTTAAATAATTTATATCTAAATTTTTAAAAACTTTTAATCACTAGTAACTAGTAGCGGTTGTGTTCTGCGAACTAATGTATAAAATTATCTGTTTTAAACTCTGAAATACTAATTGATTTAATATACCTACAGATAGGAAAAGTTATTCACGAAACGTGTAAAATTTAATTATTCTATTTATCAATATATGGAGAAAATCTAAAAAAAAAAGTGTTATATGTAATTAACTAATCTTCAATAATAAATTTTAATAAAAATAAAATTGTATATCTTGTTGATTCTTAAAGCGATGTTAAAGGAAAATAAGAATTCTAAAAAATATCAGATGTCATTTCCTTTTGGGCATGAAAACATTTATATGCGATTTAGCCATAAAATTGATGAATATCTTAAGGACTAAATACAGAATCGAGGAATGCTAACAGAAGTACAATAAATGAAGATCAAATGAAATAAAAACAAGTTGTAGAATGCAGTGTAATAAGTGGTAAACCAAGTTTTTTAAAAATATACGTAAATGAAAATAAAAAAATGGCGTTATGGCCGAAACATGTGGATAATAAAATGTTTTGTTGCTTTTAGCAATTCTTATTTTCCTTTGACTGATCCTTAAAAAAATTCTACGATCTATATTGAAAGAAACGACCAGCTTTTTGATCCAATCCCCAGTATTTGTTGGAATTCAGTCCACAAAGTTCCGATTTCACGCAATATTATTTAAGTTTTACAATAATTATGATTACTTGTATCTGATGATTATTATTAAATTTAATTTATATGTTTGATCTAATTGATTCCTGCCTACTAAACGATTCATCTCTCTAGAAATCGATTGAGCCGACGCTAACCCGCGTAGCTCCTCATGATTGGAGTATGATGACATACATCGGCCTACTATCAAACAGTAATCACAGCTCTGTAAATATTAATCTGCTCATATCGATAATTGCTACGGCTTCGATAAATCGATTTATACTTTCACTAGAAGACTCTCCCAGCATCTAATAGGATATAATTGTTAGCGATTTGCGTTATTGACGTTGCCTGGCATTTTCAATGGGGTCAAGTCGTTTAATTGGTACAAGTCCACACCTGTGTCCGCTTTTATCTTTGTATCGTGGATTTCAGGATATAGCGCTATCATTATTTTGTTAATTTTGGTGTGAAAATGTTTTATTTATCTCTCTCCAATATATTCTTGCAAAAATAATCATACATGTAATTATTCAGGTTTCAGGTCAGTCTTGTTTAAGTAGATTTCTCACTCAACACCTTTTCAGCTTTCTGGAAGGCCTATGTAAATGTTCTTTAAATCTAGATACATATCATTAATTTTTGAATTTGAATATAACTAATGATAGTATATTGTCGGGAAATTCTGTATCATATAGAGAAAAAAAAATACTTTCGATTATTTTTGTATATTTAATATCGCAGTTTATGTTAATGTTGAAAGTTGCATTTTATCTTCATATCATTAAAACTACTTTCGGTAGTTTATTATTTCCTGTTTAACTGTATATTTGTTTTCATATAGATACCATTCCCGTATTGTATATCATGATATGTAAAATCCCTTTACATTATTTTGACATTTTAAAGGTGTTTTTAAAAATAATGTTTGGTTTAAAACTTAATCACTTCTTTGTATAATTTTGAAAATATTGTGGAGTACAATGAAATTTTATCTTCATGTTATGGCTCCAATTTGATATTAAAAAAAAAAATCTTTTTTAAAATGGCTCTCACTGTACATTAAAAAAAAAAAAAAAATCTGCCTCACTGAAATGTACTAACAGTAACGTTGGTATTGAATACATTCATACAATATGTACAATTAAAATAAATAATAATGAATAACTATACTTGATTTTTTTTTTTTTTTTTTTTTTTTTTTTTTTTTTTTTTTTTTTTTTTTAAGTCATTTATTGAAATTTACTACTGTATATACAAATATAATACATCAAGTAAATATGATGATACTGATATAAATGACACGTCACTTGTTTTTAAAACAACTACCCATTGGTAGCACTTATAAAAGTTCTATATAATGAATTAATATATTAGAAGGTCCCGAGGCCATCTTCTTTTTAGGCGCCTCGGAGGGTTATCTGGAATGGAGTGAGAAGCAAGTTGTGATACTAATGGATTTGAATGGTTGTGGAGTTTGCTCTCCATCTATCCTTTGTTGAAAGGATAGATATCTGGTTTGAGCTAAGTCAGAAACGTAAGGTATATTAAGATCTTTGTGGATAAGTTTGTTTGTGACGAAATAAGGAGCATCTATGATTTTTCTAAGGATTGGATACGAGATGAATTGGATGGCTTAGTGGAGCCCCAAAGCTCAACTCCGTATGTCCAAATCAGTCTAATTACTGTTATGTAAATGAGTCTTTTGTAATTAAGTGGAAGGTTTGAACGTTTGTCAAGTAAATGTTGAAGTAGTCGAAAACGACAGTTAGTTTCTTGTCGTTTTAGTCTTGTATGTGGATTCCAAGTAAGACGTTTGCCCAGATGTAGTCCTAGGTAGCGGATCTGTTAACGGGGATTAGTGGAACATCATAGATAAAAATAAAAACAAAATTTAAAATTTAATATACAATATTTGTATTTACATGACATACAGAACACCTGATGAATTTTGAACCATGCCTGTTTTCTTATTTATGGAGAGAGGCATGTTAGATCCAAAGAGATCCCAACGCTACACTCATGTTAATGGTGGAGCAGTTGGCTAGTCAGGAGTTGAGTTCAGATAGACTCTGCAAGAACATAAGTATATGTTTTCAGTAGTTTCGAGGTCACTGTTATTTTAATCGGCGAATACGATAACATTTTATAATTATATTTGATTCAGAATGGAACTTATTCATATGATGTGAGTGTTTTAATGAGATTGTGATAATTAAAGCTGTATCTGGTCGAGGATGAGCTGTATATTGAGATCATTGCATTGGGTTTGGTTAGAAACATTTTTCCTGCTTTCCTCTTTTTCCTGGTTTCATCCGTCCTACAATCACCACTGTTTTCTGCCTTCGTATCTCTGAGCTTCTTTTATCAATTTATTTTAGAATATGAACTCATCATATCAACTGCATTTTTTTTTTTTTTAAAATATCCTATTATTTAAAAACTTATAAATATTTATTTATATATTTAAATATATATTTGAGGATTTTACGAAGGATTTTCTAAGGATCATTGTTTATGAGAAGAACTAAAACGTTTTTTGGAGCCACGAAGCTCAACTGCGTCTGTCCAAATGGGTCTAACTACTGTTATGTAAATGAGTTTTTTGTAATAAGTATAATTAATTGCAAATGACTCATAATTAATTAATTATTTTTTAATTGAATTATGTTTTTATCTCTAGTTTAAGTACATAGTGGAAGATGATGAGTATTTTCTTGGCGTTTAAGCCTTCTATGTGTATTACATATAATACGTTAATATTAATGCTAAATTTTAAATATTTTTCAGGTTTTTTAATTAATTATGTAAAAATGAAATAGCGAAGGAATTCACTGAATTATTTCCATCGGATATCTCATTTACAATAATACAAAGGCAAGAAAGTAAACTTGCATTGAGCGGCGTGCTACGTTGAGCCTGTGTCAAATTATTTGATTTGCATTCTCAAAGGAAATAGCTGCAGTTACACGTGTCATATTCTCCTGCACCTCTTCTACAATTGCCTATTATTTCTTATCTTTAGTCTTCTTCCATGCTTTAATTTTTTTTTTTCTTCTTTTCTACTTGACATTCTATGTTATAGATGAAGTATTTTTTTTCGAGTGCACTGCAACTAAACAAAATAGACGAATGAAAGAAAATATTAATTTTTTTTTTTTTTTAAACTTAAAAAGTAACCCTCAGAATTTTTATTCTTATAAATAAAAAAGTTTTTTTACTCTTGTTATTGACAGATATTAAAGTATATTAAATTTTTGAAAAAGACTAACAATGCCGTGTTTGATAAATTTATAAAGTATTTTTAGTTTACATGATTAATTCAAAGTTAATATTTGGAAAGATTTATTTTTTATTTAATTTTTTTTTTAACCTATTTTTGAATCAATTTATTCGGTTCATGTCTTATATCATCATTCGGTTAATCTTACATTATTTTTGCTATAGTATCCAGTGTTTATAATACGTTTTAGATAATTGGTTCATTCTTGACATAACTTTAGGTAATTTTAATAATTCGTTTCCACTTTATTATTTTAAATATTTTAAAAATATGGTGTTAGTTCTATTTTATCAGAATGGGGTATTGAGACGAATCGTTCAATATACCATTTTACACAATCGATTTCCGAAAAATTACAGATTTCATTACTAAGAGGCATACCAAATTTAAACACAATATTTAACACATTAACTCCTACTGAAAGCTACTGAGTTGGCAAAACTGTGCAAAATCACTTGTACTAGACTAAGTTGACAGAAAAAAAGAACAATCAGGTACAGAAAATTACAATCAGTTTTTTTATCTTCCATCAATAAAACTCAAAAAGGGATTAGAAATATATATAAATGTTATCTATCTGTTTTAATCATAGGAGAAAACTCACAGATTTATTTTTTTATGTACAGAAATACTTGTGAGTATTTATATGTAAATATAAGATCATTTTTGGGGGGAGTGTTTTAGTATGAATCTGAGAAGAAATAAACGTGTGAACTTTAAGGTAAGATAGTATAAACATTTATCTAATTATAAATTAATCAATATGAAGAATCCTAAAAAAAAAGGAAAAAGAAACCGTGATGGATAAAAGATATTTCTCCCTCATACCAAAAAAAAAAAATTTGTTTTTATTGTCTATAATTGGCCGCTAGTTGGGTGGCATTGTAGAGAGAGGGGATATTATCAGCGAAATGCTATCAGTGGCAAAGAACCTGCATCTGCTGCTGACACAGACTTTGTTAGGGTACGAAGTATTGCAAGCGGTCAGTCGAAGCGAAATGTGAACCCAAAGCAATGTGTTAGGTGTCACCTTCTCCGGTGCAGATGAAGTCGGCAATATGTTGCTTACGGCAAAAGTTTTAGGCCTCCACAGTTATTGTGAGGTAAGTGGTGTTCTGTAAAATAACAGGCATTGCGTTCAACCTTGATCTGTGTTAGTTGTTATTGTTATTGTTACACTTATAAATCGGTATAAATCACAAAGTCAATTTAATTTTTAAAATATTATTTTAAATTATAAATATTTAACCGGTATTACTTTCACCCAATATATATATATATATATATATATATATATATATATATATATATATATATATCAAAATTAATTATATATATATATATATATATATATATATATATATATATATATATATATATATATATATATATATATATATAACGTTATTTCCTATAATATGCTGAGCTATCCTAAAATAATTTCCACGCCATTTTTTTCATCACTCTATTATGATTTCTTCAGCTTATATGTTTTAAAATGAAACTACTTAATCTAAATTTTCAACAACGGTATATGTTTCCCTTTAAATAATCAAAAACAATAATATATCAAGAATTAGATTGGTGAATTAAAAAAAAAAAAAAAAAAAAGTTCACAAGTTTAAATACTTTTTTTTTTCATTTTGTTTTAATAAATATTAAGAGGTTAGAATTCAATGAGCTGAGTTAAATTAGATTTAATTAGAGTTTTTTTGCCATAAATCATGAACAATTAGAAAGATTCATTTATTCTAATATTACTAGAATAATTTTCACTATACTTAAAATCGATTTAGAAAGTATATAAACTATTTTTTCCCATAATTTTTAAAACATTTATATTTTTCCTCGATTATCAAATCTCCACAAATACATCTTAACCTGACATTATTCGTTTCAAAATGAATCTTATCTAAAATATATATAAATATATTATATTTTTTAGGATGTTATTTATTTATTTATTTTTTAGTAATGAAGGTTTATTGCATGAAGGGATTATGTAAAAAAACAAAATTGAGTCATTTATAATTTTTTTTTTCCCATTTTCCTTTAGCAGGAAAATATTGCCTAGCCCCTTTATCTTCTTCACGTCTCTTTTTCTAGTTATTTTTAAATATTCAGATTCCTAACACGAATCTTTAAAGATTCCTAAAACTTCTGTACATGGATTTTCTGCCAATGGATTAGATTATATTTTTTTTAAAAATCTTACATAACCATTTCATCCACGAAATACTTCAATTTGGACAACTGTTATTTTTACTTTTATATTACAAGTCTACCTAATTTTAGGGTAAAATTAATATTGATCCAAGTTTACGTTCATTGCTTATTTATATGCAAATCAAAGTGACAATAAAGCGGAAATAAATTATTATACGAAAAGGTAAATAAATAAACGAATACAATAAATAGAAAATAACTAATAACAAATGACCAAATAAAATACCAGGAACTATGGTTTACAGAGGTTGAAAACGATCTACGAGAAGAAGGGATCAGACAGGATGAACGTGTTCCGCTTATGAAGGAACTACAAGAACACCAGGATGTCCAACAAAAGCCAAAGCGAAAAACTGGCACAGTGTGGACTGAAGCGGAAAAGTAAAAATATAGGAAACAAAGTAAACGCGGGAATACTGAGCAAAAGTTAAAGCCCAGGCAAAAGGAAGAGACTGTTGAATAGTGTGGTCCGTAGTTAGCCGATGCGATAATAATAATGAATAAATGGATAAATAAAAAAATCCTGAAAATTTAGCATAAATTCGTTTGTTTTTTAGTTGTACTACGGATTTTATTTTGAGTGGTTTTTGACTCTATCTTTGTAATAATTGCTGAGATTAGATAAATAATGCGAACTTGTTCTGCTTATAGTATTTATAATATTTTTATCATAAAGACCTTGTGAGTGGTCAACATTAACAATTATGCAATCATATATAATAAGTAATATAAATAATAATAATATAGATGTACTCGCTTCAGCGGTACATATACTTTAATTGGAACGATACTAAATAATATAGATAATAAATAATATAAAGGCGATTGATATTATTAAAGTATTTTTTTTTATTGATTCCGTAAATTGTTTTACAATATATAAGAATTTTCTTACTATTATAGAATTTTCTTACTATTTTTTTACTATTATAGAATTTTCTTACTATTATAGATAAATAATAGTGTTTTATTACTAATGTACATAACATACTCAGCCATATCACGCCTTCATTTTCATTGAACACACTTTAGTATTTAAGGCGGACAAAAAGGTTATTGACAAATTAGTGCGAAGACAATTAGCGACGAAAAATCACTTTTTAACTAAGGTCACTTTATACTACTGTATAAAGTAATTTACTACAGTTTGAAATAACAAATGAGGAAAACTACTAATGAAGTGATAAGAAAATTAATTAAGACGAAACTACTCATTCCGTTTACTGGCTATGGGAATACCGATTTCATCTTATTTAAAGAGGATTCAAGGGATTATTGAGAACCGGATGGAAAGCAAGGGTAAGCCAGTTTGAGCGCGTATGGCCTTTGGATAAGTATGTGCTTTGATACATACCACCCTCATATGAGACAGTGATGTTATTATAGATAATTCGGTTTGTAATATAAATTGGAGAATTAAGAATTTCAGATTATAACGATTGCCTATAGAAGGAACTGTTTGATTTAGTTGATAGAGTGCTTGGTATGTATCCTAATGAGCTCACCGATGAATTAAATAATTAAAAATCTCTAGCCCAACTTTTTAGACGCCTCATAGGATTTTTGGGAATAGAGTGTGATGCAAGTGTATTAAGTGGGCATGGAGTTGTCTATGAAAGCATAGGAATCTGGTTTAGGCCAAATCAGCAACATATGGAACACTAAAAGCTTTATGGATAAGTTTGTTTGTGACATAATAAGGAGCATTGAGGTTTTGTGCAAATGATTTAGGACTCTAAGGATTGGATACGAGAAGAATTGGAAGGTTCAGTGGAACCCCAAAGCTCAACTCCGTATGTCCAAATGGATCTAATTACTGTCATGTAAATAAGTCTTTTGTAATATATTTTTAGCTTTGAACACTTGTCTAGTAAATGTTAATGTAGTCGAAAACGATGAGCAGTTTCTTGTCTTTTAAGTCTGGTAATAAACTTGATTTATTCTTGTCAGTATTGAAGCTGTTTATTATAACTTTGTGAAAAGTCCTCTTATCGGTCAAAGTACCTAAATCCGTCTTAAAGTGGTTTAAATATATAGCGAAAGATAGCATTAGTTAAGTATAAAAAATATTATAATCATCTAAAATCTCGGTTTCCTGATTGTTCCATGATTATGATTCCGGATTGTAAAATTCCACTCTTCAATTGTTATGTTATTAAATACAATTATGTATATTGTTATTTAGATTTAATTATAACTGCTTGTTTTATTGCGCGCTCTTTTCTGCTCCATTCGTGCAAAATCACTAAAACATTAGTTGCATGTTTAACAGTTTTGAGCCTGATAATTGAAATCCCTTAGATTACTGTTGCCTTTTTTTTTTTATTAATTTAAATCTCATGGCAAGGTTTTTATTGTTTGACACGTGTTTATTTTTATTTAAATTCTATGTTCTAACATCATATAATTTATTTCAGGTAAATAAAAAGATCCTTTGCTAACGTGCCTAGCCTGTTGGTCGAACTACTGTTGGTTCTCTAATTACAAGTGAGTTGATTTCTATTTCTTATAAAGGTTTAAAATTCAATGAATCCGTGTTGTGGTTATCAGTTATTTATTTTTATAATTTTTCAAAATAAAAAAATAAATAACATTTATTTCATTCCAACGATGTTCCTTTTATTTTTATTTTTTCCGCATCTTATGCATTGTTTTATTATATGCTTAATTTATTTTTTTAATTCAACATTTCAGGATGGTATGTGTCTATAAAACGGTAAAGTGCTACAAAAAAAAAAAAATAATAAAAAAAAAATATATTCTGTGGATTGGCAAAATATGTTGTTATTCATCTAATATTTTACTGTTTTGTCTGTTGATGATCGTTGGATAACAATATTATTTTAAGGATTCGATTTGATAGTGATATTTTCTAGTGCATTCAAGTTTCTTATGACATATCTGTGGCACCTATGAATCGTGTGTTAAATATACTTCTGTGTATTTTAGACTAGGGATATCACCAGACACGATGTATTCGTTTAATGGAATAAATCATGCGACTATCACAGTGGTGACTACTCCCTTTGAGAATCCTTGTGTAAAAAATTCCAAATTTGAGTTCCGTTTTTTCGGAAATATGATTTTTGCACTTGACAGACTATTCACAAGAGCCACAGATATATTCTGGTTGGCAGTGATCAAAATAGTTGTCTGTTTATTGTTATCAAGAAGTAGTAATCTCTTCTCAAAAGTAGGCAGTTCACCTGGTTATCATAATCGTGTTACTTAAATGTTAGTACATTTTTCCTTTTTAAATATGATTAAATATTAATTCACTACTGCATAAAACAAAATGCGTTTATTAAATGTGAAGGATAATGAGCAAAATGATATTTTATTGTCTTGTATAGCAGTTACTTCAATGATTGTTGAATATTATAAGGCCATCTTCTTTTCAGGGTTACTGCGAATCGAATGGAAAGCAGGTTTTGTGATTATGGGGTTTAAGTTATTGTCTTATTATCAAAGGATAGGTTTGGTTCCGAATCAGTTACATTAGATTGTAAATTGATATCATTATAGTTAAGTTTATTTGTGATTTATAAAATAGCTTTGAGGATTTCAGATTTAGACAGTAAATATTGGATATGAAATTAATTGGATTGTTTTGTGGAGCTTCAAAGCTCTGCTCCATATGTCCAAAGAGGTCTGTTTACTGTCAGGTAAATGAGTCATTTGTAATCAATCGGAATCTTTGAACATGTATCTCATAAATGATGGACTAGCCGACGAGTTGTTTCTAGTCGTTTAAGTCTTATATGTGGTTTCAATGTAACACGTTTATGCAGGCGGAGCCCGAGGTCAGTTTGGATCGTTTTCTGCTGAAGTCCCTAATATAGAAAGCTGGGTCTAGGCGATTGTAGATTGTTTTCTGCATCTGATCAAATGAGCCAGCTTCTCCATTCAAGTCCTGAGTAACTGTGGCGCTCCCTCTTAGCTTTCACTAGGTTCTCACACTGGTGATGCGGCTGAGAGAACAGCGCTGGGATTACTGGGGGCCTGGCTTGCCCTTCCATAAGTTGGAGGACAAGCTTTGTCTGCCCTGGGATGTTTGTGTGCATTGAATATATAAGTGTGATTGTGCCTTTAATTTAATTCATTTTTTTTTAATTGTTTATTTTTTAATGGTATTTTTTTTCTGCTCCTTTATTTTTACTATTGTTTATATTGTACTTTTATTTTCTGATTTATTATATATTAATATCTTGTATAGTCAGAGGATTTTTCTGTCTTTTTATTTTATTTAATTGTACATATTGTATGAATGGATCCATTGTCATAAATATTTTTCATTGCCCTTTAAGAGGCAGCTTGTAATATTTATTCAATAAAAAAATTATTGTCCATCTGCATGCTCCGTTTGAGTTGGAGCAATCATTGACGATTAGGACGTGGTCGCATCCGGGATTTAAGTGCATTGAGACAACGATGATGTGTGGAGTTGTTAAGCAACATATTTCTTCCAAATTTTTGCAATTGATCCTTCGCTCTGTAGAAAATCATCTTCATTCTCCGGGTGCTTCGGATATTATAGAAATCGCTGCTGGCATCGTTGGAGAACTTCCTATCGAATTGGTTGCTTGTCAAACGTCTCCAATAGTGTTCATTTTGTCTAGTTGAGGATCTTCCATTATTAGTGGTTAAAGACATTGCAGATGGCATCCACTAGTTGAACCGTTTTCTTTTTACGGAACAAAACAGTATAACCATTAGTATCCAGAGTTTCTATCTTAATATATTCATTGGGATGGTTTAAGAGTTACTTAGTTTACTAAATCCATTATACAGTTGAAAAATAAAGTTAGAAACTAATACGGAATAATTGTATAACATTAATATACATCTAACAAATACTTGAACTTGGTGCCACGTTTACTGCTATAAATAACTGAATGTGCGAACTTCGAAATAAGTAACCTGTTATTTTATGCCGGTTATTTTACAACCATAAAACAGTTGTTTTTATTTACAAGTTTCCTTTATTAGCTGTTCTTCTCTCTACTCATTGGAACGTTTGCCCAAAATTGGCCGCCACCCCTTACATGAAACCAATTTCATAATAGGACGTGTTTTTGGACTAAGATTTTGGATTGGTTTATTATTTATGATATTTTCTGCGTAATTACACTTAAAATAAAGCCATAGTCTACTTATATTATTACTGATTAAAAGAAATATGTGTTTTTTAATTTACGTTTAAGACTTTTTCAATATTCGACAGCTCATATTTTTCAGACTATGATGTATTGACAAAAAAATCTTACAAATAAAGTATAAGTTAATTAATTAGTTTTCAAATTGAATTGTATTGAAGCTAGATATTGAATTAGTTTTTAATATATTTAAAATTCATACCTCCATTAATTAATTTTTTTTTTCTTTTTAGTTTCAGGATGTTTTCCTGACATTTCGATAGATACTTAAGAGACTTCTGTGACCATGACTCACTATAAAAGATAAGACGGAGGTGACACTAGGAGAAATGTCATCGATGAGTGGAAACGTAAAAATTATTTTTGGAAATTGTGGCAAATGCCCTGACATTTAGAGAAATGGGGCGATCTCATTTTAAAATTTAAATATCCAAGACTGAATAGATGATTACCCACTCAATGTCAAGGGCTGTATTGTTTCTATAAAGATATTGTTAAGACTGTTTTTAAATTGAATAAAGGATTATTAAATGTTTCTCATTTATTTATACCATTCAACCTTATTGTTATGATTTTTTGTAATGTAAATGTAATATAATAATAGATTACCTCTGTTCTGTATGTGATTTAAACAAAGTTTATTGATTATTGAAAGTTCTTCCATTCAGATTTAATTTTAAATTATAAAATTTTCTCAAATAACCTTTTTTTTTTCATTTCCGGTGTAGACTTGAAACAATGCAGGGAGGTATATAAATATTTAAAACAATAGGAAGTTTTCTATGGTAATAACAAAATATTACTGTTTAACTTAAAATATATCTGTGTCTATTCATAATAAACAATGAAAAACCAATCAAAAAAAAAAAAAAAAAAAAAAAGAAAAATAATTCTTTAATATTTATAGAGCTGAGTAATAGGGGACATGTAAAAAATCGGTGCTTCTCATTCCTAGATACATTCCAATTTCCTAACTTTGAATTCATGAATAATATTTTTTTTTTTTTTTTTTTTTTTTTTTTTTTTTTTTTTTTTTTTTTTTTTTTTTTTTTTTTTTTTTTTTTTTTTTTTTTTTTTTTTTTTTTTTTTTTTTTTTCCTTTCTTGATAAATGTGTATTCTGGAAACTGCTTTGCTATTCCTGCTACCTCTTTTTCTAATTTCTTAACGATTTATATTCCTGTAAGCCTTCATAAAATAAAAGTGCATTTAGTAAATGCGTGGATAATGCACATAATGACTTGTCAATTGTCTGTGAAGCAACTTACCCATTGGTAGCACCCCAATAAATGTTCTACATTAGAAGGTCCCGATGCCATTTTCTTTTCAGGCGTTTCGGAGGGTTACCTGGAATGAAATGGGTAAGAAGTGGTGAGATACCAGTGGGTTCGAATGATTTTAGAGTTTACTATGAACGGACAGGTATCTGGTTTGGGCTAAATCACCAACATGTGATACATTATGATTTTTATGGGTAACTCTGTTTGTTGCAATGTATTAAGTAATGAAGATTTTTCGAAGGATTTTGAATTGTAAGGATACGAGATGAATTGGATGGTATAGTGGAGCCCCAAAGCTCAACTCCGTATGTTCAAATAGGTCTAATCACAGTCATGTCAATATTTCTCTTTTTATAAAGGTGTGAACGTTTTTTTCTGGTAAATATTAAAGTCGAAAATGACGAGCAGTTTCTTGTTCTTTTAGTATGGTATAGTAAACAAATTTTAATTTATTTCGTGCATCCACCTCCATAAATCATAGTTATAATTTGTGTACCAGTAGTAATTTGTTTTTCATTGAGAAGTCTTATCGTTTATTTTATAAAGCAATTTTTAATAGCGTGGCCACTGGAGGGGAATGCTAACACTGCTCAACTATCAACACAGTGGAAGTGGAAGGGGGGTCTTATTTATTTCTTTGAGGGGTCAGTGGTTGCTGCTTGGTCCCTGTTTGCTCTTTGCTTTGTCCGCTATAATTGATGGCTGAGTGGCTTCTTATGTCTGTCCCTCTGCAAACAACAATATTCCTCATCCTTCCCCGAAAAAATAAAAACTCCATTGTCAAAATAGCTGGGAGATAATAGGAAAAAAGTATAAATCTGTTCTTCATATGTCTATGTACTGTCTGGGTTCGTGGGCTGTGTCAGTTTCTTTGTTAGCAGAATCGATTGTCGCCGATCATTTTATAAAAATAAAACGATGAAAGAAATATACTTTCTTAGGTGATTAAATAAGTTTCATTTGTATGAATTATTCACCCGTTATCATTTTTACCAGATAATAATTTATTTATGTGTGTGTTTGTATATATACACACATGTATACATACACATAAAGTGGCTATAGTATTATTTACCTAAGTAACTTCTTAAATAGAGCATGTATCTTATGATTTTTATATTTTGTGCTAAATCCGAATGTTAACTTTGTCATCATAATAATATTAAATAACCACCGCTGGTGTTCCTCATGGTATTCTAGGTCCTATCCTCTACATGGTGTATACAGCTGACACCACAACTCATCTTACTGTCCTCACCACGTACGCTGATGACACATCTGATGCCATTATCAGTAATGTAATAAACATTCATTCCCTTCATTGCATTCCAAACACTCCGATCTTATTGCAATATCCTGCAAGATAAATCTCATCAAATAACCTCTAACCTTTGTCTTAAACCTATGGATTCTCTGTCTACAATATCCTTTAATGATATTCCATTCATTTCAGTTATGAACTAATACGCTACCTGGGACTCCAGCAGGACAAATGCCTTACTTAAAATCCACATACCTTACTAAAATGACATGAAACTGTTCGTATGTTTTCAGACTTATTTAAAATATACTAGACAAATGTTCAAACCTTCCGATTAATTACAAAAGACTCATTTACTACCAGTGATTTAACCTAATTAATCTTGTATTCAATTCTTATAATCTTGAATCCTTCCTAAAATCCTCAATGCTCCTCGAGTCACAAATAAACTTATCTGCTGATCTTGCCCAAACTAACCGATTCTATAATAGTAAACTGTATAGCCATTCAAATCCACTAGTTTCTCAACTTGTATCCTATTAGATTATCTATAATCCTCCAAGGAAAACAAGGTGGCCAAGAGATCTTCTAATGTAAAGCTTTTATTTTTGAAGTACTACGGATGGGTAGTTCATTACAAGCTATTGAAATGTCATTGTTATCATTTTCTATACATGTTCTCAATGTATATACTGTATACAGTTGTAAACATAAATAAACAATTATATATTTTTTAAATTACTAAAAGTCATTTCCTGTAGGTTTTTATTTCCCTTGTAAAACCATCTATCTAGGGGGCGTTGAAATCGAATATATGCGAATGTAAATTGATAATAAAGATCAAAAAAAAATTTATAGTTTTTCTTACCGTTGCCTTCCTAGTTTAAAGGACTAAACGCGTAGACTAATCATCTACGTGAACTAGGCCTAATTAGTTTGACATTTAAATAATCAATAAATTATACTAAATTTAAGGTTTATTAATTTTGCATAATTATATTTATTTATTTTGTTATTTTCTAAATCCGATTTTTCTTTTTATTTGAAATAAGAAACTGAAAAATTATCATACTTTTTTTTCGGTGTAACATAATTTACAATTCGGATTTATCAATAAAAAAACATTGAATTAAAGTTCAATGTAAAGCGAAATATAATTTTTTTTGGAACGCTCCACATTAATCGAGAAGACTTAACATAAAAACCACGGCTTTTATAAACCGTTGTGATAATACTTCTAGGATTTTGTTCATATTATATAAACTGCCGAGCTACTGAACAACTTAAAGCTTGGTATTTTTGTTAACTTGAGAAGCAATATGAATTAAAAGTTATGAGTTGAAAGGACAGTGTGAGGAGAAGGTGTCGTTCCGGAAGGTGAAGGGAACAGTGTAAGATATTATATTATGAAATTTCCAAGCTTTTTACTTGAGGAAAGTTGTTGAATGTTGAAGAGTTATATAACGTTGCAGGCGCCATTTCTCTACGCTATCTACAGTCAAGTTGGATTATAGAATAACTGTACTTGGCTACTTCTTTTACAAATACTAACAGTCACAATCTTAATATAAATGCTCTAATTCAGTTAATTATTTAGCATAAAGATCTGGTGTCATTGTGGCATGGAATTAGGGTTGATGAATTAATTGCCAGTTCTATTGGAATTATTTTATTAGAATACTATTTTCGAATGCTAAACATAAATCTCAGTTCTTTAAGCTTACAATAAAAAATTATATACCTTATATACCATTATGCATACTTCAAGTGAGGAACTCTAATTGGTTTTACATATTTAGAAAGATGTTATCTAGGTTATGTACATACATTTAATAAACCTCTAATGCAATAAATTAGAAGAAATCGACATTGAATATTGAATGACCCATAACCATTCTCTATATTCAAATAAATCACTCTTATGATTGATTTCTAACTACAGGAGTTAAAGGTGATAAAAAACTCATGTACGAGGGTATTAAATAACTATCCCCGATATACTTGGACTTCAAACATGTTTTCTGACTTGTTTTAAACTAGAATCTTAAACAATGTACTATAAATATTGTCTTACATTTATTCGTGTTTGTGCAATAAAGAATATTTAGAATTTTGTATTGAAGGTGTTATCGGGATTGGGGTAAGTTGAGTATTCTGAGGTTTGATTGAACCCAAAAACTCAGTGCCTGTATAGCTCAGGATTGACATGTAATGTAATGACAAATCATACATATTTATAAAAAAAAAAAAAAAAAATCTAGCATTTTTAATATGTTATTAGGATCCAGTTAAAATCCAAGTTTGAACCCCTTAAAACCTAAAGCTATTTTTATAGTACTTGAAAACCCGCGAATTCGTTTGCACTATTTTATTTTTTTCACCTATATCTCGTAAAGTATGTAAATTTTCTAATATTACATAGTATATTTATAATATTAAAGAGTACTAAATGTGTGACAATTTAAACCTAATCGCAGCTTTGTAGATTTATTAGTTGCGGAGATACAGCTCTCCAAAAAATGGTAATTTTTCACAAAATTTGAGTAATGGTTTCACAAAAATACTTTCGGGAAATCATTTAAAGGCAATTTAATTAGCTTTAATTTGAGACCTAAAATATACCCGTAGGACTAATAGTTTTCTCAGCGATAAGAAAAAATTGGAAAAGCGGATTTGGAGAGCAAATTGTATTGACTGCTTTGACAATCGTGTAAGTCGGTAGGAACCGACATTCTTCTTTTTTAATTTATTGATAAACATAAATATCTATTTCTGTATTTAAAAAGGAATTTCGCTGTTCGCTTTACGAGATATAAGCGAAAAAATAAAAATAGTGCTAAAATCGCTCCAGGTTTTGAGAGCCGCAAACTTGGATTTTAACTACCTTAATGGGTCCTAACAACATATTAAAAAATGGTAGAAACATGCGCTTTTGCGAACTTCGATGTATAATTATACAGAGCTATGGATGGCTGGTCATATGTTCTCATGTCTTCCTTATATGTCCCTCCATTTTTAAAAATTATTTCTTTCTTTTTTAAATCTCGTGTTAATACGTTTTTAAAAAAAATATCGTTTCCTGGATTCTTCTTTTGAATTAACTTTCTTCCTCTATACAGAAACCTTCCCATTAATGAAAAACTGACTTCTCATCGAATTACAGTATGATGCGGCGAATTTCCCGATGCATCAATAACGTATAAACAGATAGATAAAAGTGCACAATACATCATCTGACACGATCCCCTTTTTATGGTAGGTATTATCATTGATGTTGCCGACAACTAGTGATCTGTCGTGGTAATGCTTTCTAAATCCGGTTTTTCTCGAACAATTTCTTTGTTGTCATTGTCTAGATGGATTTTTTTTTTCGCTCACTTTCTCTTGGGTCGTTGTACTTGCTAGTTTTTCTCTAATGGTTGCCGAAAACTCCATTTTAGATTTTTCACCTTTTGGTAATTCAAAATTAGAAAAACATCTCCTGGACTAGATTATGTCTTTTTTATTAAAAGGTTTGGCAAGATTGTGTGTGGTATATATTTACGTAATTTTGAATTAGTTATATGTTCAAATCGCTCTTGGAATAACTATTTCATATTTTGAATTATTATGCATTTTATATATATATATTGAGCTTTCACTGAGTAAACATTACAATCTGCCCTAATTAAGGGCAATAAGTAATAGAGATGATTATGAATCCAATCAGACTATATGTAGAATAAGAAATAAATGGGGGAGATAACGAACGAACCTTCATTTTTAATATTATAGATGAACTTAAAACTAAATTGTTATTTGTCAAATCTTATTTTATCAGTGGTATTTTTCTTCTTTTATTTTTTTTTTCTTTTCTCTAATCCCCTATTATTTTTATTGATTGTTACACAAGTTATTCTTAAAGAGTTGTAATAAAATTTAATTATAATGAGAGTAGAGTAATATTGCGGACAATATTTACTCGAAATAAAATAATGTCAATTTGATGAAGGGAAAGTCGGATATTCTTCCTCCAATAAGCAGGCAGCTTATTATAGGTACATAAACATAATAAATTCATAAAACATACATACACACATAAAACTCCTAAAAATAAAAACAGCAAGTACAATGACCGGAGGGAAAGTGAGCGAATAAGGAGGTAGTAAGGAAAATTACTTCTAGAATTGATGAATTATTGGCCGCTTCAATTGGGATTTTTTTTTTTTTTTTTTTTTTAACTAGTTTTGAATGTTAAACATTTATCATCAGTTCTGCAGAACTGAAAAGACAACCCACCTATCTACCTGACCCTTTCGCCTGTTTACTTACTAGTCTGCAGGTCCTGATATCTTACAGAAGTCCTTTTCATTTTCCCTTTTTATGTGAGTATCAATATGTTTGATTTCTTGCCTTGAATTTTGAAAAAAATGAATAAATATATATATACATATATATACTATGTAGCTAATTGCTGATGTTTTGAAATTTTTTATATGTTTTTAGAACTAATGATGAATGTTAAACATTCGAAACTAATCTTCAAATAAAGAAAAAAATCGATAGACGTGGCAAATTCATCAATTCTAGAGGTCTTGATCCTTCTATACCATCATGCATACCACGAGTAAAATTGCATGAACACAGCCTTATATTGTATTAAAGTGTTATTCTATGATACTATCTCCGGGCTGAGTCACTGTTTGCATGCAATAGTCGACTGAAATTACCAAACCAAAGGAAAGGTTGATTCCGTATTCAGAGGTGAAGATATATTGGACATAGAGAGCGCAGCCTATCTAATCCCATAGGCTATATATGGTGGCGATAAACAGTTCCATCCGAGGGGATACCCCTGCGGAACACCTCACTATATTGTACGCACCATCTGGGTGGCCAGTCTGAAGCATTCGGTAGTATCGAAGTTTGTTATCTACCATCTAGTTAACTTAAACCATTTGCATTTTTGATGGTTCGAAGATTGGAAAGTTTGTAAGTGATCGACTAATTTGCAATTTGATGAAGAGATCTCCCGCGAAGAGGGTGTGGCCTTGCGTCTCTTCTATAAATTAATAAATTAGTGTCGTAAATTTATTTTGATTTTTTATTATTAACTTGTTAATTCCTCGACCGGGAGGGTTCCCGTTGACAGCTTTTAGTATCATCCTGTCTCACTTTTTATTTTAACTTAGTGGGGAAAACCTGGCCTCGTAATTTCATGTTAATTTATTACATAGTGCTTATTTATTATTATTAGGGATGGGTCAATTCTTAAGATAAGAATCGGTATTGAGAATCGATAATCCAAAGACGATTCCTAGGAACCGATTTGTATCGCTGACTTTAGATGTTGGCATTAGTTCTGTTATATCTATTTATGTTATTATACATCAATCCTTCTCCTAATGAACAAGCCTCCTTTGCAAAGAATTAATAACGAAACCCATGCAACTGCTAGCTACACTTGAAGATATTTATTCGTTATTGGAAAATGAAGAAATTAGATTACAATCTCTAATCAACGAAATAATGCCACTCAGACAATAATACGATTTTATTATACATTGTTGTTATTTTCAAGGGACGATATGTCCAAAAATAAAAATAAAAAGTAATTCGTTTTTGAGCTCTAATTTGCTCAGTTAAACAAAATCCAGTGCATCTACAGTGTTTAGTAAAATTTTCCATATCACATCACTGTTATATTATTATTTAGAACAGTGTCTTTAGCACTGTTGAAATTTCGATTTGAACTTAGAACATTAAGTGTAATTTTAAACATACAATGGCATCCTGTTAAAAAGCTAACAAATTAACTATATACGAGGAGGTAACTTTCAAAATGTTGTTCGTCACAGTAATACCACTTTTCAGCAATAACAAAAAACGTATATTATGAGATTTAATTACCCTTCAGAAACTAAAATTCCTAATTAAACTTATAGCATCTAAAAAAACACATTACAACAAGGATCAGAAATATTCTTTACTCCTAAAATTAGCATTTTTAATTTTAAATACAGACAAAACACCACGAAGTGGCTATGTTTTATTTTACAGAAGTCACTGTTTGCTCAAAAGTACGCAAAATAAAAGTTATAATTACATAATAGATGATGTATGTTAATAACACTCATAATTTTTGGGGAATGTTTTCATTTTCTTAGCATTGCATGACATATCAGTCACAAGTTTCATTCTCCTCCACAACATTTTCAACACTTGGAGAGTTAAAAGTACAACTTTGTACCAGTGTAAGCGATTATTGTCAATAATGCGGCTTAGTGGACGAAGCATGGTTTGAACTAAAAACAGGCTATGGGACAAAACACTCTTTGCTTAAAACCCTGATTTGTTTTTACTAGTTTTGGATGGGACAAAGCTTGTTTTGATGTCTAATACTCATCACATATTGTAGGGCTATGAAAAACAAATCTAGTGATACCAAAAACTCAAAAAAACATTTTTTGTGACAAAACACGTTTTGAAAGTTACCTTCTCATACAACTTCATCTAATAATGTGGTTTACAACAAATTTTTGGCTTTATATCGATTGTTATAAAGCTGATTTTGTTTGGTTATAGTATGATATCAAGAAATAAACTTGAAATATGTTTATACCATCCTGGCTGGACTGAATTTAAATAGTAACGTACTAAAGGTTTTATTCTTTATCCTAACAGTACCTTCCTCAATTAGCTGTATTGGATTCGAAGCATTAGTGACTATTATAATGCAAATGAATGGCAGCTTTTTGTGTTCCGAGAGATTTGCTATACCGCGTCGCAGATAGATCACATTCACTACATGTGACAGATGGAATTTTTGACAAATCTGCGACGAATTCCTTTGTATAATTAGTTTATATTGGGTTAGAGAAGTGTTGGTTTAAATTTTATTGTCGTGTATACATTTCTATTGTGCGCTGTTTCACTTCATAGTTAATTACAAATAAGAATTTTTTTTTTGTTTATCATCTAAGGTCAAGCCACATATTTTAGCGCCTCCTAAACACAAATAAAATATTTTCAAAAATTTCAAACTGTTTATAACCCGTGCTGTTAGAAATTTATTAAAAACTGACACCACAAAATATATGAAGGCCTGAGTCTAATAAACAAGTACTTAGAATGTGTATTCAATCTTATTCGTATGTATAGCAAAAATATGAACGTATTGGGCTGGAAATATTTTGGCACAAGACGGAATCATTGTCTCTTACTATGCAAAAGTTTCGGGTTCAGCTAACAGCAAACAAGCTTGGAACAAAGAGAAAAATGCAACCAAAGACAATTTATTTATTTACACTATTTAATGTTATTTACTACTGTATAAATTATATTCAACAAGTAAATATGAGGAAAATTACGACAATGACATTCCAATAACATGTAAAGAACTACTCATAGTAACAGTAAAAGTTACATTAGGAGATCTCTAGGACATCTTTTTGAATGCCTCAGAGAATGGTTTGGAACAAATAAGCAACAAATAGAACATTAACATCTGTATGGATAAGTTTGTTTGTGACATAATAAGGAACATAGAGGATTTTACGAAATATTTTGGATTGCCAGGAATGGATACGAGGAGAATTGTTATGTTTAATGGAGCCCCAAAGCTCAACTCCGTATGTCCAAATGGTTCTAATTACTGTCATGACAATAAGTATTTTGTAATTTATTGGAGGCTTTCCTCCAGCCAACGCTGAAGTGTTGGAGTTTCTTGTATTTCATGTTTGGTATTTAAAGACAATTTATGAATCGTTTTAACTTTATATTATTTCCCCCTAGTGAGCCAGACTTGACTCTAATAGGTTGAGCTAAGAAAAAAGACAATAATCGTATAGGACGTGTTTATTTTATTTTATTTTATTTTTTTTACGTATACAACCTGCCTCAAATGTAACAATAAGTAATATGGATGACCCTATTCCATTCACACAATATATACAATAAGAAATAAAGGAAAAATTAGGGGAAAAAACTATAAACAAAACAGTAAAATAAAATAACTATGCAACGTTTATAGTTCAGCTAAATGTTTCGGGCACACTTAGATCACCTAATTGTTGATATTCTAAATATTTCATTTGATTAGCATTTTGTTGAAAATATGTATATTTTTTATTAAAAAGCATCAGGATTGATGAATTAGTTGCTTCTTCTATTGGCATTCTTTTTTTTTGAAAAATAGTTTCGAATGTCACACATTCATCATCAGTTCTGAAAACATATAAAAAACTTGAAAACATCAGCACTTTTTTACATATAGTTCTTACGACAAAGGCCCGTGAATCATATTTTTACACACGATATAAAAAAGCAAAGGATCGACATTTTGATTTAGTAATAATTTGTATTCGGCAGAAATAACTTTATTGATTTGATCTGGTTGGATGTTGATTTCGAACTACAAAAGTATATGATAGTGTGGCAAACCTCGGTCCTGCCTCTCAAAATTGTACATTTAAATTTTAGTTATTCTAAATTTTACCATTGCAAACCTTTCTAGAATTATAAAAATTATTTATTTAGATGTCGGTACAGATAGGTTTAGTTTACCATTGTTAACTCTATTGTGGAATGGCGCTATACACAATCGGTCGATTTTCAAGCTTCACTGGGATCCACATATCGCACACCATATTTAAATATTTTTTTATTAATTTTCTTTATAGTTTAATGAGTAAATTTTATCATCGATTTCAAGCTGTTTTGTAGCCTCTCGTGTAGAATGGCACTCCCCACCTATCGGTCAATTTTCATACTGCACTGTTGTCCACATATACTTTTTTAATAAAATATAAATTAAAAATCAGTAGATTTTAATATTGCTAAACCTTCTTAGAACTATGATAATGATGTAGTTAATATTTAGTACAGATTGGTTCAGTAATATTCGCGGTTAGTGATCACAAACGAAAAATGGCTTGTCCTTTTTTATAATAGTATAAGTTATTATTATAGTAAATTTTCTAATTTTAAATCTTTCAAGAACTATGAAGATGATGTAGTTAAAATTTGGTTCATATAGGTTCATTAGTTTTTACTAAAACGCTATTGTCGCTTGCCACATATTCGATTTTTAAATTTCACTGGAATCCACACGTCACACCACATATTTATAGCTTTTTGGATAACAAATTAATTTGATTTAGTAATTTTATTATCAATTTCTAGCTATAATTAACACTGGATCATTGTAACCTCTCTTGAATGGCGCTCGCTTTACTACCCACTACATATTTATCGCTTTATAAAACAGTAATTTAAGAGAAATATACAATAATTTTTTTTTTCATTAGAAATAAAATTAAATACGTATAACAATGAGCGTAATAGCAACCTTCGGTTTTTATTGTTATTATCATTCTAAATGTTATTTATGGAAGGAACGTAAGTATCTTGTATTATGCTGTTAGATATTAGAAAGTGCTCAACTATTTGCTATTAATAGCTAGGTTTATGTTTAGCTTTCCACAGATCAAAGCTACATTTTTGGGATTTTAATGTACCTCTATGTATTTATATTATTTTTTTATTATTATTTAAGAAATTATTTTTCCAGTTTACTTATTAATAATATGAATAAAATTGAGATTTTTTCCTCAAGTCCATAAAGTATTTGTCAAAGGTATAAAGAAAACATAGTAATTAGTATTATAAATTTAGTTATCCTACGTTCAATACTTCGTTTTGTTCTTAAATTTTTATACATCTCTCTCTGTTCATTTTTTTGTCATCATTCGTTTCTTGCCTAATCATCTTTATTATAGCCTATTATAAATTAATTGGTAATTTTGTTTGGAATTATGTTGAAGAAGGTATAATTGATAAAAATAAAATTTCGGCATTCCGTTCCTAAATGAATATATTTAACATAAAACTAGGTGTTTCGGGATAGATTTTTCTCATCTTGAAGTTCGGCCTTTAAAATAATTTAACCCATTAAGGCTAGATTAGTTGAAACTTTTGATGTTTCTCCGAAAAAAATATTTTTTAAGTAGTTTAATTAAAATAGAAAAGTAACTTTTTTTTTGTTCAGCCATAATGACGGCAGATTACATATACATTGGCCTGTAGAATATATAATATATTGTGTTTTTCAGAGATAGATAAAGTGATGTATTTATTAGTGTTACAATAAAACTGTTTGATGAAAATTTTTATTGCAATTGTTTGAATCATAAAATCCTTCAAAGGTATAAAAAATTAGTTTTACAAAAAAAAAAAAAATCTATTTTTTTACTTGTGGTATGCTATTAAGCAATCTGAGTGTAATTTAACATTTTATCGCTCACACAATTTTAGTGTAGCAACCCTTATTTGACTAAAATTGACGTTTAAATCTCACTACTCATTAGCATTAAAAAATTAATATTATTTTTCTAAGGATTAAAAAAAAAAAATTTTTTTAAATATTCCAAAACCAGGTAAGTCCATTTTCAAACATTGTTTATAGCTGCTCGAAAATACGATAGGTATGCTATTTTTTGTATATGATTTAACTACTTTTTTGAGAAAACCTAAAAGATATACTAGAAATACTATTTAATAAAAATAAATCCTGGAAATTGGAATTGATTGATTTTTGAATTACACACCTCATTTTTAATAATTACTAACCTGATATAATAAAATAGAAAAATATTTGAACTTATACGTAACATATATACATATATCACATTTTTTTGTAATTATTAATAATTTAAATATACCTATCGTATTTTTAAAAATTTTACATTTAATATATTCAAAACCATGTCATTTTTTAAAATGTGTCAGGTTTCTTAGATTAAAACTATAGTTTGCGTTAGTGTAGTTTTAAACTTAGATGTGTTAATTTTTAATAATGACATTGTTCTGATTATATTGAAAGAAATCTGATTAAGAAATCATAGGTGGAAACTGTTAGTTATTGTAAAAATGATTACATGTTATATATTCACAGTTACTTGTTGAGTTAAATTGTTTTTGATATCGTACTTTAAGATAGTAATTTTTTCCGAAAAGTTTTGTGATATTTTAAATATATTCATTGTTTAAAATCGAAATTCACTTGCATCTCCAAAGAAACCCCGAAAAATTGAAAAAAAAACTGTTTACCCTCCTCAAAGAAAATAATTTGTATCAACTAATATAATGAAGAATTTTAATAACAATTGTAATGTAATGGTTCCTCTAGCCTTGTTGTACACGGTACCTAAAATAGTAATCAAATATATATATTCAGTAAGTTATAGAATTCCTAAGTAATATTTATACTAATTGTAAGTAGTGTAAATTTTAATACGATCAAATAATTATAAAAAGAAATTGCTATTTAACTTTTATTTCCTTCTTCATTCTCAAAAGAAATATGTTGACAATTAATGTCACATTATATATAAACTGATAAAGCCTGAACGACTGGTTGCATAAGAAAAAAGTGTTATATATCGTCTATTAGATGCATGATGTAAAGCGTAATCTGGATTGCTAAGTGGGACTTAACATTGCATCAGAGTGACACACGCAACAAAATTTCTCCTGCAGTTAAATTGGAGTGCAAGGACGCAGATAGTGCAATGGGGTTGGTGAAGATGGGCCGATTCCTAATGAAAGGTTGTGCAGTAGTCTAACGTTTCTTCTTCCTTGTTGGCTTCTTGCCTTGAAGGTGTTACCCATCTTTACCGCTATACATTTTATTATTTTAGCGGTGTTAAATTCACTATATACTTTTCTGTTTTATTTATTCTTTGATTATAATTATTCTATTTTTATGGGGTTTTTTTTTTTGTTTGTTTTCTAATCGTTTCAAAAAGAAAAAATGTTTATAGTCGGTATTTCTTTATTTTGGTTTTTGGCTTTTTCGTTTTTTCGAGTCATCATTAGATATGTTCTATGACTAACTACATATATAATTATTTTATACATATTAACTACGAAAAAATTATTAGAATTCATTTAAGAAAATTGACCTTCAGAGTTGTCCTTAAACGTTTTTATAAGTATTTTCAGATATTCGTAACTGTTCTAATGGTTTCATTCTATGGGATTTTGATTTCTAATATAAAAAAGACCATGTTGACGTACAACAGGCACAATGTATTTTGTTGGGCCAATATATGTACCAGAAAATATTATACTTTTCTCGACGATCTTGTTAAATAGAAATTTTGTTGTATGGAATAAACGCAGACGTTCAAGGTATTTTAAATTTTTTGCCGGAAAACTAAACTAGATTCTCTGTTTTTAAAGTGTATCAAATCCTAAATCAGGCAAACCAGAAAGCGTATAGGTTAGTATTGCAATCTAATCCGTTGATAAAAAAAAAAAAGGTTTTATGCCTAAGGCTAGCGCACACTATTGACGAAGCGCAAAGCGCTCTGCTCCGTTCTGTCACTAGTTCGCGCTTGCCTTGAAGGCTCATTTTCCTGGTTGCCGGTTACGGTAGATCACTCATTTTTGGTTGTGTCTTTGAACTCTGAATGGAAAGATGTCACTCCAATTGAATAAGAATTTTTGGCTATGTAATAATCTGCTATAATAATCACATTTGTATACCACATTGTTCCTGCTGAGTGCTACGTGACAGGCTGTTCTATCACGCAAGAAGCTTGATGCGGAATCGTGCTATGTTTAAGTCTAAGAAGGATCAGTTATCTTCTATTACTCTATTCAACTAGGGTCATTGGTTTTGCTGGTAGATATATAAATTCCATATTACCAATCTGAAAAATTTATAAAATATATACATACCAGGCTAAGGCGACAAAAATGTTTTCGACTTCTTCAACATTTACTGGAATAACGTTTAAACCACCCGACTAATTTTAGATAACTCATTTACATGACAGGAACTAGAGCTATTTGAACATACTGAGTTGAGATTTGGGGCCCCACTAAACCCTCCAATTAATCTCATATCCAATCCTCAATGCACCTTACTTTGTCTCAAATAAACTTATCCATGAAGTTCTTAATGTTCTACATGATTTTGCCCAAATCAGATAGCTATCCTTTCAAGATAAACTCCATTGCTATTCAAATCCATTAGTCTCAACTCCCATTCTATGTAAAGAACCCTCCGAGGTGTCTGAAAAGAAGATGGCCTTCGGACATTCTAATATAGAACTTTTATTGAAGTTCTTCATTATCTTCGAATTTACTTAATGTATTTTTATTTTATTGTATACAGTTGTAAATCTCAATAAATAGAAAAAAAAAATCAAATGTGTTATGTCAATTTTTTTAAATCAGTAACAACTACTGGATAAGGAGTTTAATTCGAATGGAAGGGATGGATATTTTGTTGCCACGTGAGGTCATGAATAATTTTCAAAAATCCTTGGCTGTCTAGGAAGTTATCTCTTAATTTGAAAATTGGGGACTTATAGAGTTAAATTTTCTTCATAGGTGAATGATCACGCATGAAATCGACTGCTAGAAACACGCATGCTAAGTAAAGTAACATAAAATTGACATAAAAAAATGAACATGGATGGAAAGATCTCATAACAATAGTAGGAAATTTTAATGGATTAAGTGTACTTGAGAGACATTGAGAAAATGATGCTGAAAAATTTGTATGTATGTCTAGAGAGATTGGATTTCATTTGATATCAAGGTGAGTACTCCCGCTGATCACTTCATATCTGGAAGGCACCTAGCAGGAAAGAAAAATCAAATCATGAAGACCTTAACCCCTGCTTATTATAATTATTTCCCGCCTTGGATAAAGGTAATTGACCTAGTAGAAGTTTATTGCAGTGTATACATAGTATGCTTAGTAGTAGATAGGTTTGAAACGAATGCATCAGCCTTGACTGAGCTCAATGTAATATCTAAAAAATAATATATCATTGCAAAATCTACTTCGCAGCTGCAGTTACTACACATTAAATTATAGCTGCAGTGTAAATTCTCATCATTCTGTTCGGAATGACCCGTAGTAGCCTTCGATATGAAATATTGCTCCTGCAGCATGACCTCGCTACCTGGATGACTATTGTATCCTCGACTTTTCCTCTCATTATAAATAAATCAATGCGAACAATTTTATCGACACTGCAAAGATTCGAATGCAGTTGCAGTCACTCTACGTTGAATTACGACTTCATTATATATTCTCATTGATTGATTCCTCAATGAGTGCGGAACGTAACTCAAGGTAGACTTGAGAAAAATACTGTAGAATGACCTCGATGCATCGATGACTACTCGGCTAAGTTTACATAATTTTACATTTTTATAATGAAATCTAAAACTGAACCCCTTCAATATTTCTTATTTAGGCATAATAAAATAATCCGATTTCATTCAGTGGTCATATTCATTAAAAGATAAACAATTAAGGAGTTATCTATCAAAACTGAACATGCCCACTTTCGGTCCAATTTCTTCTTTCTATTCTTTTTTTCCTTGTTAAGCCTTACACTACTATACGTTGTTTTCGCTAGTATGCATCAATTAATGATTTAAACAATATACAGTGGTCAATTCCAATTATTCGGATTGATTTGAAGAAAAACAAAAATTTTTTTTAAGAGTTTATTAAAAGGCATTGTAAACCGTGGTTCGGAGTTCACGTAAGATATGATAGGTCCCGTCTTTTTCGTTTTCATGACACAATAAATGACGTAAAACTAAATAAACCAAGGCAGCTACAGAAACTGCATCTTAGAATTAGGGGCGTAGCCCACACGCCTCATAACCGTCAAGTTCTGAGTAAACGTTCCTAGTGAAATTAGGTGCATAGCACATCCATCCATCCTACCTACACGGGTTTTGCCCAGCCTGTGCTGCCGTTGCGTGTGGTGCCTTTATAAACTTCAAGAGTTATGGCACCTAAAAGAAAACGTATTGTATTAACTGTGACCTAATACTGCTCATTGTAGAACGTCTTAGTAATGGGAATCTGGGGAAAAAAAATACTGGATGAGTTCTGTGTCGGAATATCCACGATTTCCGACATGCTAACTAGACTTTGTTGTTACATAAAAATTGTTTTTTATATAAAGCCACATTTTTAATTATTCAATAATATAAATCGTTAAACATGGCATATGACTGTATTTTTTTATGTCAATAAACTAATTCAATAGTAAATCTGATTATCGGGCCCAAATTAATCCGGATAATCGGAGTTCCACTGTAATTGTTTTGGGCTACCCAGCAGTGGGAGGACTGGTGTAAGTTTGTGCCCTTTTTAAACAATTTCCTGAAGTGGGATATGTTTAGTTTTGAAAGATAACAATGGCAATAAACCACTTGAGATAGGCATGATGGTTTAGAATTAACAATACATCTAGTATTGACGTTGGTTATGTCACATTTATTTTTCAAATACAATCTAGTTCAGTTATGAAGGAGTTATGTGCAAAATCTGAATATTTCGAAACAACTAAAAAATACATACTTATATGAAGAAGATTGAGGGGCATGTAATATTTTCCTGGTAAAGAAAAATATATTAAAAAAATAAAAACAAAAAGAAATTTAAACATAAATTACTCAAAATTGTGTTTTGTTATATAATCCCTTCATCCACAAAACCCTTCAATTAATATCAGTTCAGTGAATAACAGGAAAATATTATTTCAACGTAAAATTATTTATTGTTTACTCATAAATTAAATTAATTAAAAATATAAATTATATTTGTGGATCATTGATAAAATTATTCTGGTCCTTCTTCATTGCTATCACTCAGTTTGTAAGAATGAAATAACACGTTTGAGGTTACTGAAAAATATTTTTAATAATTTGGATTTGAATTTATTGAAGTACCTAAACAAAAAACGAAATTTATTCAATCGAACTTTTCGTGTCGATTCTATTTCTTTCACATTTCAAGAATGTGCAACCATGCCTAATGTAGTTCTCCCTTCAATAACTTACTGTTTGCAGCCTGGTTATTTAGCTACTGGTCTAGCTTGCCACTTTATAAATATCTCGAAACAACGTAATAAGGTGAATGTCCTCCCTCTACATTTCTGACGTACGACATCCTAATGCTACTTCTCTGTAGATGCCACTCATCCAGGACTGTAATAATAAAATATGGAAGACGAATTTGGAAACGATGCCGTGCTCTGATTATAACAAAATATCCAAACTATTTAACGCTACTAGATCAAAGAGCTGTGCCAAAAATAAAGAGCTCATTTGTTGAGAGGTACCCCTGATGGTGGCGGCCCCATTTCCTAGACCCAAATTGACCTGGCCAGGTAGCGAAGCATCTTGGACCAGCTGGCTCCTAGCCCACAGCTCAGCTCCAGGCAGTCTCTATTTAGGACCTGCAGGCAATATTTACCACCGTCTAGGAGAGAGTCTTCTCTCAGGACATTCCTCTACTTCTGATACTTGTAGGATCGTTGCGGAACCCTTCGCCCACTGGGCAAACTCTAAGCAATATAAGCGCCCTGCATCTTTGATCATGGGGCCATTTTTGTAGTAGTTTTCAAACGAGAGGGTTTATTGGGTGAGATTGAGAAATTACACTCTCAAGTTCAAAAAACTTTATATGGTAAAGTACCGATGTTTTGACCTGCTTTGCAAATATTGTTCAGCGCTAAATGTAACAAAAAATGGACGTGACCAAATCGAACAAAGTAAATTAATTTACCAATGAATATCGAAAGTGTTAATTACAGAATTGAATATGAAAAAAATATCAAGGTCTGGTTATAAGATACAATATCTAATTGTAATGGTTTTGTTTGAATGATACAATTTTAATTACAGAATTTTGAATATAAAAAGGGATAAACTGTATATGCAAATTTATATCTTTTCATATTTAAAAAACTTGAAATACGATTTTTTTTTTTTTTTTTTTTTTTTTTTTTTTTATGGGATATGTTTTTTAGCTTGGGGTCTAGTTTTCTTGAGTAACTTTTTTTGTCACTTCCAAAATACCTTTTGTTATTTATTATTTGTCGCTAAGACCTAACGTTTAGGAGCTATATTGGCTTCAATGAAAGAAGTAATGTTTTGCCAACATTTTATAAGTTTGAAGCTTCTTTGACACGCTCTAGATCTGTTGGTGTAGCTCGATTCAAACATTTGACGACAGTTTCTTCATTAACAGTAGATTATAGATAGACATATCCATAATATGTTTTTTATTCCTGTCTGGGAGATTCATATTCTTTTTTAGATACATATTCCCAACTGTACAAAATTAAAAAAAAAAATACAATGAGCAGAACAGTAGAAACCATAATTTAATGGCTCATTAATATCTTGTACAGCAACTACCCATTGGCAGCACTGCGATAAAATGTAAAAGTTTCTATATTAGTCCACGTATCAGGTGTCATGTAAGTATGGTAGCAAATCTAATTAATAATATAAATTTTCAAAGCAATTAAAACAGATTTAATGTGGTTTAGTTGATTTGTTAGGGTTGAACTAAACACTCCAATTCTTCACGTAACCTATCGTTACAATCCATAATCTCCCGTAAAATCCTCCGTGCTCTTTAATATGTTACAAATATACTTAATCACAAAGATCTATTTGTCCAATATGTTTTCAGATATATTGCAAAAAAAAAAAAAAAAAAAAAAAAAACCCCGATCTCTATAAAGTGGGTACCCTTAATTGGAGGAAAAAACCTGGTGGTTGGTCGGCCAAATCTCCTGCTTTTACAACGGTTGGCCTAGTATCAGTACATCCTTACCGAAGTAATCTAACATCATAACATACCATATGCTTCGTTCTACATTCCCATTTCCGTATTATACTAATGTCGTACTTAGCTCTTTAGCGTAGTTAAATTCGTACCTTGGTCACCACTTTCAATCGGACCTTTGATAGTGCCCAAATGGTATCTGATTGACCTGGCCTCTCATATCGACATGACACTACCATTTTGGTTTGTCGAGTTGTGCAGGCGTTGCCGGGAATTCCCCTTTCACCTCCCGCCCTTTTATTCTCCAGCCCACGTCTCGGCACTCATTGACAGTTCTTTAGATTGTTAGGGCTGGAACTTCTATATGTGGAATCGGACTCGGCTCATTCGATTGACAACTGCTGTAGATTGTATCGATTTATCATTCGAACAGAAGAAAGAGGTCTAGACTTATGACAGGAGCACTTTGTATGGAAGTCCCTAAGCATTTGAAAAGGAATAAGGACTCATGTAACCTTACAATTTATTTTTTATACCTCGTTTAAACAGACTTTAAAAATGATGGAAAAGACAAGGTTAATCATTATTCGCTTGAGGCTTCTGAAAAGAAAATATCAGGACCTGATTATGATTCAGTGTTATCGGACTATAATTGCGGTTCCTTAATACATCAAACTAATACAGAATATACATTTTTACTTATTTTTATTGTTATAAATTTCAAAATAATTGTTATAATATTAAATCAATATTCGAACGGTAATATTGCGTGCATTACCTTATGTTGTTGATTTTCAAATTTGCTTTACATATATTAAAATTATCTGATTTCAGATTTTTTTTTTTTTTTTAATATTTTAAAATTTTTATGAAAACTAAGTATGTGCATAAACCACTGTGCTAAACAATGCGAATTTGAAATTAACTTGGATGTACTTCATATGGAAAAGGAGAAGAGAAATATTAGAACAGTATGTTGGAACACAACGTAGATACGAATTCGTGTCCTTGTACTGCAAGGCGCCTCAACATGTACCTATACGTACTAGTACAAATAATATAGCGTGCAAATAGAATTACATCCAGGGAACCATCAATCAAATAAAGAAATATTTGACGTTAGTGTGTTCCATTGTAATTATATATTGTTGAAATACCTTGAACAACTTAGCAAAAGTAAATCATAGGAGTCCTTGTGCCAATTAGCTAGTCACCTTTCCTAGCTGTCGCCTCACATAAATAGTAACTAGGTGATTGATACACTCAAATTACATAGTTAATGTATACATTAACCTATTGCACATATTCCGTACAATAATTAATGAAATAGTATGTTTGGTTCTCTTATTGCATTTCTAAATAACACCAATAATATTGACACTCATGCAGAACTAGTCGAAATGATTATTATCTTTAAAATTACTCTGTCTTGGAATACCTCTTTCATGTATTTTGTGTCACATGTACCACTAGTCTTTTCCCAATAAAACGTAGAGCAGGAAAGATGTGAATCAATTAAATACTCTTTGGTGTCTACATACCTTGCCTGTTTTTGAGACCATTTAACTAATCAGGAATCTTATTTTTAAAATAAATATTCCTTATGAGTTTTAAACCTCCTAAAGATCGATTTCATGTTTTACGTGCTATTCATAATTTTTCACCATTTGATTCATACTTGTAATTATTTGTTGTAATAAACCACTTTTAATCTAGCTAGCTAGGAAAAAAAAATTCTATTAGGTATAAATATTAAAAGTTAACTTTTTAGTCTATTATGTTACGTAAATATAATGTTGAATTAATCAATTTTTTATTTTTTTGGGGAGCTTTATCCTTATCTACTCCAGCATATGCAAAAATAACGGGTTATCCCGCAGGTTAACAACCTATTCTTGCCATGGTGGAAAGGTCAAGATTTATTTCATGGATCCGCCACGAAATAAATTTTAACCCTTTCAGGTGGGATTCGAACGCACGACCTTCTGTACCGAGCGCTCCAACTCGCTCGGCCATTGGGTCCGAAGTCAATTTTAAATACCTCTTTTTATTTATTTATTCTCAAATTTTATAAATCAATATTAATATGAATGTTATATATAAGCCGCGAGTGTGATGTAAAATTAAAAGCAACATAATTCATAAGGGATAAGCTGGTAGTACTTAGCTGAGCAATCTGCAGTACTTCGCTGCGGTAGTGGTTTTGTCTCATAATATTCTTGTTAAATTTCCATTTAAACTGAGTCAGTTCATATTTTATAAGCTTCTTGACTCTGCTATTAATCTCGAATTTCAGATTTCTTTTTTAGGAAAAGATTTTATTGAATAAATATTACAATCTGCCTCACTTAAAATAAGTAATTAGTAATATGGTTATAAATCCATTCATGCAATATGTACAATAAAAATAAATAATATGAAACCTTTGACTATGCAGTACATGAAATGGAATAAAATAAATTAAAAACAAAAGTATTGCAAAAGTCTGTAAAATATATGTCTCCGAACCAATCCTTTCCCCTCCCCATATAGAGGAATAAACCAACCAAAAAGAGATCCCAGCGCTACTCTTCCAGCTGCGTCATTGGTTTCAAAACCCAGTGTTGGCTGAGTAACTCTTATTAACTCTTCTCGTATCCAACTCATACAATTCAAAACCTTCGTTAAATGCTGAATGTCAGAAATAAACTAATCCATAAATATCTTAATATTCCATAAATTGCTGATTTGGCCAAACCAGATAAATATCCTTTCATTATAAACTCCATTAAAGTCAATTAGGATTGATGAATTAATTGCCACTTCTATGGAGATTATTTTATTAGAAAACTAGTTTCGAATGCTAAACATTCATCTTCAGTTCTAAAACATTCAAATTTTTTTTAAAACACATCAGTACTATGTTACATAGATTATATATACTAAAGTTTTTAAAAAGGTAAGACAAGAAATCAAACATGGGCGCTCACCTTAGAGGTAACTAAAACAGAAATGGACTTCTCACTGAATTCGTGAGAAGAAGGGAGCAGGTAGGTTAAATTTTAGATATAAATGAATCCTTTGCCGCCCCGTCTCTACGGCCTACCCAAAATACATAAAGCAGACATTCCAATAAGACAATACATTCTATAAACAGGAAGAAGGCTTACCTATGGGGTCCCCTCTTTCACCCCTTCTGGCAGATCTTTTTATGGACAAATTAGAACGGAAAATCCTTCATTCCATTTAGCTCAACACATCATATACTGGGATCGGTGTGTTGATGACATAATTTGCCTATGGTCTGGGACGAACAGGCAAATCAATAGTTTCTTAAACGAAATCCACCCTTCAATTAAATTCACACTGGAGTTAGAGAACAAAAAAACTTTAAATTTTTTAGATATTGAAATCTCCATAAACAATAAACAACACGAATTTAGTATATACAGGAAACCCACACAAACAGATGTAGTTGTAGACAACAATGCCAGGGGAGCACTAACCCACAAACTCGCAGCATTTCATAGCATGATATACCGCCTTTAAATATACCGGTGAATGAACGAAGATATAACAAAGAAATCCAAGCAATATACACTATAGCTAACAATAATGGATACAGTAAAACCACAATCGATAATATTTTAAGAAAACAAATACATAAAAAAAACTATAAATAATATATACATAACACCCCCAGAGGATAAAGCTACCCCTAAAAAATATATTTTGATACCATACTACGGCCCAATATCCACTAAAGTAGGGAAAGAATTAAAAAAATTAGGTTTAAACCCTGCATTTAAAATAGATAAACCATTGTCATCATACTTTCCTTCACCGAAAGACAAACTAGACCCTTTCCAAAAAGCGGCGTATACGAATTAAAATGTAATGACTGTGAAGCAAAATACACGGGAAAAACTGGACGGTCGGTAAATCAAAGAGTAAAAGAACATACAAGAGCATACACTAATAAGACCCAAAACTCCAATTTCGCTATCCATCTAAATGAAGATAACCGCAAATTTAATTAAGACTCGGGAGTAAAAATATTAAAAGTTACTATTCACAATTAAATACTTTTGAATCAATATAAATAATCAAATTGTTTAAAAACGATCCAGATTTTTGTTTAAATGATCAGATAAACATATCCAATAGCCCCATTTTAAATTTGTTTCTCATAGGAACGAAAAAATCCAATGAGTCATAAGGGAAACCCCATTGTAAATCAAAAATTTAACCTTCTACTTCTCACGAATTCAGTGGGAAGTCCATTTCTGTTTTAGTTACCTCTAAGGTGAGTGCCCATGTTTGATTTCTTGTCTTACCTTTTTAAAAACTTTAGTATATATAATCTATGTAACATAGTACTGATGTGTTGAAAAGATTTTGTATGTTTTAGAACTGAAGATGAATGTTTAGCATTCGAAACTAGTCTTCTAATAAAATAATCTCAATAGAAGTGGCAATTAATTCATCAACCCTAATTGTATTGATCCTTCTATACCATCATGCGTACCTCAAGTGATCTATTAAAATCCACTAGTCTTTCAACTTGCTTCCCATCTATTCCTGACAACCCTCAAGGAGTCTGAAAAGAAGATGGCCTTCTAATGTAGAACTTTTATTGAAGTGGTTAGTGGTTTTTTACATGTTATTGACAAGTCATTGTAGTAATTTCCTCAAATTTACTTATTGTACCTACATATATGTATTGTACGTAATTGTATGTGTATATATATGTACAGTTGTAAATATCAATAAATAGTTTAAAATAAAATTACTTGTTTTGCTATTGTTGAAAGGGAGTACAACTGGGTTATACAGCCCCGGGTTATCAACATCTATCCTTCTCATCATCAACATCTGGTATCCCCTTTGTAGACACGGGATGTTCTTCTTTAGCGAAAATAGTAAAGATAGCAGGAAGCAGAAATCGTCAATTTTAATTATGTTTATCGATTCGAGATATTGTATTTCACATATACTGCGACGATCTTTTGAATTAGTTGCAATAGTTACAATAGCTTTTCAGATATGTTTTAGTTCATAATATTCTCTGGGAAAACCCCTACAACCTACTACAAGTCCCTAATATAGTGATGGAATTACAGTAGTGATATGGAGCCCTCACCAACCACACCCCGCCACAAAATCATTCAATCATGGGCCCATTGTACGCCGGTTCTCACGATCAGGGACACACGTTCGCAACACAAGTTCATGGGAATCGAGTTTTCTTTATATCTTCTTAGCTCCTCTCCGGCATTGAGAAGTTCTGGTGGATGTTGCACTTCAGAAGTCTAGGTTTCCCGCTGTAATTGTTTCTCTACAGTCCGTTTTTATTTCCGGAGTAGTTTTTATTCATAGATTAATTTATTTCTTTTCGATTTTTTTTTGTTAGTTTAAGAAAATGTAATTAAGTGTAGTATGGTGGGTGTAGCGAAATGGTTAACGTGAACATTACGACTTCAATGAGCATTCATGAATTATATTCATCTATTTGAATTTTTTTTTCTCGAATACTTTCTCGACAAAAACATACGAATATTACAAAACATCAGCACTTTGCATAGTATTAATTCATTTATTAAATATTTAAAAATGTAAGACAAGAAATCGAACATGTTGGTTGGTTCTCACCTAAGGAGACAAAATGCATGGGATCCTAAAATATATCAGGACTTTACAGAGCAGAGCAGGCTGAGTGTAAAGGACGTTGCACTATATTTATTGGTCAAATAGATGAGCAGTCTTTTAGGTTTTCCCTGTAGTTGTTTCTATTCCTATTGGGAATATTTATCTGGTTATTTAAATTCTGGATTCGTTTTGAACGAATTTATTTTCTTCATGATATATTATTTCCTCTCCCGAGTTTTGGTGTAATTTATGGTTATTTTTATTTATATGCCCTTATATTTTTTGATTTACCATTGGAGGAATTTTCAATGAACATATTCTCGTATTTTTTTTTTCTCTCTTGAGAAAATTAGATTTTGTTACTTAATAACTTTTACCTTCAAGTAGACAGACGATATGTGATTGTCATAAATTCTTAGATATGGAGGGCGATTTGGGATTTCTTTAGAATCATACATAAATTTTATTCATCCTAAAAAAATATAAAATAAAATGTTGCCATAAATGTAATATTTGTTAGGCATAAACATTTATGAAATGGTAGTTATTCTATAGTTACAATTATTCCAAAATTATAAGCAAATTATTTGTTTTGGGTTTCTTTTGAATGAAACTTTTACCTAACTTTTTCTACTGTTAAATTACATATTATTAATCTTGTTAAATCACCCATATAAGGCTTAGCAGGCCAATCTAGAAATAAAATAAAAAAATAATAGGATAAATTATATTATATATTACGATACTTTTATGTTATATATTATTTTAGGTTAATAATTTACTAAACATGAACGATTTGCAAAACGATAACTGTTGACTTTTGCAATTCATTAGGAAAAGTGTGGCATTTTAGAATGGTCACATGTTGTGGCGCCAAGCAGGGAAACTGAGTGCAAAAAGAACAAACAAATATTGAAATGGCTGTTCTGTAGCATCTGCTTTATGAATAAAAATAAAATATCTCTCATGAATTTCAGGATTTCTTGGAAAACTCTGGATTTTATCTGAGAGGATTACTGGGAAAATTCTTTGAATTCAGCATAACGAAATACTTGAATATTTATTACCTTCAATAAACTTTTTTTTATTCGATATAATAGCTTCAGCATCTTCTCAGGATGTCGATTAAAATATTATTTAAAAAAAAAACAAAAACAAACAAACAATAAAAAAAGACTAAAAAAGTATAAGAATGAATTACATCACTGGTCTCTGGTCATTCACTCTGTCAAAGTGAATTCGTTTTAAAACATTCAGTGATCTCGAAAAGAAAATCTGTTCTTTATCATGCCAACATGCTTTTCAAGTGTTAACAGTTGTGATAGTTATTTGCGTTTTGCCTGTCTTATTAATTGCTGTCCATGTCCTCTAGCTAGTTTGATATCCTGTCAAATTCAATTCAAACCGTGGTTGCTGAACTTGTCAGGTAATTTTTACTTTTGTATTATCAAGTAGCTACGATTCAAATCCGGCGGACCCTTCAAATAAACCTCGCTCTACCTAGGACCTGCCCTTTCTGCTCTTGGAGTACATAGGAACTCTAACCCTGTGGTAAGGCAATATGCTAGGAGGCGTAGTTATGTTCTGGAAAACAAGAAATATCCGCCATTTTCAAAACCACCCACCAAATTCTAAGTGTGCTTTCCACAATCAGTCTTTTTAAGTAAAAAAAAGCCGGAACAGAAAAAAAAAAAAAAATTGAAAACAAGTTCTTAGAGAAATTACTACTGGATGTAGACGATATCAATTTTTGAGAAAGATTTTGCAGTTTAGAAAACCTAACCAATTCATAAAGTCGAAAAAACTCCATCTAAAAATATTGTATACAAAATGGCTAGGTATAAAGGTTGGTTTTAGGATGTGAAAATCGATGAAATTCTTACACTTATTTAAATGAATGTATTTATTTTTTGTTACATAGGTTCATTAGTATGTGTAATCAGTTTTATTTCACATTTGCTAAATGTGATTAATTTTTTACTATTTGTTGCAAATAATATTTACGGTAGATATTATTTGCAACAAGTGAATTTAAATTGTTACAATTACATGCTAATAACATGTTTAGAACTACTCACTAGTAGTACTTCAATAAAAATTCTACATTAGAAGATCTCGTGGCATTTTCTTTTCAGACGCTTTGGAGGAATATGGGAAATTGAGTGTGACAAAAGTTAGTGAACTAGTGGGTATGGAGTTTACTATGAAAGGATAAGGTTTGGGCCAAATCAGCAAAATATGGAACATTAAGATCTTTATGGATAAGGTTATTTGTGGCATAATAAGGAGTATTGAATAAACTTAATTGAATTAAATTCCGTTTATTTATTTTTTATTTAGCTTTCTTATGAATGCCTTTCTTTTTTCAAATAAAAAGAGCAAAAGTTATTATTGGCATATACATGGACAGTTGGGCCTCAGGCACATATACCTTTTTTTATCGCTCATGCCTGAAGGGGTTACTGAATAAAGAACTTTTAAAAAGAAGAGTATTTTTGCTAACATCCATTGCATTAAGCAATGGAATCTTCTCGCAATAAATTTACGATGCAACGTTAGCAGTGCATTGCATATGCGATCGTAGTACAATCCCTGCGTAAACACCACTGATTAAACAGAATGCAATTAAGTTAAACACATTCAGTTTGATTCACAACATTGAATCAATTGTAAACTACACGTGTGTTTGTGCATCCGCTGTCCAAACAAAAATAATACAACAATGATAAGGACTGATGCAGTTGCATTATGTTTGCACTGCATCGCCCGCTGCTCTTGCATTCTTCTTTCCCGGGGCAGCATTTCCTCGTGGCGCCTTCCTCAAGGACCCGCAGCGACGTAGTAATTGTCCCTTATTACCAAGATAATCGTCGCTCCCTAGTTCTGGTCTCATTCTCGCACTCTGATTGCGCCGATCAGGTACTCGCTAGGAAGTTTCTACCTTTTTTGTTTCGGCCCCATACCGTCATTAGTTTGAAGAGGGAAGCGGCCGCTTACAAAAAAAAAAAAAAAAAAAAAAAAAAAAAAAAACGATCTACCTGAACTTTCCGTGCCTAGAAAAGGGATCTCACCATCTCCTCTTTTTCCACTACCTGGATTTCTAAAGGGGCCATTGCCTGCTTTGTGTTCGTGTTGAAAACATGTTTACTGATTAGGAGGCCGTGTGTGATGTTAATGAAATGGTGGTTCAGGTTTTAAATTTTTTTAACACCCGTGAAAAATTATTTGTTTATTAATTTTTTTTTATAACAGCAATCCACTCCCAAAGAAGTAAGGCATTTATTTATCTAAGCATCATGGATAACTCGTATAAACATTGTATTCGAATGGTTTTTTTAATGTATTTTAATAATAACTATTAAACAAATATTAAACGATATACAGTTCAGTCCTATAAAATAAGTGTAATCTGAACCGGTTGTGTGCCGAGTTATCGGAGATAAGAGCCGAAAAATTATAACTAAGGCATACTGTACATATTACATTTTGACATATCCAAGGTCACCTGGCTGGAGGTCTACACTTTTTTGGTGTAACGATTTTGTCACATTCATTTTGACACGCTCTAGCTATGTTGGTTCGGATCGATATTTTGACAACAGTTTCCGAATTAGAAATTTAGGGGTAGCTATTTTTTGTTATAGAACATTTGTTGCTAGGACCTGCCGCTTAGGAGCTATATTGGTTCGAAAGAACAACGAATTTTTGTTTATTTGTAATAATCATTGATAAGTAGTTATTTTAATTTAATTGTCAATTAAAGTAATTTGGTCCTATTAATTCTAAAATGTAAATTAAGAAAAGCAATAGGTTGTAGATAAACATTCCCATGATCTATTATTTTTTCCAGTCAAGGAGAAATTGAGTTTTTATACATTGTCTCACATTTGTTCTAATATTTTTTGTCTAATGGTATGATTAAACTATTTTCTTTTATTTCTCATATATGCATACTGCATTTACAACGCCATAACACTGAAATGCTTGTACATTAGTTAAGCTTGATGAAGAAATTACATAACTCACGTTTCTCTAGAAAGGTTCATAGTCTCATTTATACCTCACATTGAAATCGGTTTCTTGTAGCTTCGTCTCGAATAAAAAAAATACTGTACTTATTTCTTGTATGTTGTCAGTAAATTTCTTAATCTGTATTAGGGAAATATTCAATTACTGTTTTCTATTTTTATTTTTTTACTACATTCCAACTATCACATATGACTTTCTGATAAATTTAATGAAATCATGAGACGACTAAAGAGTTCTATTCATAATAAAAGAATTTGAATGAACGCCTTTTCACATTCATTCCTTTTGAAGCATGTTGTATTTGGAGGAACCACTTGTGAACAATGATAACGCCGTGTTATTCGATCGGAAACATATTTATGGAAATAGCGCCGTGAACCCCGTGTGATAGGAATCTGTGTGTGTAAGAAATAATATCAATAGAACTCCCTGTGTAAAGGCGCTAACAGTTTTACCAATATTTGCTTATGAATATTAATATTGTGGCAACACTGACTGTAGCTTGATAAGGGCCAACTGTTATCAGTGCCATCTAGATTATACTGTAGTAGGATGTCGTTCTTCTATTTTTTTTTTCCTTGCGGCCAGAATTTGTAATTGTATAGCTGGTTGTACAAATCTTAATTATTTTTTATCAATGTAATTTTATTATTATTTGCTTAGTAATTTGTGTAAATTAATGCCCTTTACATCTTTCATGCACTATTCAAGAACTTTTCCTGCTTTTTGTTTTTGTTTTTTTTATAAATAATTTTATATTATGTTACATTTGCAATGTATTTAATTTTTAATTCGAAGCCAGGATTAAGCGTTTATTTGTTAACTTTTTTAAGTGAAACCTTTTTTAGTAACGGTATCAGTAAAAGAAAAAAAAATATTATATTTACAACTGTAAACGTTATATACAACAATTAAATTTGAGAAAAATTATCACAATGTTATGCCGATAACATGTATAGAACTACTCACTTCAATAAAAGTTCTACATTAGAAGATCTCTTAGCCATCTTATTTTCAGACGCATCGGTTGGTTATCGGGAATTGAGTGTGAGGCAAGTTGAGGGACTAGTGAATTCGAGTGGGTATGGAGTTTACTATGAAAGGCCAAATCCGCTACATATGATGGAACGTGAAGATCTTTATGGATAAGTATGTTTGTTACATAACGAGGAGCATTGAGGATTTTACAAAGGATTTTGGATTGTAAGGATTGAATACGAGAAGAATTGGAAGATTTAGTGGAGCCCCTAAGCTCATCTCCGTATGTCCAAATTAACGTCATGTAAATATGTCTTTTGTAGTTTATTAGGAATTTTGAACGCTTGTCTAGTGAATGTTGGAGTATTCGGAAACGACAAGCAGTTTCTTGAATTTTAAGTCTCGCATGTAAAAAAAAATAAATAGATCCAATAGCTACATAGCAACGCAATAATCTCCTCCGAAATTCAACAATATTCCTCCCATTATTTTTTTCCCGTTCCTACCATTATTTTTTTTTATTTCTTTGCATAATTATCCGGTGACGGTTCATTATGAAAACCTTCCGGTTAACTCGTGCAATTTTTCATTAAAAAAATATTGTCTTTCCTTTGTTTATTCTAGCTACTGTGATTTTATTTTGGTGTAGAACTTATCGTTTAAAAAACGTACGGTACCCGCGTGCAAATATTCTATCAATGAGTCCCTTGTAGATTACTGGCAATCAACGTTGACATTTTTATTGGAATTTACATATTATTAAAAAATATATATATAAAAAAAATAAATGTCTTTACTTTTAAGATTTGAAAAAATTATGTATGTCACTTTGGATTTTTATACTAATTAATCAATAATTTAATTTTTTTTTTTTATGAATCATTCTCCTTTGATTGGCTTATAGAAACCAAAGAAAAACCCCACAAATAATTATGCATTTTCTCTATAAGTTCTCTTCTGTCAGCTTTCCACACTTTTTTTTTTCCGAATGCCATTGCACTTTATATTTGTTTTTGTTATTGTGACTGTGTGGGAAAACCATCACTTAAGATGATAAGAACCCATCGCCGATCGCACCCTCCAGTTCGGGGAACTCCTTATCTTCAGGTTACACCCCTTCCTCTCTCTTGCTATACAGATAGATATATTTGTCAAACATATATAAATATATATTAAACAATTTTTTATCTGAATTAGATAACTTTTGAAGGCAGCTTACCGTTAAATATTAGTCGAAGGAAGTCGAAAAAATCTCAATATTTATTCAGATTTTTTCCATTTGCTTTTTATTCCATTTATTTATATGTGTCACTCAAAAACAATTTTTTTAAAATATATGAATTGGTTTGAAAAAAGTTTAATTAATTTATCCAATTTTTGAAGAGGTGTTTACATAAAAGGTCAGAAATTATCCCGGAGTGATTATGTTAGTAAAGCCTAAATTTTACGATTTTTTAAAATATTAATTCATTAAAAAATAGAATAAATAGACACATTGTTTTCTTGATTTTAGCTATTTGATTATTTTATTTTTTTTTTTTAGCTACTACTATATAATAAACTATATATAATAAATGCTATTTTTTTTTTATCTCGCATATTTCTTATAAGTTTCTTATAAATGCGAACCAAAAATAATCAAAGGCCCATTTGAGTATGCCGGCTAAAGAAAGGATAACATAAAAATGTTTCAGTGTTTTTTTTCTCTTATCTGTATGATTTGAAATTATTAAATTATTTATTAAAAATTAATGATTATTCGAGGTAGACAATGATGAGAAAAAATAGGGGTTTCAAATGTCACTTTTTTAATTCAACTAATATAGCTCTTAAACGGTGGCTAAGTCCTCGCGATAAATGTCATAACAAATTCGAACAGCCGAGAGGGATAGAGCAAAATTGGTCAAATCAAGGTTGTTTTTTTATTTCGTATAAGGTGAAACAGAGTCTGAAGGAGCTCATTCTTTAGAATTTTCCTCCTAGTCAAGAGTGTTATTTAGTATTAGAAGAGTTGAGCTCCTAACTGGTCCTACTCTCCTAATATCAAACTATCAAACTACGCTTAACGCCCTCGCGTTCCCCTTAAAACATATTATTCCTTTTGACAAAATAGGTCACTAAAAATGTTGAATTGATGGGATTTTGAAAATTTAAGAACTATGACGTTGTTATGATGCATAATACTAAAACCATAAAATTCTAAATTGATACTATACGTGTAGTTATAGAACTGACAAGTATTATTAAAGATCATTTACCTCTATATAAAAAATATTATTGAATGCTCTGATGATATTAAAGAATATAAATGTAAATAACTATGTGAATTTCAATTAGATACTATATCGGATGTGTATTGGCTCTTCCCAGAGCAATTTAAAAGAGAAAGTTTAGGAATTGGGAAAAATAAAAAAAAAAAATATGAATTTTCATGTGAAGGCATTACGTAAAATTTCAAAGTAAATTACATATTCATCGAGTTCACTAGGAACATTCGTTATAACGAAGCCGTGACTGGGGAACTAATGAAAGATATCGCTGGGCTGTTACGTAAGCGGAGTTGAGGGAAGTGCATCGCGTCAAGGGCGGAGTGCAGTGCGTAGGCGCCGCTTTGCATAATGCATTCTACAAGCGCAGCTCCATTCATATCAGCTGGCCACGTGTTCTATATCTCACACTATCTATCTTCTCTATAGTTGTAAACTGTATCTTGTCGTTGGTCAGATAATTATCAATATGTTTAATTAAGTGTATATCACTTGTAAAACTTCGTACCAACACAATAAATTATCATTTTATATCTGGAAGATTCTAAGTTAAAGTTTTTTAAATTTAAAACCAGTCAAGGATACATTTTATTGTTAACTCATAAAATATTTTAAGAGAATTGTTTCATGAAACGGTTATACAATGAGGTTATGTGGTCAGAAATAACTCTCGACCGCTGGGTTTTCACCCCAATTAAGGGTGCCCAATTTATGAAGTGTGTCCCAGGAGGATCTTCAGACCCTGAAATCGATCCACGGCGGAAAAACAAATATTAAATTCTCTGCCTTTAGTCGTGCTCGAACCCGGATCCCGGACCATAACAGTTCATTGCCTTACCCACTGAGTTACACCGCATTCCGATTAATTTTAAATTATGAAAATATTCTCTGTCTAATATTTCTTTAACACTGGTTTTATATTTACTCATTATAATTATTGAACTCTTAAATGGCTTTTAACTTTCTGATTGATGAAAAAAAAAATCATATTTACTCATTTCGTGCTATGAATTTGACAAGAGCCTAATCCTATTACTGTAAGTAGATTTGTTTGCTTTTTTTTTTTTTTTTTTTTTTTTTTTTTTTTTTTTTTTTTTTTTTTTTTTTTTTTTTTTTTTTTTTTTTTTTTTTTTTTTTTTTTTTTTTTTTTTTTTTTTTTTTTTACATAGATATGTCATATAGTTGACGTCTGTAGTTTTTTTATTATTTATTTTTTTTAATGTAAAGCGTCCTCTTGGCAACCTTAAGTTGTAACGTGTTTTTCATCTTCAAAAACATAACAGTTTGACATACTCTACCTCTGTTGGTGTAGCTCGAATCGAAAATTAGACGATAGTTTCCTCAGAAATTTAATGAAGAATATTTTTTGTTGCATAACATTTGTCCCTAGGTCTTACTGTTTAGGAGCTATAGTGATATATATGAAAAGGTTTTGCCTATATTTTTTGTGTTGGGGTGTATTGACACGCCCTAACTCCGTTGTTTTTGCTCGAATCAAAAATTTGCTGACAGTTTCCTTATCAAAAGCAGTTTATATAAACACAATAGATATCCATAATCTATTGTTTTTTCATGTTAGAGAGAAATAGAGTGTATTTTTCATCATGCCCTTCGGTTTCAACCTCTTCAAGAAGAGACTCATTCACTTGACAGCTATTAGACGTATTTAGACATACGGAATTGAGCTTAGGGTTCCATTGAACCATCCAATTAGTCTCCCTTTCAATCCAAAATCCTTCGGAGAATCCTCAATGCTACTTACTTTGCCATAAACATATTAATAAAGATCTCAATGTACGATAATTTGCCAATTTAGTCTAAACCAGAAATATTATAAAAGGATCCATAACCATTCAAATCTAATATTATTTTAACTTTCTTCCCATACAATTCCAGATAACCCTCCAGGGCGTCTGAAAAGATGGTCTTGGGCCTTGTAGTGTAGAACTTTTATTGTAATGCTAACAACGGGTAGTTGCTTTACAAGGAACTGAGTAGTCATCATGAGCATTATCATCTCATTACGAGATGTATAGTTATTGTATTGTATACAGTTGTTATGTTCAATAAATTGCTTTAAGAAAAAAATTAATCTTTTTAGAGAATGTTCATATTTAGCTTGAGTATTTTCTACTCGTCGATACCCCGTTGTGGCATTTCCAGGAGAGGTATTGATTTGCCAGAGGTAGTTTGTAGAATTTTAATCAAAACTGCTAACTAGAATTAAAATCCCCCTTTGCTATTTTCCAAGAATAGTAATTCTATCCGGCTCTAGAGCTAATGTGTTTTCCATCAGGAGCCAGCCGAGGCTGCTTGTGTTCGAGAAACATAATTGAGGTCCTATAAATATTCCAGGACCCGGAGAGTTTTCCTCCTCCCGGCGCTTCACGACTATCCAGATTTTACCATTATAATTTTATCCAACATCATATCACACCTGTTTTCCTCCAACAATCACTTATTTCGTGAAGTTTATTTTTTTAAAAATTCAATTATACTCGTTTATTTATTATCTACGTCACACCTTTGATAGAACCATTAAGAGTGTTTTTGTTCCTACTATTTATGTCCTTTATATTTTTAAAACCCAAGAAATTTATGCTATTGTAGTAGAGTCAGTAATGCATCTAGGTGCAGGCGCACTTTGGTTCTGCTATGTTGTTACCACAGCTTGGAGGGTTATTTATACTTTATCTTTCTCATTAATAGATATTGCCTCTGGTGACAAAATGGCCACATCTATTAATGTATGATCTATTTAATTCCTATCTACAGTAGAACCTTACTTATCCAATAAGTGACCAAGGATTAGGGAGAAACGGCCAAAAGGTTGGATGAAGCACGCGTTTTTCATAGTTAGAAGTGTATTATTATACTAACATTTTAAAAAAAGTAAAGGACATAGAAACTTCCTTATAAACACGAACAAACTAATATGTTTGCAAAGAAATGTTTATAATGAAGTATGCTTTAAACGTCGTTTTTAAGACTTATAGAGCGAATACCGTAAAAAAAAATACACTTTTTGAGAGAATTCCGAAAATTTGAATGCCTGTACGTTACTCCCCGTTTAAGCTTCAGAGCTTGTTTACTACCCAAATTATATTAAATTCAGTTTAGTCTAATTTTGAGTTTATTTAACAATAAACTGCACTGATATTTATTAGAAAAAACATTTCTAGTAAATATCAGTGTATTTTAATTTTTTTTTAAATATAAGTGCTTGGAAAAGTAAATATTACAAAATTAGTAATATCCCTATTTATTTTTGCACAGTCTATATGTTGAACTCATCGCGTGATTTAAAAGTATTTTAATATACTTTATTTCTTTTAAAGTATTCTATAAATATTTATTTTTTCCCCAGTCCTGATGATGGCTGAACATTGTTGGATTCGATATTAATTTCTTTTTTAAAAATTTCTTCCACATTTCAATGATAACGTTTTATTTTCTGAATTTTTACTATTCATTTTAAATGTACATTTTTTGATCAATAAGTCATTCTTGAGGTATCTAGTTAACCGACAACCAACATTTTCTGAGTTATTATTAATTCATCTTTATCCTACAGTGAGTGGATGTTCTTTATTTTGTAAAATTAGTTATATATTATAATGTAAACATATCATAACTTGAATTCAGTAACACCACCAGCTGTTGGCACCGGTGCATCCTTCTACCAGAAACCAGCTAATTAGACATTGTTTCCAAACAGGCAGGTGAGACACTTGTCCTCTGTCTATTTTCATGTATTTTTCCCATTCTAAACTGGCTATGAGGGTCAGTTTCCAAACTAGTTTGGAAAAAGGGTTACAGTACAGGGGTCGTGGGCTATTGTCGATGTGTATTCATAGCCTCCTGTTCTCTCCCCCCCTCCTCATGCAGAGTTTAAATTTTTTGTTCTTTTTTTTTTTTCTCAGCTGCTCTACGTTGGCTAGCGACTTTTGTCATGGTCTAGTTTCTTTATGTCATCATTATCCGGTTTAAAAATATAAAAATAGCACGACTTGTCTCCATATTTCATGTTTCTTTTTTAAAATACAGAACAGAGATTTCACCCTGAATATAAATGCAAATAACTGTTTATGGTTACACATACCTCTTTGTACTATTGAAATTCGCTTAAAACTAATTTACAAATTTAGTTAATGTTATTTTTAGTTTATTAACTATTTTTGTAATTACATTAATCTAAACATTAATACTTGGGTCACAATTCGTACTTTAAAAAGAAAATATTTTCAAAATATACAATATTTTAACTTATCTTTTTAGCTTTCCCTGTCCATTTTATTTTATTTTATAATTTTTTAACCCGTTGTACATATTGTACGATTGGATTTTTAGTCATCCATATTATTCATTGCCTTTTTGAGAGGCAGTTTATAATATTTACTCAATAAAACAATAGTTATCATTGGTTTAAAAAAAAAAAATTAACATGGTCTTTTGCCGGTTTTTTTCCCCTCAAAAATGTAACATTGACTAGCTCTAGTTAATGGAAAATATTTTTTATTACTTATCATTTGTCGCTGGGACCTACCGTTTGGAAGCTATATTGATTTGAATAAAAAAGTAACGCGTTCCTTATATATTTTGTGTTGGAGTTTTATTGGTATGCTCCAGCTCTGTTGGTATTACTCTGATAAAAAATTTGCTAACAGTTTCCTTATCGGAAGCAGTAGATATCCATGATTTATTATTTTTCCAAGTCAGAGAGAAATTGAGTTTTTTTTTTTTCGTAAATTCTAAGGTGATGAACATTCTTCGTATTTTTAATTTTGAATTATTTCTGAGTTCATTTTATATTTAATGTTTTTTTCTAGTACAAAACATTACCGTTCTCATTTTTATCGAAGGATTGTCTTGTCTAAAATAAAAACATAGCTAATTTTTATTTTTCAATGAATGCTATCCCCCCTCCCCCGATTTTGGCAGTCTAGGACCGCGTGAAGTAACCACACGCAATCATTTCCGTACTTCTTTTCTTGATTTCAAATAGTTCTTCATCCGTTCACTTAGCTGTTTTCTTCTCTCTTCTGTCCAGATGCTAAGTCTCTAAATGCTATTTATTATTTACGTTTTTTTTTTTTTTAAAGCTATTTATTGAAATTTACAACTGTACACAAATAAAATAAAAATACGTTTAGTAAATGATATAATAATTCTCGTAATAACATGACAATTACTATATTGATTATATATTACTATAAGTTTATATTTCTATAATTTTTTAATATTCACTCACCCCTTAATTATTCAATAACAATGATGACGATAAGTAAATTTGATAAAATTAAACCACTATGCACATAGGTGCTAATTCTTATATACTTTCATATTGCTATATAATATTGAAATGAATTATTTTATTATATAATCTGAATAAAATAGCTAACATGAGATTTTTTACATCTCCCCTCCTATTAGATGAGTTTTGATAAGATTTTACCCTCCTTTTGAGCACAAGTAATTTTTGGGTCCTTCTAACAATTTCTAAGTAACGATTAGTTTCTGATACCAATTATGTCTTCAAACACTTGATTTACATTAAGAACTGCGTTATATAATCTTTTTTTATTTAATTATTTTTGTGTTTGAATTACAATTAAAAAAAAAAAAATAATTGCTTCCATCTTTCCCACAAACATTATTCACATTTGGTATACAAGCCAACAAGCAATTATATTCAATGCTAAGACTTTTTATGCTTGATCATAATTAATAAATTAATTTTTTTAATGATTCTTCAAATTTTTATGAATTTTGTTTGTTAAAAGTGTTACTATTGTATTAAAGTGAGTTTTATTATTTAAATTGATCAAAGTAACAATCCTTTAAGTATTTTATTCATGTCTTGACACAAATTCGTTCCGTAATAATGTTCTATGTTTCAAAGGGGCAACTATATTTCTAATTCTGTTCTCATAATTCTGATCTGCGCCGAGAATAAAGGCGAACACTCCGCCCAACTGAATGAATTATATAACTTAAATCGCTGCGGTTATTGGAAAAGTTTAAATTGTTCCCGGGACTTTGAAAGTTTTAAACATGTTTCAGCTAACTTATAAAGTAGATAAGCCCCTTTAAACTTTATGATGGAAACAAAACGTTGTTAGGAGATTTGTATTCCTTCGTTGTTTGTTGACATTAGTTGTTCTCTTGGAGGCTTCTTTCTTATGCAACAGTTGCACTCTTTTATAAATATTTTCCTTAGTGCATACTAATGTCTGGAATAGTTTTTCCTTGTAAGTTGTGTGTTAGTGTGAATTTAGGTAATTCTCAGATTTTTTTCTTCCTTCTATTGTATACCAGTGGAAGAGGATGTATTCGATAATAATAAATCACGCTTCATACATTTTGCATTGTATATGAATTCCTAGCTTAAATGAAATATTATAATTGATATTAATATTTGTTGACTGTGAATAATTTAAAGATGCAGGTGGTTGGGGGGGGGTATGCAGTCATAGATAAACAGCAATGAAAAATAAATTTTAATTTATAATGCCGAAGTTTCGACTTTCATTGCAAGCCTTCATCAGGGCTAGAATAAAAAGAAAACAAACAAATGGATATGACAATATTGTAGAGAGTATAAAAAAAAGTATGAAATGAATAACTGTATGAGAATAAAGACTGTAACTTAAAGGTCTTTTATATATCGCCTTTATGTTATAGTCTCATTCATTTAATAATTGTATATACTCTCTGCAATTTTGTCATATCCTTTTGTTTGTTTTCTTTTTCTTCTAGCCCTGATGAAGGCTTGTAATGCAAGTCGAAACGTCGGCATTATAAATTAAAATTTATTTTTCATTGCTGTGTATCTATGACTGCATACCCCAACTACCTACATCTTGAAATATTATAATGCACATAGAGTAATAAAAGATTATAATAATACATAGAGTAATGTAAAATTACATAAAGTAAATCTTATGAAGTAACATATTTAAAAAATAAATAAATAAATAGCATGAAAAATAAATACAGTACCAAATACAATACAATATGAATGCAATGCAAAATACAATACAATAATCCTCATGTTAAAATAAATCAAAATTTTGGTTACGAAATTGATTTATTTTGATGATTTCAAAATTGAAGAAAATGTCAAAATCGAGGACAGTAAAACTCAAGGCGTCTGAAAAGAAGATGACCTCGGGATCTTCTCAAACAGAACTTTTATTAAAGTGCTGCCAGTGGGTAGTTGCTTCACAAACAATCGACATGTTATTATAAACGTTATAATCACATTTTTTAAGATGTATTCTTTTTTTTACATACAGTTGTAAATTTTAATAAATAGATATATATAAAAAAAAATAGTCTGTCCTCGCATTGGTCTTTTTACTAAGACCCTAAAATATAATGAAAAATCATATTTTAAAACCGAGATATAGATGTTAGCTGTTCTCCGACAGTGTTGATATGTTAAAATATAAATAGTGAGCCTTTTGAAAATATAAGAAACGTGAGAGGATAAAAGAGCCGCTGTCAGACTGGACGTCTGCTTCAGCGGCTGGTCTATTTCAGAGCGCTCTTCTCAAAGGTTAGAGGAAATCCGCGGACGGGGAGAAGAGAAATATTTATGTCGGGGTGTTTTGGGACTAGCGAAGTCAAAAAGGGTGCTAGGTGCTAGGTCCGGGATCGGTTGTTGACCTGGCGCCCGTCCAATCCTCTCTGTTGATGTTTACAATTTGATCCAGTCATAGGAGTCCTTAGGAGTTTGGTATAGGTCTCTTCGGTGGTTTAGGGGTCACTGTCTTCAGATTTACTTCCGCTTTAGTTTACTAATTATTGTAAAATCCTCAATGCTCCTTATTATGTCACATGTATACTTATCCATAATGAAGTGTCCCGTATCGCAAATGTATTTCTTTACTGTCACAACTCGAAAACCTTCATTAATCAAAGTATGAAATATCGAAAGTGCACCTGAATTATCTATTTATCCCAACCGCAAGTGAGATGTATTTGGAAGGATTTGAAGGTAATTAGAAACATGTTTGACGTTTCATAGAAGATAATTGGACTTAAACATATAGATAAATCAAAAATACAGATTTCTGAGTTGTATCACTTTAGAAATCGTCTCCTCGGAAGTTAAAGTCATTAAGTAACAAAACCAAATTTCCGTTTCAATATTCAAACTGGAGTATGCTCATTAAAAGTTTATCAGATAGTTGTTATATAGTGTATTTTCTCATTTTCTAATATCCATAGCAATTATATTCACTTGATGACTTTTTGTTGAATTTGGAAAATATTGTACTTAGTGACTTTTCCGTCCAAGCAGACGAAATGTATGTACGATACGTTACTGAACTGGTTCAAACTAGGAATAATTTATCTTTCCGTGATTAGCTACATACTTGAATCCATTAGTCTCCCAACTTCCATCCCGTAATATAACTCTTTGAGGCATCTGAAAAGGAGTGGCCTAGGGAGCTTCCAATGTAGTTTTATTTAATACCTACCTTTAGGTAGTTTCTTGACAATTTACTTAAATCGTTTTCCTCAAATTTACTAAATATATATATTTTTGTGCAGTTGTAATATTCGATAAGAAAAAAGTAAGAATAATAATAAATTTAGTACTCCATATTCCTTCATGTTATTAAAAAAAAAAAGATAAAATATGAAAAACAAAACTTGTTAACATGCGGAATTCATGAATTATAGCATAGGTTTTCTGTTAGATCCAAATCAGCATATCCTCCATCAAGTTCATTATGAATTCTCTTATTTGTGTTATAATAAGAATTTAGGATTTTTTTGAGTTTTTTTGGATTGTTAATAATATTCGTCGTAATGGACTTAACACTTAATAGACAAACGTTCAAAGCTTCTAATAAATTACAAAATCTCATCTATATAACAGTAATTAGACCTATTTGGTCATATGGAGTTGAGCTTTGGGACTCCATCAATCCTTCTAATTCGTCTCTTATCCAATCCTCCTTTTCCAATATCTTTCGTAAAATCCTCAATGCTTCTTATTATGTCACAAATGTACTTATCCATAAAGATCTTAATGTTTCATATGCTGCTTATTAAGCCCAAACCAGATAAGTATCCTTTTATTGTGAAATCGTACCTACTAAAATCCACCAGTCTTCCAAAGTTCTTCTCACTCGATTTACGATGCTTCTGAAATTGTCTGAAAGATTGTCAAGAGACCTTCTAGAGTATAACTTTTAATGAAGTGCTACTAATGAGTAGTTCTTGACATCTCACTATAATCATATTCCACACGTTTACTTGTTGTATATATTGCATACATTTTTAAAAAAATGCATTTACAATTCAAAGATATTTTTTCGGGAAGGAGACAGGTGCCAGCCATTATTATTATATACAAAGTACATATGAACAATACATATACATACATATACAATACATAGGAATTACAATGTAGGCCAAACTCCGGCTCAAGATGCACCGCATGCATTGGATGATGACTCGATGACACACAGCTCAGCGATGCACTCCACCTTCAAGCTGAGTCAGGCCACCTTCGTAATTTTATCGGCGCCTTATTTTTAGCGGAAGTCATCTGTAAGTGGTTTTTCTGGGAATGGTGATTGGTAGTTTGTCACTTTTGTGGTTATGCAACGAACTGGCTGCATAAGAAGCTGTCACCTTGCATTTAGTGCAGCAAATGAATTATGTATTTGACGTTTTTGTTGTTTAACGACTTATTCACTGATTATTAATGTATTATAATGTCAACTATTGATATATATTAAATTATTTACCTGTTCTAGTAATTTTGTGTATGGTGATATTTTTTTAACTGCTATGTTATTAATTTTGAATTTCAAGTCTCTAATTGTATTCAGTTTAATTGTTGTTTTATTCTTTATCAGTAACTCTTTTGACTTTTCACATTTTCTTATAGAAACAATTTTTAATAATCATCTCACAGACTAACAGTGATACAGCAGTACGAAAAAGTTTTTGTATTTGATGGTTGAGAAGGATCGATGCAATCGGGATAGATGAATTATTTTCCATTTCGATCGGATATTTTAATTTGAAGAATGTTTTTAAATAATAGACATTAATAAATATTGCAAGCCGCCTCTCTCAAGGGCAATGAGCAAAATGGATCACGATGATTCATATGATCTGTATAATGAAAATGTGTCGATAAAAGGTATTTAAAAAATAAGTGGATACATAAAATAAATAACAATTTGAAAATAGATATAAAGAATAAATAGATAAAAATAATATATATACATGATACAACAAAGAGAAGCGCTATATCACAGTTGCCCAGGACTTGATAGGATAAGCTAGGCACTGATCGTACTCAAATTGTCATCAGTTCTTGATACATAAAAAGATTGTATATATTAATTTTAAAGATGTAAGGAAAGAAATTAAAAATGTTGATACTCACCAACTGGGCAATATAGAACAGCTTCTGGAACTCCTTGAGCTCAAATCCTAGAGTTAACAATAAGATAATGGCGGCAATCAAGTAAATGGACAATAATTTAGGTTTTATCTATGACTTTTAAGTTTTTCAGTTTCTGCTGGAAACTAATTTAAAATGGTCGCAACTGTCCCAAATTATCCATCTATCCTAACTATGCTTTTGTTTCTTCTGATTAGTATTAAGATCATAGTTGTTTAGTAAAAAAAATAATAAATTTAAATAAACGGTCGTATGCAGTCTAGTTGTTAATGTTCTATTTTTTTCTTTTTACAGCTATACCGTGGTTTGGATATAGTCACCAATAAAGTCACCGAAGAAGAAGCTGATGGCGTCCCACACCATTGCCTCAACTTCTTGGACCCTTTGGCCAGTTACACGGTCGTCGACTTCAGAAATCGGGCACTACCTATAGTATCCTTTTTTAACTGTCTTTCTCCATAAAATGTTGCGATTTAAAATTATTTAGGTAATGTATTAATTATTTTTTAAAGTTTAATGTTTTCGTTTAAGTTATAACACTACTTTTTTGGTTATAGTCAAGAGTTTATTATATGATTTTACTTCTGCTGAACATTGAAGAATTTTGATTTGTGTTTTCAACATTCTTCCTCACCTGATTGGTTTAGTAATAATAAATTTTAATTTTATTTTTGTTTAAATTCATTATTAATTTATACAAATAATATCCTTATTTGACTTGTGAAAACTTTAGTATCCAAAACACAATAAACTTCCATATACACTAGGGCACAAACATTTCTAAAATCAGATATGCTCCAATATCAAAATAATATGACGAGAAAGAAAATGCTGTAAAAATACTTTTTTAATTATTATAATTGGCTACTTTCAACAATAGAATCTCAGAAGACAATAATTCCAGTAATCAGGATAGATGTTATATAGAAATAAATAAATAATTTAAACAAATATTTAAGGATTATCGTATTTTTTTCTTTTTTACGAAGGGAATAAATTACTCGATATGCCCGCTGTCAAAATGAAATATTTTAGAGATTTGTCATTCGGTCTGATCGCGGCGGGTACCGAACCTCATTAATAGACACAAAAGTTATATTAACAGCTGTAAAAATAAAATTTAAAATGCGCATTTTATCCTTGCCCTGAATCTAAATTTGGCGTTAGTTAATATATCGTCATATGTTGGCTCAACTACAGCGGGTTATCTTTGATGCTTCGGCTCAAGGCGTACAATATTTGTTGTTTAACAATAATACGGCCGTACTTTTTTTTTAAGGCTATTTTTCTTAAACCACAATAACGGCTTCTATTATTACAAAAAGTTCACCTTCAAACTTCGTTTGCTGTAGTGATATGGTTTCATATAATCTTTTCATGTTTTTCTAATTTATCCTACTTCTTCCATGGCTTGCCTATTTTCAGCTACGCCTTTTCGTCCCTTAAGCATCTACTTTGTCCATCCTAAGCTCCTTCAAAACACCATCTTCTTATTTCCCGTTTCTTAAATAGGAGTATATAATCTCCATCTAACTTTTCGATTTCTTTTTTTCTTTACTCTTGTGTTGTAACATGTTTCCGGTAGATACTTCCGGCAACAGACCTAAGTAGGTAAGCGTCTCCTAGTAGAGATAAGTATACTCTCGTTGGATACCCTTAGATGCTGCTCCCTCATTCAAGCTTTTAAAACATAATAATTATAAATATTATTTATTAATTTAGTTTTAATAAATGCTCTGCAACATTATTAAGTTAAAATTTCCTGGTGATATTGACATGGATGTGTCTTTGACTGGGGATCTATAGTTTTCTTGCGTAACGTTTTAAATTTAATCTCAAAATGTGCAACTTTTTTTTCTTTTTTCCACACTCAAAAAGGTAACAATTTTACACTGTCTAGCTCTGTTGTTGTTGACCGGATCGAAAATTTTATAACTGTTTCTGTATCAGGTATTTAATAGCGAATATATATTGTCATTTAATATTTTCCAAACAAGTCCCTAACGAAAGCCCAAACAAGGAAGCTGATAAAGAGCAATCGAATGAAATATGACTAATTGTAAGATAAAAAGAAAGTAAAAGGTTAGGATTTATGTCATTAGAGAGAAGACTGACCTGAAAGACATAATTTAGCATATTAAGAAACTAAAGTAGGAATGAGCTCCCATTGATCGTAAGAAGAACTGATAAAAGGTGATCAATGGAGGTGGCTGGACACCCTATTGCTACAAAAGGCGATGAGGAAGACTGGTGAAGAGATTAATTTAACAGAGTGACTTCTTTAAGAATGGCAACGGATAGGGATACATGGAAACAGAAGTGGATCCAAATCGACAACTCGGCTTCTCAGTAGGCTGGTCAACTGGGAAAGTCAAGACCTATACCCCCTAGGGAAGACCCATGTTCTAACTCATATGTAAATATGTTAAATTTTTATTTGTTTTTGTATTTATTTGAATTCAAGGTTTATTTGTTCAGTTATGAATATAAAAAAATAAAATAAAATGATATAACATTAAGACATATTTTTGTCGTTTTAAACGAATTTTAGTGAAACTAGGTCAAACCGTTAAGGTTAGGTTACATAAGATCAGAGGTTAGCAGAGATTAACCTTTCAGAAAATGGAGGAGGATCCTCCTAGAGGAGCAATTGTTAAGGACCCAGGCCCATCTGCTAAAAGACCTAGAAACGGGTCTGATGTTGAAGAAGAAAATAGAGAAATCTTTAGTGATAGCTGTTTGCATGAAGCAAAGGTAATTCAAGAAAACCTACGTATATTCATTCAAACTTTTGACAAAAAGATGAATAACGTAACGAGGAAACATATCAATGAAAACATTGATCGTTTAATAGGCATATTGGAAACCCTAAACTTCAAGGTCAAACAATGTGAAGACATGAACAAAGGAGATTCAGTCTCGACGCTTGTTCAAAGAGTGGTGAAGGAAACATTGGAGTCTCCTATGGTAGTTAACACAATAATAAATAAAATCATGGAGAGGTCCGACCCAAGTGTCATTCAAAGCCATTCAAGAATAAACATGGAAACATCCTGCCCCCTACATACCAAGATCGAATCTTCAGTACAGAAGCAACTGCCAACTAATGAAGACAATAATTTAAATGAAGATGAAACTTTTGAGATTTACAAAACCAAAAGAAATAGGAGAAAGGCCAAATCGCAGGAAAAGAAAATAAGGGAAGACGGGAAAGAAATTGAGGAAAATATAGTCGAGATTTCTCCACTTGATAAATCTCTGCAAAAGAATAAACCTAAGACATTGGCAGATATTGTTAAATCGCTGCCATTGAAGCCGTCTATGACGTCAAGACCTGCTTATTTGACAATCAGCGGCTCGGGGAAAAGCCCTGTGGATATCATAAATGGGCTGCCATCGCCCACAAATTTAGGTGTAAACGCTTCCATTGTTAGAACGACCAAGGCGGGATCGATTCTAGTTCGTTTAGAAGACGAATCCCATGCAACTAAAGTCATTGGATGGCAGGAGCTACGCCAAAACGGGCTACAAGCTAAACTAGCACTGAGGAAAAAAACCTAAACTTGAGGTGAGGGGTGTGCCTCACGCATGGGGCTCAGCCGATCTAGTTAGGTTTCTGTGGCAAAAAATACCTGAAAAATCGATTCCAACTCTCCTGGTTATTGAAGATCTCCGCCCACTATTTTCTTCAGTCGCAAGGAATGGCTTAACTAAGAATTGGGTAATAGAAGTTCACCCAATGATCCGTTTTCAGCTGTTGGAAATAGGAAATCTAGATGGAGGATGGTGGTCTATGACATTTAAAGACTACCTGGACGCCCCTCGCTGCACTAAGTGTCAAGGCTATGAACACACTAAGGCCACTTGCACTGCCGACTCAGTGGTCTGCATTTGGTGCGCAGCGAGTGGTCATCTAATGAAAGAGTGTCCGAAGAAGAAAGCAATGGCAGACCCAACCTGTATCAATTGTAAACGGACGAATGCTGATCCCACCAGGACAAAGCACAAGGCTGGAAGTCGGGAGTGCCCTGTGCACTTAACGTGGTGCAAAGAAATGGCGAAAAGAACCTATTATGAATAAGATTACCATCCTTCAGCTCAACATGGGTCGTCGAAGAGTAGTGGCCGACGAGTTGCGAGTTCTTTCTCGACGCTACGACATCATGGCAATTCAGGAACCGACCAGCCGTCGGAACTTGGTCACGGGGTTTGGCCTCACGTCAAGAGTTATAGCCCTGAGCAGTGGAGAGAGGAGGCCTAGGGCTGCTATAGTGGTTAACAACCCAAATCTTGACATTATGTATCTGAGGCAATATTCTACAGCTGATTGTGTAGCATGCTATATAAAGTGGGGCAGGGTATATTTCACGTTGATTTCGGCTTACCTGCCTAACGGAAGTAACATTGAAGAAGATATCTCAGTCATGGAGACGATCACATCCAATAGTAGGAATGTGATCTTGTGCTCGGATACCAACGCTTGGAACACAGTTTGGGGCTCCAGCCGGACAGATAGACGAGGGGCTAAGCTAGGTGAGTACATAGCAAGAAGTCAGCTAGTAGTAGTCAACAACGTCTCTTCCACTCCTACTTTCTCAGGGGCGATGGGTGAAAGTTCGATTGACGTGACGTTGTCATCACCGACATTAGTAGGGCACATTATTGATTGGACTCTTAGACCTGAGACTAGTTCTGACCACAAAGTCTTGAAATTTGGTTTAGTACAGAATATGGCAGGTCATCAAGTTATTGACAAGGGTTACATAACCCGAAGGTACGACTGGAGTGTCTTTCGATGTATGCTGGAGGGAGAAATTGCCGACGAAGATTGGGAAAAGGCGGAATCGGAAAGTGCCGATGACTTGGACTATAGAGTCTCAAAAATAACTAATGCTATTCTTGACGCAGCTGAAAATTCTCTACAACGGCGAAAGACCAGAGCTCGACTAGTTCCATGGTGGACACCGGCCTTAACAACAATGAAGAGAGAAGTCTACAAGGCGCGGCGGTTGTACCAGAGATGCAGAGAAGACGAGAGGCGCATTGCACTTCGTAATGAGTACAAGGCCAAAGCTAAGGCATACAGAAACGAAGTGCGCTTACGGAAGCGGAGGTCCTGGGATGAATTCATTGTCGAAGAGTCAAAGAAGAATCCATGGGGTATTCCGTACAGAGTTGCTCTGGGAAAGCTGACTCCTATGCAAACGCTGGCAGCCCTCAAACATGTAGATGTTCAAGCCACTACCCTCGAAGAAGCAGCGACCATTTACATTGAAGTGACATATCCTAGAGATGATCCGTCTGAAGATAATGAAGAGGAAGAATTCGTAAGACGCACAACGGCATACCCACCTGGCACAGACATATGCCCTCCATGGGACATCCACGACCTACGTATTGCTGTTGATAGACAGAAAACCGGACGTGCTCCAGGGCTAGATTCTATAGACGCCGCTATCTTAAAGAATAGTATCCCCTATATTGAAGATATATTATTGGGTATTTTCAATGACTGCCTAGATAGGGGGTATTTTCCGAGAAGCTGGAAGGTGGCAGATTTGAGACTGCTCTACAAGGGAGGGAATAAGGATAAGGAGCTTCCTAAGTCGTATAGGCCCATATGTCTTCTTCCGGTGATGAGCAAGATTTTGGAAAATCTCATCATAATAAGACTGCAGCCAATATTTACAAAAGCAAGCCATCCACGGCAATTTGGCTGTACAAAAGGAAAGGGATCTACTGATGCGATACTGAGAATTCGCGCAGACGCCGAACAAAGAACTGAGCGGTATGTCATGTTGTTACTTTTTGATATATCCTCTGCCTTTGACAGCGTCTGGTGGCCACGTGTACTTCAACAGCTGCAGAAATTCGAAGCCCCCAGCAACTTATTCACCCTCGTAAGTAGCTACCTTCAGAACAGGATTGTAAAGGTTCGAGGAAGCTCTTACGAGAAAGAAGCCACTATAGAGAGGGGATGCCCGCAAGGATCAGTTCTTGGCCCAGCCTTATGGAAACTGGTTTTTGATGAAATACTGGGTGTGCTCGAGGAAGAGCAGTTTCCTGCCACGGCTTACGTCGACGATTTAGCTACTATAGTGGCCTCCAACAGCAGGACCGGAGTTAAAGAAGAGGCACAACGGTGCGCCACACTGGTAGGACGATGGTGTAAAAGTAAGAAACTGAGAATGGCAGCTTCAAAGACACAGGCCATTCTACTCAGAGGAAAGACGGATAGGGCACATCCTATAAACATATGTATTGAAGATATCAGAATCCGCCCAAGTGAGGATGTCACCTATCTTGGAATAAGAATCGGAAGAGGATTTAATGTGACCCCTCATTTGGATTACCTTAGAAATAGGGTAGCAATAGCCTTAAACGGTCTTAGCCGCGTCGGGGGTGCATTTTGGGGCCTAACATACCCGGCTACTATGACGATTTATAATGGAGTGATTCTGGGTATTCTGCGATATGCAACTCCCGCCTGGTACCAGAACCTCTCACAGCGGCAGAAGAACAGATTGGCGACCATCCAGCGAACCACTCTGCTAAGGGTAACTAAATCATATAGGAGTGTGTCTCATGAGGCTGTCCAAGTTTTAGCGGGAGGAATACCTATCGACCTTTTCTTACGAGAGGAAGTATTAAAGGATAAATTAAAGAGAGGGGACTCAGTCGATCTTCCCGATAACATACGTGTAAGGATTATGAATGAACCCAGAAAATGGAAAAAAGCTATCCGGGATCATTTTATAGAAATGTGGAACCAGCGGTGGGTTACAACTTCGAAAGGTGCTACCTTGAGAAAATACTTTCCCACCGTTCAGGCACGTTTGTATGCGAAATGGATCCTCCCAGATTACTGGATATCGCAATTCCTCACAGGACATGGTGGTTTCCGGGCTAAACTCCATAGTTTAGGAGTAGACATTGATCCCTTATGCCCCAAATGTGGAATTCCAGAAACGGCTGAGCACATCATTATGAGTTGCACCGCCTTTGAAGCACTGAGGGCCAAACTACTGAGAGAAACTGGACTCTACGCTCTTTCGGAGAATGATTTCCCTCAGCTAATGACTGAAGAAAACTTCCCGCACTACAAAGTTTTTGTATACGGGTGGAAGACTGCTATTGGCTCATACCATTTCAACCTTAATAGAAGAGGACCTACTCCTGGAAGGCCGCCGGACAACGAAAGCACTGAAGAAGACGGTGACAACCTTGGAGCTGCCTAACATTGGATTTCTTATTCATATTGTAATTGTAGTTATTGTTATTTTAGTTATTGTGGATGTAATTATATTTATTGTTATTTTTTTTTTATAATTTATATTGTAATCATATATTGTTATTGTGTATAATGTTATATATTTTGTACTATAACATTTTATAAGTTTTATATTGTAATTATATATAAATCATTTTTGACATTATGGCAATATTAAAAGTTAATATTGCCTAAACCTGTATTGCCTGAAGGCAAGGTAGGGTGAACAATAAATAAAATAAAAAAAGTTATGAATATAATAACAGTCTATTATTATATTATTATTATTATTATTAAATTTGCCGCTACGACCTACCGTTTTGGGGTTTTATTGGTTAGAATGAAAAAAGTTACGTTTTTTTCTACATTTTTTAAGTGGAATGGAAGTTTCTTTATCAGAAGCAGTTAATTACAGATGCACATATCCATTATCTTTAGTTTTTTTCCAGTCAGGAAGAAATAATGTTTTTTTAAGTACTACTGTATTTTATTTAATTAATAGTTTTAATAATCCTAATGCGTTTTATATAGGAGACCTTACACAAAAAAATAAATAAATAAATAAAATAATAATAAAATAAATATGAGAATGTTTTAGCCGAGAAAATTAAAAAAATCAATTAGGTAGAATTTGTTATCTGTAAGTGTATATAAATTTTATATATTATAGTAAACCTGCTTTCAAGTCACATTATATTTAGATTTTGGTGCTCTTCCTCCGCCGCTGTTTCTCCAATATTGAATATGAAATGGTGAATATTAGCAACGCGGTATTCTCGAAAAAGCAGAATTTATGCGGCAGTTTTGGTAATGGAAGTGCCCTGTCCAACCTCCCCCCTCCCCCCGCCACAATAAAACACAGCTCTCCCATTTAATATTCCTCCACTGCTGGGCCTCTCCGCGGTATCGGTTTTATTCCCGCCACTGAGCAGAGGTCTTGGAGATCATTGTCGGTGGAAGTCAGTTCCTTCGCTAGTTTCATCGTTGAAGGGGAAGGGTATTCCCAACTGTAAGAGATGGCGGATAGCAACTATATTGTCTACGTAGAAGAAAGTGCAGATACCGCCGTCGCTGAACTTTCCAACAATTTCTTGAAATCTAACCTTCTTCTACACAATGCCGTTGAAGTTCTAAAAGATGTATTGTCCAGAAGAACGGAAAGTTTTCATCTAAAATTGAAATGCTATATTTAAAGACCGGATTCTCGTGCAAATGCACTGTATTGTACGTTTTGGGGGGCTACTACACAAATTTGCATATTTCACGTTAAAAGTTTTTTTTCTTGTTTTTTTTTTCATTTTGAAATTAACAAAAATACGTTTACCTACATAACGTTCCAAGAAAGAAAAAAAAAAAGAAAAAGACCCCATGGTTTCCGATAATTTCTTCGAACTCGTTATATAATTGGTATAATGCTGAACATCGTTTTGTTTGTTTCAACATTCATGGAATCTCTAATTTCATTTTACTCCACCTTCCAACCTACTCTTTTATTTTAATTTGTTTCGACAGTAGAGTTTAGTTCGGTAAACAAGTACAAGTAATGATGGAAATGCTTTAAGTGACAGCCAGCTAATCGTCGTAAATTAACATTTGGATAAAACCATATCCAGAATTTAAATCTGAGGGGAAAACAGTTTTTTTCTCTTCTCGCAATGAATCAATTAATTCCGATAAAAACTTCCATGGATGCTTGATACTTATTGAAACTCCATGGATACAACTCAATAAGTACTTTTTTATTTTTATTTTAATTGGTTGCCACACACAGTTAAATGCACCACGAAAATCCAATAGAGCTCTAGTAACAGTTACTGATTTATGTACGCCATGGTCGCTTTTTTGCCAAAATACACTAAACAAATTATTCAGGAATGACATGAAAAATTATCAGGGCCGTAAGAAAAAATTATCTCAAACACTATTGTGAACAATGCTTGAGGAAATACGTAAACAAATATAAAACAATTATATCTACATATGGAATCACAGACACCCTGAGGCTTTACATCAGTAGAAAGTTGAATAGCACTTTTGTCAATGTATTTTATTTTTATTGCACGTTTTTAAAATTTTGCTGCACTAAATCCGACCTTTAGCTGTTTTAAAGGCTGAATGGGCTACGGAATTGCTCGTTTAACATTTTTAGGTAAAAAAAACTATCCTGATATTGGGATATCTTACTCAGAATCAGGATTCAGATTTACATATTATTTTAATATTTTGAAGGGTATATTAGTTCATAAATAAATAAATTAAAAAAATGTTTATAAGCATTGTAAAAAAACAAAAAATAAATAAATACGACTTACTATAAAATACTTCTTCATAATCAAACAGAAAGGCAATTTTTTATTGAAGTTTATAAAAACATTAAAATTTATAAGGTGAACTGAAAAATACCAACATTTGATGCATTTTCGCTTGCATCCCCAGGAAATTTGTAACAACTATGCTTCCAATTTTTTTTTCAAACGTTGCCAATTATATCATTCAAATATCTTGGCTGTTTCATTGGACAGTAGCTTCTAAATGAATAGACAACACTTTACTTTGACAATAGTACACTCCACTATTTTTTTTTTCTTGCAAGTGATTTTCTTGAATTTGGATCTGATTTAGGCCCTTAACATAATTTTTTGTGGTGGATTGTGAGAAACGGTTTTGACTCTTCGCAATGTCTGATTCATTTTAATTCCATTCTTCTGATTAAGGTAAATGTGCTATGTAACCTATTAATAATCATTATTATAACCATTCTATAATATTTTTAGTTTTATATATATATATATATATATATATATATATATATATATATATATATATATATATATATATATATATCCCTTGCCAGGATTTAAGTAGTTGATTGTTGGATAGAGATTCGATTTGTAACTGTAGATTTTAGGCTTTCATATTTATGATACCTAAAAGAAATTATCAGCCAAAGATAACTGATCAAAAGGCAGAAAACGTTTGTTATTTTATTTGATGCGTCTATTTAATTTATGTATAATTATGAATTTTTGAAACTATTCCTACCGTCCTTCATGATGCGAGTTGTTGCATACGCTTTAAGATATTATCGCCTCAGGGTTTCCAGGAACAATGTTTTGAGTATAATTTTTGTCTCCAATGAAGACGAGGCTAATGGCGAATTAAGGAAGGTTACTCAACGCACGATTTTAATTTATTCTACTCTACTTCCAACCTTCTACATATTGTCGGCTTGTTACTAATCTTACTTTTCAAATTCTCACTCTCTCTCTCTCTCTCTCTCTCTCTCTCTCTCTCTCTCTCTCTCTCTCTCTCTCTCTCTCTCTCTCTCTCTCTCTCTCTCTCTCTCTCTCTCTCTCTCTCTCTCTCTCTCTCTCTCTCTCTCGCCATCTCTCTCTCTCTCCTCTCTCTCTCTCTCTCTCTCTCTCTCTCTCTATATATATATATATATATATATATATATATATATATATATATATATGTTTATGTATATATGTATGAAAAATATATCGAAATGAGGAAGGGGAGCAATCGAATTCAGCAAAGTTTTGAAACTCTTCTTGAACCTCTTAAGATGTAAATTTTTTGATTCACTAGTTTACCTGAAGCAATGTTGGAAGTAATTTGTGGTGGTTGAAAATGTATTCAATGTTGATAACCACAAATAATTAATACGAACAAATATACAGAGGCTTAAACCGACAGATTGATGTCCGAGTAGTAGAACGTAAGGTAATTGGTATCATTTTGTTAGTATTGGTAAATGCGCATGATGTTATAGAAGGTTTTATACTATTAGAATTGATGGATTAATTGCCTCCTCTATTTGAATTAATTTATTTGAAATCTAGTTTCGAATGGTAAATATTCATCATCATTTCTAAACCATACAAAATCTTCAAAACATAAGCTCTTTTTTACATTAGATTATGTATAGTAAAAATTTCAAAAATATAAGACAAGAAATCAAATATATTGTTCCTCACCTAAGGAGACAAAAGGGGAGGAAGTTTACAACTGTACAAATACATATATCAAGTAAATTTGTTGATAACTATTACAATAACATGTCAAAACCTGAAAAGATCTGCTCATCAGTGGTACTTCAATAATCATTCTACACTAGATGATCTCTAGGCCATCTTCTTTTCAGTCGCCTCAGAGGAATATCGGAAATGGAGTGGGAAGCAAGTTGAGAAACTAATGGATTTGAGTGGTTATGGAGCTTACTATGAAAGGATAGGTATCTGGTTTGGGCTAACTATGCAACATATGGAGCATTAAGATCTTTATGAATAAGTTTATTAGTGACAAAGTAAGGAGCATGTAGGATTTATCGAAGGCGTTTGGATTGTAAAGATTGGATTCGAAATGATTGGATGGCTTACTGGAGCCCTAAAGCTCAACTCCGTACGTTCAAATAGGTCTCATCAAAGTCATGTAAATAAGTCTTTTGTAATTAATTGGGAGCTTTAAGCGTTTGTCTAGTAAATGTTGAAGTAGTCTTTAACGACGAACAGTTTCTTGTCTTTTTATTCTTGTACCAGGTATGCAAGTTTAAAATGTCGTTTATTTCTTAAAATATATACACAGTAATTAAAAAAAAAGTATAATATATTTTATTCAAAGTACTGACCCTCGCTTTCTACACATTTTGTCCATCTCTCGGGCAATATATGGATACCATTCCAAAAGAATGCTTCATCTTTATTTGAAATCCATTCATCGAGCCATTTTCGTACGTTTTCGAAATTGTTGAAGTGTTGCTCCGCCAATGAGTGTCCCATCGATGAGAAGAGGTGATAATCAGAAGGCGCCAGGTCAGGTGAATACGGCGGGTGGGGTAGGAGTTCCCAACCAAGCGAAGAAATCGTTTCCTTAGTCAATCTGGCTGAATGTGCAGGAGCGTTATCATGCTGAAGAATGACTTTGGCGTGCCTGTGAGCCCATTCTGGGCGTTTTTCGATCAATGCGTGACTCAAATTGATCATTTGTTGTCGGTAGCGCTCGGTATTGACTGTTTCGCCGGGTTTGAGAAGCTCGTAGTAGACTACTCCCTTCTGATCCCACCACACACACAGCATTGTCTTCTTCCCAAAACGATCCGGTCTTGCACTCGATGTGGATGGTTGTCCTGGCGTTACCCATGATTTTTTTCGTTTGGGATTCTGAAAATAAATCCATTTTTCATCGCCAGTTACAACTCGATGCAAAAAACCCTTTCTTTCGTGGCGTAAAAGCAGCATTTCGCACACAGTTTTTCGTTTTTTTTTCCATTTGTCGTTCGTCCAATTCATGTGGAACCCATTTTCCAACCTTTTGAATCTTTCCCATAGCTCTCAGGCGATCGGAAATGGCTTGCCTAGTGACATTCAACTGTTCTGCCATCATTTGTTGGGTTTGGGTATTGTCTTCGTCTAATAAAGATTGCAATTCGAAGTCCTCAAACTTTTTTGGTCGATTTTCTCGTTTTTGATCAGTAACATCAAAATCACCACGTTTGAAACTTTGAAACCAACGTTCACATGTCCTGACGGTTGGAGCAACATCGCCACAAGTCTCAACAAGAATTCGATGACATTCAGATGCCTTTTTCTTTTGATTAAATAAGAAAATCATGACATGCCGCAAATGCTCTTCACTTGGCTTAAAATTAGACATTTTTAACACCAAAGAAAGGTATGATACGTCCACGTAAACGACTTAAAAACAACTGACTTTTGTAAACAAATGACTAACAAACAAAATAGCGTTTAGAGATAAGCAAATCCTTCAATAGGCTAAGAGCGCATTCTATTGGAATTAAAACGACATTTTAAACTTGCATACCTGGTATATGGATTCCAAGTAAGACGTTTGTACAAGTGGAGTCCTAGGTAGCGGATCTGTTCAACAGGGATCAGTGGAATATTATTGAAGCATACTGCAGGACGGGAAGTAGGTTTAACATTTAAAACTTGTTTTCAAATGAAATAATTCTAATAGAAGTAGCAATCTAAATTATTATTGAACTTATAAATTTGGGGTTTAATTTTATTTGGTGGTATCGATGCTTTGTGTTAACAAGATCAAATTATTATGTTTTAGTTTATTTTAACAATTACAGTAATCACTTCCGTTTTAATGTTTATATATAATATAATATCTGCTGATTTTAATTATTTTAAAAACAATAATGATTGTATTATTAGTTTTTATTTCCTGCCTTTTGAAATTTAACGGCTGGAATATTGTGTATTAGTAGAGACTCTGGCGAATACCCGAATCTCGACTCCCCCAGTTGGCATGGAGATGATTTTTTTTTCTTGTCTGTTTCCTACAAAGTCAAGATTAATTATGGAATGAGGAGATGGCGGGAGAGAGTTGTATTTATACAACGGAGCTATCCCAGCGGACTTGGCCAGTGCAGCGGTTGTATTTCTGTACAACTGGGTCGGCCTATGACTTGTTGCTTTAGGCCCTTCAGCAAGTGGTTCCTGATTCTTGGCAGTACTAAAACGGCCTGGAAACACTGATATCGGAGGGAATAGACTAGTATGCATTGTAACTTGATAATTGAGAACCGAGCTGTACACTTTTTATATCGCTGAAAAAAAAAAATAAAGAAAGAAAAATTAGAAAATAAAATAGGCCCAAAAAAAAAAAATCTTTTTCTGATTTGTTTCTGTATTAATTTTCATTTTTGGGTTATCATTTACGTGACAGTTATTATGCATATTTGGGCATACCGAGTTGAACTTTGGGGACTTCACAAAACCTTCTAATTCTCCTAGTATTCAATCCTTACAATCAAAAATCCTTGATGCTCCTTATTTATAAGGCAACAAACTTATCCATAATGATTTTAATGTTCCATATGTTGCTGATTTCGAATTATGAATGAAAAGAATTATGAATACAATCATCGTTTGTATACAATATTTACATTCCGAGGAACCCCGGTCCAAGCCTGACCCCCAATGTGAAGGGCAAGCCGGGCTCAGAGAGTTCCCAGTGCTGTTCTATTTTTTTTTTTTGTTTATATATATATATATATATATATATATATATATATATATATATATATATATATAAGTAATTGGTTAATCTAGTAAAGAATGCACATCTTTACTCCTAAAAATGTATTTGAGTCCGAATCAGTACGTTTTATTCCTTAAAGTTTATGCTACGTTCGGGTTTAGAACAAGAAAATTCTCTTTCTCGGGTATTTTTAACTTAGCACTAGAATACTTCATTAGGAAAGTAATGTGTAAAGGAAAAAGGACTAAAAATGGGTTGTAAAATTCTGGTTCTTAGATGCAGTGATGATTTGATACAACGCTCATAAAAGCCGATAACGAAATTGGTAGTTAATACAAATAAAATGAATCCACTATTAATCGTATTAATAATAGAAACGGTGCTAATTTCGATGATATAGATATTTCCGGGATCAAATTTGAATACCTGTTTAAATATCTTTGGTTTACCATATCAAAGAAAAATGAAAGTCAAGAAAAAATAAAGGTAAGATCAAATCCGGTATAAGTTATTTGTTGGTCGCAAAACTTCTCAGTTCGCGCGAAATAAGTACAGTATTGTATGTAATTAATTGCGTATTTAAATGTAGAAATGTAGGTGTGGTTTTTTAAAATGCACACTATTTAATATTTTTATTGTATCGCTTAGGTTCAGCAAAGTTTTTTTTTTTCCAAAAATCAAAGTCATTGAAAGCTGAGCGAGCACAGGAAAGATTGAGATAAAAAGTATATTATCTTCAGGCTCATTTAGGTTAAATAAAGAACAAAGTTCCCAAGGCTGTTAATTCAGACCAAACCTCTCCCTGTGCTTTAAAAATAAGTCTTATATAATAAATGCCCTTTCCTTTTCATTATCATAATCCGACTTAATAATATAAGAAATGTTTTCCTTAGTATGAAATGAAAATGATAGTTTGATATTGTCAAGGTGAATAGATATGTTGGAAAAATAAAAAATTCTCTAATCGTATATTTTTCTAGGAATTATTATATTCGATGAACAAGATTATGACAGTAAGGATAGGTCTTTTTAATGTACAAAGCTATTGAAAGAAGTTTTTATAATAGTATTATTTTATCAAGAAACGAAAATTTTATATTTATATAAGCATATATATATTTGTGAAAAAAAAAATATATATATTCTGATACTGTAAACGTGAGGAAATGTAGACAAACTCTTTTTCGTTTGGGTAAAAAAAGTCAGCCCAAATAAATTAAACCATGGAGTGTACAATTTTTAATTCAAAACAATTTAGAGAATGAAACAAATTTTTAAGACAAAAAGAAAACTTTATAAAAATTGTTCCACCCCTACTCTTATCCAAGATACCTTTATATACCAAGATAGAAAATACGAAACCAATGTTGAAGGTATTGTTGTTAACTTCTAAAGAACTTTCTCACGTTAGGAAGTGGAAATAACTAATATCACTATATAAAACACTAAATTCATTTTAGACGAATTTGGTGGAGCAATGGTTCGATTCTTTTTTACAGTTTTATAATTTTACCTGTAACGTTACTTTTCTGTCAAGTAGTTTTCGTTTTATCTAAAGAGAACATGGCGCCTTGGTGCACTGGGGCTATCATTAGCGGATCCTTCTAATGACTTGTTTGTCTTCCAATTGTGGCTTCTCTAGAATTCATTTACTTCTGGCGAATCACATTGAAGATAGTGGTGAAATCTTGTATCTGCAATTGCAACACTTTAAGCTAATTATACAGATTGCTTTATGTTCTCTTTGATTATTTACTGATATCTGCATTAAATGTTTAATCAATCATCATTTAATTATTTTATTATTGAGATGATGATTCGGGTTGAGGTGCTAAAGGGTGCTAAATTCTTTCGCGCCTTAAAAAAAAATCACTAAAAGTGGTTACCTAATATCGCGTTAAAATACACAATTACTGTAAAAGGTTATTAGTTGAGGTACTAAAACACGCAGCTACTAAAATAGAATATTAATTTACTATTATAATATTAAATAATATAATATATTGAATTTTTTTTTTACTTATAGTTGATTGATATTTACAACTTTATACTATGTATACAATAACTAAATTTACAATGACACGTTCAACAACTTGTGAAGAACTACTCATTGGTAGTGCTTCAACAACTATTCTACATTAGTAAGTCCCTAGGTTATCTTCTTTTCAAACGCCTCCGAGGGAAATCGGAATCGAGTGAGAAAGATGTTGGGAGACTAGTGGATACACGTATATAGTTTTTTAATGGATAGGTATCTTGTTTGAGCCTAATCTTCAACTAGTTGGATTTGGATGTTGCGTGTATCTTCATCTTGTTTAGGCACATCTAGATCGTTAAGGATAAGTGTATTTGCGACATAATAAAGAGCTTTTACGATTTTACGAAGGATTTCGAATTGTCAAGATTGGATACAAGAGCAATTGCAAGGTTTAGTGGTGCCCAAAGCTCATGTCTGTTTGTCCAAATTGATTTGTTTTTTCCTTTACAAGCGCATTGACCTCTAAAGATCACGCAACAAATTCATTATTTATTTTTTTATTTTTCCTGGTGTGAAGTTTCCGCTGCAACCAATACTCCTCGCTGGCCTGCTTTCGCTGCTTCTTCGTCCAGACTCTTCCGGCTTTCTTTGTTCTTCTTGTGGTTTGAATCCCATCCAAATTATTCAATACATCCCTAATTCTATTTATATCCAATAGTTGGTCTGCTGTGATGCTTAATGTTTCCATAGCCATTTTAAATTCCTTGATCCATGCTATTGTGGTTTTCTTTCACCAGAAGAAATCGAATATCCGTTTAATAACTCTCTTTTGGTCCATTCTGTACAGGTGTCTGAGAAATGTCAAATTCCTCTCATAGTCTCGGAGATTTTTTCTACTTTCTGATAAACTTCTTCGTTATTTCGAAGTCTCCATCCATTTTCAGTTTCAACAGCACCCATATTTTTTCTAAGGATTCTTCTTTTCAAGACTTCTAGTTTATCCCGCTTGTAGTTCATGAAAAGAGACACGCACTGACATATAGACGTATTAAAAAAAGTCAATTGCCTAGCTATTGCTGCCGACTTCACTGTTCTGTAGGAAAGTCCAGAGGTGGTAAAATGGGTCTGAACACTGTTAAGTAAATAAATGTTTTGTTATTAATTGGGAGCTTTGAACGCTTGTCTAGTAAAAAATTTAAATCTATCTTTGATATTTATTGATTGCCTTAAAAATAATGGTCACTCACTGAGTGGTATGGTATTACATACATAATAATAGTTTTATTGTGATAAAAAAAATTGATCAGAAAATAAAAATCACCTTTTACAAGCAATTAATAAAATGCATTTATTAATATATATGTATACATCATTAATGTACACATTTTTTGATATATATACATATATTTTATTTATATATATATATATATATATATATATATATATATATATATATATAAAATATATGTATATATATTCCAAAATTAATAATGGTTTTTTGAAATAAAGACGTCCTGTTGCTAATCGTTGATATATTCCCGACCTACTTACTACTGCTGACTCAAAATATATCGTAGAAATAATTTAAAAAAATCATATTTCTTATAAAAAAAAAAAAAAAATGTTAATCGTAAAAACATAATTAAAAAATAAAGATTAGGGTATCATTTGTTTCACTCATAATACGAAATAAAAATCATCAAATAATGATTTTAAATTTGATCGGTTTTTATTTTATTTTTTTTAATTATCGATTTCAAACCCAGCTAGAATATTAGTAAAATTGAATCAACAGTTGTACCACTTCGAATATACCTGGAATAAACTTCTCTCGATATAAACACCTATTCTTTAGAAGTGCCTGGTTTTAATAAATAATTTTAATTTTAGTATTTAATGTAATTCTAATTTGATTTACATCAAAATATAAAGCAGTAATAATCCTTACGCCTGCCATTGTTATAGCTATCGCAGATATTGAGGACATTGACAGAGCGGTCTAGACAGGCACAGGCTGTGGAATATCGAATATATGGTCGCTCTGTTTTGCGGTTTCGTTGCATAAGTAGTCGCTGATAAATTGGATTTGGGTGTCGCGTGGATCTTCATCTTGTTTAGTGGCGTCTTCGCATGTTTTAAACATGTCTTCACGGCCCTGTGTTTACAAGGTGAATCGCCTCATATCGCTGTTTCTTCAATATCCCACATTTTCAGATTTTCCACATTCTTAGATGATCTACTATGTAGAGATTTTCACTTTTTACAAATCTTTATGCTTTCGATTTGGCCATATTGCAAACATCTTAAGTTATATTATAAATACGAAACAGTAACTAAATAATGTTAATAAACTTATTCATTATTCGAAATTCTACTTATTCGAAAATCGATAAATATGTAAATCTTGACTTAATAAGTTTTGCTAAATGAATATTAACTGAGAGGAATCCGCATTTTATAGTGTTCCAACATTGCAGTCCTGAAGGTAAAATGAAAAAAATAAAATAAAATAAAATATTCTGGCGCTATTGTCTCTAAAGAATAATTTCAATGAAAAATTTAATAGTTGCCTAGCTGATGTATTTAAAACTATGGGTATTATGGTAGTCTTATGAACGCTGCTTTCACATTATAAATAAACAAACAAAATAAATCTTCAAATTTAAAAATAAGCTAAGAGAACAAAACAAAACAGAATAAATGAATAAAACCTAAAAAATACAGTAAATATGTCAAAATTAAGGTACAAAGTCAGTAAGTGAGAAACCAGTATATATTCAATTATTATATGCAAAATAGATCTTATAAACTACTGCTTTTCCCAATTTACACTTTAGATTTAAAAGAATAAAATTACTTAAATTAATAATTAAATTAAATTGACTATCAATCATTACTCGAAATTAACAAAAAGAAAATTGGGGTTTCAAACGTGACTTTTTCCAAACAAATTAATGTAGCTCCTAAATTGTAGGTCATAGCGACAAATGATATGTATAAACAAGAATATTCCATTAAATTTATGATTCTATTTTCGAACTCTGAATTTTGGGGATCAGTTGATGGAAATTAAATCTCTCGAATATTATAAAAAACTTAATGAGGAACCACATTCAACAAGATAATGCAGAAGATCAATGTGTTGAAAATGTGAACTATGATGAACATGCATTTATCTATACAAATTGTTTTACTATCTTCCATTTCTTCCTTCAGGTTTATAATAGTGACATTTTAATGTGTTTAGAATAAGTTTAGTGTTTAATTTCTTTTTATTACCTGCTACCAGTAGAATTTTTTTGTAGAGATTTTTCTTCTAATTTTCGTCATTTTTTTTTTAGGAATTTTTAATTTATTTGTACGCTCAAATGAACAATAAACTACCAACATTAAGATGATAAATAAATAAATTAACTTGCCTTTTTGATTTTACAGTTTAATACTGTAATTTAATTGAAGTCTGAGAGGAATGATGAAAAACAAAATTTTTCAAAAATAGTTCAATCCAAATTATTTTAATTTATAAATAACTGTACAGTACAGATGATTTAATTAAGAATAACGATTTAGAATCATACACTAAGGATTGTCAAAATAAATATTTTTTTTTTTTGGAATAACTGAATGGACAGAGCGTGAAATGTTTTTTGTATCTCCTGTAAAATTTATAAAAATAGTTTGGATACTAAACGCCTCTTGTAAACATGATGTTACTATATTACAATAAAGCATAAACAAAAAATAGATATATTGTTTATGAGAAGTTAGTCGGGGATACCGTCAGGTTTAAAAAAATACAACCAGGTTGAAAAATAAAAGATAAATGGTAATATGAAGTGTTTCTTTTTTCTTAGTAAATAAATAATCTATATATTTTGATTTTCTTGTTTGATTATAAAATTAAAAATTAAAGGAACAACTAATAAAAATTATTATTTAAAAAAACGACTGTAAATTATAGAATCATAAAAAAAAGAATATTGCTCAATTTATTGAAATACTACTTTGGAAAAAAAAAAATTTCAAATATAAAATTTTATTAATAGTTGATAATCTGTATTCTATTTGACACGGCAGAGGTTCGTGGTTTAGTTCTTTCTTCTATATCGTATTTCAAGCGGAGAAAAAAAAAGGAGATTAAGGAATTATAATACTGCCCGGTGATTTCAATTGTTATGCAGTTTTTCGTGGGACAATCACAGTTACTCGCTGAGTTAATTTGTTATTCACTTGGAATGGCTCTTTAATTCGAATCATCTACATGGAACTCCTCGTTCTTTAAGTTTAAAAATCCTTTCCCGTGAAAGCGACGATAATTCGGAAGGGATTCTTTTATACATTTGCAATTCAGATAAGTTTCGGTGCCGCCTGATAGTGCGGCTATTCTCTACATATTTAATTAGCATCGGCTAAGTACTTAATTCCCTTTATATGTAAAACTATTCCACGCATTGCTATTATTATTCAGTTACAGTCATTTTTGTATTAGAATATTTTTAATATATATATATATATTTTTTTTTTTTCATCTTGTTACACTATGGTATATTCTTCATTAGTGAATAATCATGCTAATATACAAATTAAAGAGCTATGTTGATTGACTGGATGAATTACTTGAGTAAGATGTTGAGAGGTATCAGTCATAAAAATTAAGCAATTTTTGGTATTAACAAACAAATTATATTTCTTTGCTAACGTTTCAGTCATATCATTGCTAAAAGCAAAAAATAGTCGAATACAGAAAGAATAAAGGAAAGGGGAAAAAATTATATTAAACTAAATAAATAATAATAGAGTCAATTAACAATTTGAAATGATCTGAAAAAATATAGATTAACTATACAATGATAAAGAAAATAGAAATAAAATGAAATATTATTGTTAGTAAACAATTTGAATTATCGTATGTAAAGAATTGATACTATTGTATGTACAGAAAGGTTAAAAATAAAATACTCTAAAAAAAAAGGTAGAAGATGGTCAAAAGTGTAAATAAAAAAACAGAATAAATTTATAACCAAAAACATACCAGACGGAATATTGGGGAAAAAAAACTTAAATAGATTGATGTCATAATCAACATAATGACACCTTTCTTCATGAATATGAAGAAAGCTGAGGCAAGGTATTCAACAAAGGTTTTAAGAGAGGAGTGGGAGTTAACGACTTTTAACGTTTTTGTTTTAATATGAAATGAAGAAGATCAATTCTTTAAAAAAGAGGTAGGAACAGTGAGGTAATAAATGTTAATAGGAAACGCGAATGGAAAGGGGGAAAGGAGAGAAAGAGAGAGAGTGGGGGGAAGAGAAGGAAAGTTAAATAAAATAATATAAAAATACATGGAAAATCTATTTATCATTGTATAATTTGTCTACATTTTTTCAAATCATTTCCAATTCTTTATTTACCCGATTTTTTAAAACAAATTAATTTATTTATTTTTCTTTTTTTCTGTATCCGATTAATTTTTATTTTTAGCCCTGATGATGGCCACGACGTTGACAAAAAAAAAAAAATATATATATATATATATATATATATATATATATATATATATATATATATGGATAAATTTCTTGACTGTTACTATTAAATGTTTAGTAAGGTTCTTGAGGTTCAGTCATAAAATAAAAAATCAACTATTTTGGCGACGTTTCGAGACTATATTGTTCTCATAATCATGCCTTACAGTGAAACTATAACTTGTATAACTTATATAATTTTATTGTAACCTGTTTTTTTCACTGTAGGGCATGATTATGAGCACAATATAGTCTCGAAACGTCGGCAAAATAGTTGATTTTTTATTTTATGACTGAACCTCAAGAACCTTACTAAACTTGCCTTATTTTTAATGATTGATTCCTCTCAACATCATACTATATTATATAATAATTAAATATGTTTTATAATACCATAAAAACATAGATGAAAGTTACGAAAATTCCGTTAGTAATTTTTTAATTATAAAAATGCATATATTTTCGAAGCATACTAACAATAATCTGACGACCGCTAACTCTTCCACTTCTTTTTTTTCCCTCATCCTCCATTTATTAATTTAAACAAACAACAAATATACAATTGGAATCGAATGATCTTATGTTGCCTTCACAGCATTTTAAGATTTGTTGCTTCGTAGATCCTGGCGCTTCAGTTGACTATTGTCTTCCTGTTGTCTTGATCGAGCGAGGAGGAATCACTCTGCTGGCTATGGTGTGAAAATGGGTCAGTCTAAAAAGCCTGAACCCCTTCCTTTCCGCTTCTTAACATAATTTTTAAATTTATACTTTCCCGTGCATATTTTATTCAACTTAATAATGATATTTATATTTTTCATGATAATTTTGACCATTTTTTATTTTAATTTATATACGTTTTATGTATATATTTATTGTTGATATGTTGTTATTTTTTAGCGCTATGGTGGAATAAGGTTTTGACTATTGTAAATCGTTACTTTTCACAGCTACTCTCACATGATATTGGTATACTTTACACATACAGCGGTCGACAAATACAGCTGTGTTATTATGCTGGAACACACTTGTCTTAGAACTAACAAAAATTTAGAAGGTTCAGCTACCTTATTTTAACTCATCAGTATTCTTTATACATTTTGTAAAATTAGAACATTTAATAATCGAAAATGTGTTGATGTAAGGTATGCTGCAAATACACTTCATTATATTTTCAAAAGTTAAAATTAAAAGTTAAAATAACCTAATTCCTTCATATGAGGAATTTGAAATTTAACTAATAATCATAGTTTGTTGAAACACGAATCTTATATTGTTGATACTAAAAGGTGGAGATAAACACATAACATATTCCTTATTATCAAAAAATGAATTATTCGAAACTTTATCACCCTGATCCGATATCCCCTCATATTTTGAATGATAAGATCTAAGAACCCATCAAGTTTTTTTTTTTATAAACCTATTTCTCGAGTGTGATTTTAATTAAAATATGAAGTCCAACATAAATATGGTTTAATTATATTTATTTTTATTATTCTGTAACTAAAAATTGAAGATAGTATATAATAGCGACTAATATCTTTATAGCTGTTGTACTATATTTATTAATTGTAGTTAAGTAAAAAAAAAATCTATAATGAAATTAATATAGACAGAATACGAAAACATAACTGAAAAATGTTATTAAAAAATGAAAAATGTTAGTTGAAAAATTAAAATTAAGTAATGAAAAAATTCATTACATTTATACAATGTGCACAATAAAAAAAAATCTCTAACTTCACAAGGTATAAATTTAAGTATATATAATATATATAAAGATATAAATCTTAATAATATTATATATATATATATATATATATATATATATATATATATATATATATATAAATAAATTTATATATATATGTTTAAAACGGTTCTAGAGGTTCAGTCAATATATTAACAACTGATTTTGACGATGAGACTACATTGTTTTCATAGTCATGCCCTACAGTGAACAAAAATAGATTTCAATACAATTATATAAGTTAACAGATAATTTAAATAATACAGTTTACAATATAAATATATAAAATACATAAGTTAGAATATTTAATCATAAATATAGAGGATGAATCTACTTACAACGTTACTGGTGATATATCTACATATGCCACATGGATGTGTAATGACTAAACTAACTATTACTGTAGTTTACAAGCATCAAGGATGGAAATGTCAAGGAGTAGGTTTTTCTAGACCTTATGATATTCCTCGATTTATTTGAGGTATATGGAAATTTTTGTTTGCTTTGTAATTATTTAAATAAATGAATGGTTCTTACTAAACTTTTATATAAACTTTTATAATTGTACTGAATCCTTTTATGTTCACTCCAGGGCATGATTAGACCGCTATAGCCCCAGACAGTTAGGTCTTTAATATGTCTAATGAAAACCATCTATTTTACTATTATCAATTATAGTTGTGACCATTATATGTAATTTATAATTGATCGATAACGTAACCATAGGAATGTAGAAATATATTTACTGGAGCATAAAGAAAATTAATTGAAAATATAATTAAATAATTAAGCTTGCGCATTACGATATGTACCTTATATTAATCATACACTTTTATGGATATACGTACAATCATATAATAGTCACTATATTATATGACATGAATTATTCTTCGTTAAGGTGTGATGCCACTCCAGCCACTACTTACTCTATCACGGTCCCGTCACCACGATCACACGGTCTTCCTCATCCATTATTCATAAGCTGTGTCAATTATATTCTGCTATCTTAACAGTACGTTCCTTTCCTTTACAACTAATTGATTTTATTATTTCGTTTTCACTTTAATCTTTAAGAAATATTTAATACATTAATTTAGTATCATTATGAATATTTGTAATAGAAAAAAAGTATGATAAATAAAAATAAATCACTATACTCCTCCAGATAATGATCAGATAATTTCACAATACTATTGAGATGGATATAAATATAAAATTAGTAAAATTCAATAAAAAAAAAAAATAAATAAAATAAATATTAACATTGTATATCCCAGATAATACGCGAGATTTGGTTGTGCAGTAATAAAAGTCGATAAAAATACCCAAATCAATAAAACTTTCTTCTTTTTTTTTTCATTTTTTTTATTTAAGTTAAAAGGTCTGAAAATAAAATTATGAGTAAATAATCATTGCATGCACTTTTTTTATTTAGGGCATTGGATGTTTGACTGCAACGTTTATTTATGAAGCTAATTGTTCAACATGTTCTGTTGTAAGGAATATAAAACAGAATAAAAAGTTCTGCTGTTGTAAATGTTTTTTTTTTCTTGGACGATATCGGATAATCCAAAGTACAGTTTATTAATTTAAGATAAACATGAAATAAAGCAGTTTCTATTCTATAAAAAATAATATAATTCGAATATATGCAGAAAAATGTTTTTTTTTTATTATTTTTTTTAATAAACTGGGTAAATAGAGTGACGTCTTTTTTAACTTTTTTTTTTTTTTAAATCAGTAAAATAAAAAATGTTAATGTCTAAACAACACTTTACAAACATGAAGTACTAATGAAAATACTAGCGGAAAAAAAATCATAAAAGCTTATGAATCCAATACATTGGTGAGAAACGTTGTGAATTGCCACTAAAAGGTTGATATGATCACAGATTGTTGTTTGTATGCCGTTGAAATATATGCATTTTTATTCTAAGTATATGAATTTATTCTTTATATAACTTTCTTATTAAAAATATAATGTATATTTATTGAATTAGATTAAATCTAATAATCAAGCTAAAATTTCATGATAATATTTTAAACTTGAATTGCTAACGGACCGAGTGCAGACGTTTTTAATTTTTTTTTGACTAACGATTGTTGTGTTGACGAGCTGTGCTGCAATTCTCTTAAAAATTAATTTTAATGTTTTTCTAAAAATATTTGTTCCTATTATTAATGAGTTAATTATATATATTTTTTTATAATTAATAAAATTTCTCTGGCTTGCGGTTCGTTAAACACTATTGACAATATTTTAGTTTTTATTTATTTATTTATTTTTTTTATAGCCATTCTTATATTAATACCCAAGATATTGGTGATTTAGAATATTGATAAATATCTTTTTTCAATGCATAAGCCTTCGTTTTGGAACTGGAATAAGCAATTTACTAAAAAAAGTTAATTGAGTTGATTTGTCCTGATCCAAGTGTGATATCTTTCATACTGTTCAAAAGTTATTTTTAAAAAAGTTTCTAGAAAAATATAATAAATTAAATGAATGAAAGACTTTAAATAGTGTTATTTTTTTGAAATTTTATTTTTATTTTTTTTATTTGTTAATTTTTTTTTTTGGTAAGCCTCTCTTATCTATAAGCCATTCGAATTTGAATTCCTGAAAAACTAATGTATTAATATTTTAATTTTTTTTTTTTTTATTAATTAATGATTGTTTGGATACTTGTGATGCCATAATTTTCTTGGTCGGTCATTATAGTTAGAAATGGAATTCTGAACATTAAAAATAAATAATTTAAACAAATTAATGAGTAGATACAAAGCAAATGGGTGACAGAGGTTATGATAATAAGATAAATAACAATAGTAGGAAGTTGATAATATAGTTGATGAGAAATATATAAAGTACAGCAATGAGAAGTACATAGCAGTAAACGAATGATGAATATTGGGGCATAAATAGTAAAATAATTATAAACGTACGTAGTGGAAAAAAATAAAAAAATAAGGAAGCAGATGTGAGGAAAGTGAAAGTTAGCATGAACTGTACATAACAAATAAATTTAAAAGAAAAGAAAAAATAAATAAATATACAGGGTTGATAGTTAAAAAGATGAGTAATCAGTGAAAATATATTCTTTTAAATTTATTTTTTGTTGTACAGTTTATGCTTTCACTTTCCTTACATCTGCCCCCTTATATATTTTTTTTTCACTATGTACGTTTATAATTAGTTTACTACTTATACCCTAATATTCATCATTCCTTTACTGCTATGTACTTCTCATTGCTATACTTTATATATTTATCATCAACTTTATTATCAGCTTCCTACTATTGTTATTTATCTTTTGTATTTATTCATTAACTTATTTAAAAATATATAGTATTGAAATCATGAACTAAAGATGAATTGAAGAAAAGACTAATCAACATTATTAATAATGATAAGGCTACTTGTTATGAGATGCAAGAGGACTATTAGACAAGGCTTGGAGTTCCATTTCACACACTCTCCGTTACGTAAAGGCCTAGATGCACCAAGTAGAAGTTGCCTGGCTGCACCTCGTGGGAGCTCATCACCAGGGGACAGTGCTGTCATCTCATCTTACTGACATCATCTGATACCCTGCTCTGATTTTGCTCTGGTGTTTGACACTCTTAGAATCTTTGCTATTCGTATCCAGTATATATTATAATTACCGTTGTCTATAAATCGCTTTATAGAAATGTGAACTTTTACAAGTAAACAAAAACGATTTAAGACATATTTTTCCGCGAATATTTGTTGGGGCATAAATATCTACAGCAAAAGTAATGTTAATTCAAAGATGGATGGAAGGGTCAACGATGGCTGTGACTGAAACCGTTAAACTTTTTTCTTCATTTATTTATTGTTCAATTGCACAGTTCGGAAAAAAAAAAAAAAAAAAAAAAAAAAAAAAAAAAAAAAGCGACCCCCCCCCCCAATTTAAATATAACATGTTAGCGCCTTTAAAAAAAAGGTTAGTTAGTATGAAAGAAACATAGTTTTCAAATCCCATTAAAATCGGCTGGGTCGTTAGTTAGTTTTGTATTTATGAGTTTAAAAATAACATATGTAAAAAAAAAAAAAATCATCTGTATTCGTATCTAGATAGACTGTTATCTAGATATTGCTCAACTCTGCATTTACCGTTATACCTTTTTTCCATTTGGGCTATCTTTTGATGAAATTGTTCTTCCTGTTTATCTAACACTGCTCCAAGTTAGGAGGGAAGAAATCCTAGTGGGAATGCAAAAAATGAATTTTTAAGTCCATGTTGCAACCCATGCACCAAAGCCTAATTCTGTTGCTATCCAATTTTATTCACTTTCTAATACGTTATAAAACTTTCAAAATCAAATAGAATTTTTTGATTTGTTGAAGGGAGTATTTTGATGCAGAACAGTGCTATTTATGTTAGTTTTGTTGGAGATACGAATAATTATGTAAGCATTATCTCTTTATTTTAATAATTCTATAAACATTAGGTCTTTATTTCTCCCAATTTTAAACAATAAAACATTTAAATAAAAACAACTTGGTCAAGGAAAATAAATAAGAAAGACAATTAACATTTTTTTTTTCATAATTATAACAGAATTGTTTTTAAATAACCTTTATTTATCCAATCTTTAAATCGGAAGATGTAATTAATATGAATCAATGCCAAATTAATATAGAACAGGCAATTAAAAAACTATTAAGAATTCAAAATATAATGAAGTCACATCCATACTAACATTTTTGTTGTATAATTGCCATAAACAAAAAAAGTCTCTTTAAAGTTAACTTCCTAAAAGTTGATATAATAAACAAATAAAATTTAATGCATAAAGTTAACTGCCAAAATTGTGAATATTATATTGGAGTAATTGAACAAAACATTATTTATAAAAGAAATAAAATTAACATAAAAACAATCGTTAGAATAAAAACAACGTTAGCTGATGACATTCATTCATTAGGGCATAATTTTGACTTTTAAAATACCCAATTAGTAAATTATGAGAAAAACACTCAAAATTTGAAAATAATGGAAACAATTATTTATTGTTCAATTGCACAGTTCTGAAAAAAAAAAAAAAAAAAAAAAAAAAAAAAAAAAAAAAAAAAAACAAAAAAAAAAAAAAAAAAAAAAAACAAATTATCAAATTTCATTAAAATCGGCCGAATCCCTTTTAAATTAGAAATTTAGAGCGCCCCCCCCCTAAATTTAAACATAACATGCTAGCGCCCTTAAAAAAAAGGTTAGTTAGCATGAAAGAAACATAATTTTCAAATTTCATTAAAATCGGCTGAGTCTTTCTTAAATTATAAATTTAGAGCGCCCCCCCCCCCATTTAAACATAACATGTTAGCGCCCTAAAAAAATGGTTAGTTAGTATGAAAGAAATATAATTATCAAATTCCATTAAAATCGGCTGGGTCGTTAGTTAGTTTTGTATTTATGAGTTTAAAAATAACATATGTAATGAGTGTATCATGAGTAATAAAAAAACAACATTATATTAGAAAATTACTACAGATTGTTTCTATATATATGGTGCTAATTAATAAATTTGACGTTTATTTTTGTTTTACTTATATTTTATGGATACAAGGGGCTTAAAAAAAATAATACTTTAATTTAATTAAAGCCATTTTTTCAGCAGCTTGAAATAATGCTATATCTTTTATATTCTTAAGGAAATGATGTATTGCTTAGGATTTTATTTACCATGGAATCCAAGGAGAATAGATAATTATTAGTTCATTTAAGCTTAATTGTGTATTTTCCACGTCCTCTAAGTTGAGTAATTCTACTAATTATACTCCTTCAAATTATGTTTCCCTATAATAGAATCCCCGTTTCTGTGGCGCCAAAAAAAAGATGCCACGGTGCATAACTACAGCAAATAATGCTCCAACTGTGAAATGACCTTGACTATAAATAGGAAACTGACAAACAAAAAGACTGATGGCGCTCGCCGCTCTTGCACAAACTGCAATTAGTTCGAAGTAATGGTGCCAGAAGGTCTTGTCGATAAGAGGGAGGTATCGACTGCTTGTTCGAGCAGCTTGGAGGACCCGTCGAGTTGCTGGTCAGAAAATGGTAATCGCTGAGCATACAAAAAGTATCGGCTTGTTTTTTTGACCACTTACATTTTTTGTCCAAGCCACTTACGGATAGTTTCTTCAACATTGAAAGAACATAAAGCGTTCATTTGACTAAAAGCCTTGAGGTTTCTCTTTGAGGTGACCATCGATAGAAAAGAACTGTCCACTAGCAGGTACTAGCCTTTATGGATAGACTTTCTTCTCTTCTTCTGACCCCCGAGGAGTGTTGAGGGTGGTATACTCGATGCATTTGAGGTGGTTCCAAGAAGGATGGGATTGTATGTTAACATGACGGTTGTATTTTTGTGCCTGGGTGTATATGAGCTGTTGTAAAGTATATGTGCCTAAATAAGGGTTGATAAATAGTCAACAATTTATTGCTACAGATTTCCCGTTATTGTTATTCATTACCCTATGCCTTGATTTAGATTCAAGTGTGAAAATAAAAATGTGTAAATAAAAAATGTTGTTTTTTAAAATCGAATTATTTCTTTTATTTTTTTTTTTTAATATGTTGTTTGGGCCCATATGTGTAGTTGATATTCAGCTTTGCACCCTAAGTACAAAGCATGACAACAACAGATAGCGTTGTGGCCAACAATGGCCCCAATGGAATTCAGGATGGAAATACATTTTACTTCGAGAAAAGATCAAACCAAATTAGGAAACAACGCTGAATTACAATTAAATTATATTTTTAAAATGCGTTTACTTGTGGAGGTTTTAGTTATTTTTAGCAAAAAAAAAAAAAAAAAAAAAAAAAAAAAAAAAAAAAAAAAAAAAAAAAAAAAAAAAAAAAAAAAAAAAAAAAAAAAAAAAAAAAAAAAAAAAAAAAAAAAAAAAAAAAAAAAAAAAAAAAAAAAAAAAAAAAAAAAAAAAAAAAAAAAAAAAGTAATACGATTTAGAAAAACAGATTTACACAAAACAAAATTCAAATTAAGAGTTAATAATATAAATAAACTTAAATATAATATTAATTGCTACAATTATAAAACTATAATTGTAAAATTATAAACTATAATTATAAAATAATGCAATAAATCATCTTAAATTTGAAGCAATTAAATAGTATTATTTTATTTTTTTAAATATTTTACCAAATTAAATAAACAACTTAAAGGCTTCTGCACTTACTGGGATATGTTTTTTCATGGTTCAGGTCGCACAGCGGAAATATAAGAGTCAGATGATTCCAAAACTCTAAGGCTAAAATATTCACAAAAATTACTGTAAGTACCCAATATGCCAAATATGGAGATGAATTTTTAGGGATGTTTTCTCCGATACATACGCCAACTTAACGCGGGTTTGTCCGTGTTCTATAATATTGCTTCAACATTGTTATTCAGTTTATTAGATTTTCTGTTTTTAATGGATCGCTTAAATGTAGAATTTTAAGTATTAATTATATTTTTTTTAAATTTAGATTAAATTGACAAAGGAAAATTTCTATGTTATTAGCTTTAAAAAAATCAAAAAAACTTTTTGGCTAAGGAAAGAGGTTTTACTTCTCGGCTATTCGACATTCAAACACGATATCAATTTTCTTCCATATCGAATAGTTGATTTGGGAATTTTTGCCGCGTTTGTACTTATATTTTTAAATCTTTGATGCAATAATTATAATTTAATTATAATTATCGCAAGACTTATTTAATCTTATCCATTCATACAAGTACTTATTGACCTCGGTAGATGTATGGCTCATATTTTGTGAACTAATTTTACAATTGATTTTGTTGAGCAACAGAAAGTATTTATTTAGTGTTTAATTTACAATTCACAATGCATATATTCAACTCTACTTATCTTTTCGTGTTTGATAGCACTTTTTGTCCTTATTCAATATCTCAAAATTTTGGTGACATATTGTCATTCAATAAAATGATTTTACCTCCAATGTTTGTAGTTTTGTTCCTTTTTTCTTTTCTTTTTGATATTCTTGTAAATTTACTTGTTATTTACTTATACATTTAGCATATCCTTGCATATATACCGAATACTAGTGGCGTATATACATACTGGTGGCTAAATCCAGGCTGCAGAGTGACTGACAGCAGCATACCCACCGACAATGGGGCCTCTATGTTTCCAATATAATCTAGTTTCCTTCGTCAGTGTCCCTCTGACAGCAACTTGACAGTTCTGCGTGCCCTTCTATCCAGTTGCTCATATACTATCAGCTTATCGTTTTGGATTTCCCAGGTATCATAGAAGTCAGCTGTCTATTTTTTAAAGTATTTTGACGACGATTAAAGGTCAATGGGAAAACTTTACTGATTTATAATCTGGAATATATCATTTTACAGTTAAATCAACTACTGGTGCTGCTAGAAAATTGTTTATTTTCTTGTGTATCGTTTTTAATTTTTTAATTCTAAAGTTGTTCAGGATAGCAGTTTCATATTAATTTATCGTGTTGTGGGCTAATGGTTAAGTATTACAGTTAATTTTTTAGCTTTTATTTTTATGAACATTATTTTTATGAACACTCTGCCGCAGTTTTCAGTTTAGGGGAAATTTCTATTGAAATGGGAAGTATTGCGTTGTAAATCCTGGCTAAGAACATTAGATCTTTCAGAGGCATTTATAAGCTTTAGGCAGACCACTTTAGCTGTAGTCAAGTCATACTCAGGAGCTCTTCTTTTTGGTAACATTTTGATATGTTCGACCTTACGCTGGGGTGAAAGAAGGTGGAGATAATGTCAGTTGAAGAGGTTCCTTTGAAATGTTGTGTATTTTTTTTTTTTAAATCGGCTGTGTTTGCTATTAATATTCAATATATTTAACTAATTATTAAGAAATAATGAGGGGAAAATAAAAAACAGAAAAATATAGACATAACTATTTACATAAAATATTGACAATTACGCTGTATAAAATGAAGCAGCCCGTTTAGTAGTGATACATCATCACTCAATAAAGTATTTCTCTTAATCGGTTATGAATATTTGAATTTTATTTTTTTTTTTTTTGCTGGTGAACTTATGTTAATCTACACTATTATGATGTGAAGCTCTCAACTTCGTTTGTTTCGAATAATCATTTATTTTTTATTTTAATTAATTAGTAATTTAAGTAATTCGATCCATGTAATTCTAAATTGTTCATGGAAAAACAGTAGATTATAGACAAGCTTAAGAGAAATTAGGTTTTCTTTACTTTTCTATGTACCCTTATATACTTTTACTATGGTAGTAATTTTTATTTATTTATTTATTATTTATTTTTTTTTTTTGGTATGTTTGTTTATTTATTAGATGGTTTTAACATTTTTAGCTGTAATTTCGTAACCTGATATTTTAGAATATTTTTATTATTATAAGGTAAGTATGGTTTTTCACTTTAAAATTATTAATATTTTTTTTAAATAAATACATTTATGTACTACAATCAGTTTTGTGATTAAATGCTATGGGTTTCTCATTTTTATTTTTAATACATTTTTTATGTACTACAATCAGTTTGTGATCAGTAGTTCTTGAATTTTTGCTTTCATGACTGCTATGGGTTTCTCATTTTTATTTTTATTTTTTTCATCGACTATGTTATTAATACTAACTGATGAGTCAAAATTAATAAGGGGAAAATATATATATATAAAAAAGGAAATCCATAAAAATGTAAACATCATTATGGTTTAGTTATATAATGTTATTTTAGAATTAATATTATGTAGAATATATTATTTATGTCTAGCTATTAGATTGATATGCTGTGTAAAATTAAGCAATCCGTTTGATGTGGGGAGCACCACTCTTTCTCCTATTTGGTTGTTATATTTATCCTACAAATTAGTGTTAAATCATATTTATTTGTCATGTATCATATATAATTAGAAATCTGTGGTATTGTGATTAAAAAAAAATAAATAAACAGAAAGGGAAAAATGTTCAACAGTTGAAGTAATTATATCAATATTTTTTTCTTAGATTTACTTAAAAATCTTGTGATTTTCGTGTCATTTACGATCTATCGATTTATTCAATCTGTCCTTACACCGTTGGGTTTTCAGCCATGTTATTTATAGTCTCGATAATGAAGACATTTATAACCCAATCGAAGGCCAACAAGTTATTAGCCGACGGTCGTTAAGAAATTAGGCAGTTGACCTCTTGACCCTCAAACGTCCTTTTCAGAAACATGTTCCCTGCGGAAGAAAGTGCCTCTCACTTGCAACCTGCAATATACCTACCCGGAATGCACAATTAATCTTTTATGGAACCCTTCCATAAAAACTAAAACATTAAAAACCGACCCACACCCGAGTGCCATAGGCCTCTCCGTAAATGTCCACAATTATCCACATTAGTAGATCCAATCTCCTCGGCCGAAGATGGAATGCTTTCTCGAAGTGGCCAGTCATCGAATGGAGAAAGGACCACTTCTGCGAAAAGCATTACCGGTCGCTGGGGCATCGGTATTTTCGCCGATCTGGGTGGTTTGTAGGCAGGGCAATATAATTAGTTTTTATATTCTTTGCTGTAACACAACGTCCTTGTTACGTTGCCAATCCAACTTTTCATACAAACAGTTAGCTATTGTTGTTTCCGAAAGATTCAACCACAATTTACTAAGAGGCCAAAATAAACCTACAAAATCAATAGATATTACATATTTGTACCATTTGGGAAAAATTATATATTCAAGTCCAAAATCACGGGTTTTCAGGGTTTGAAGTTTTCTGCTTTCAGTGTTAATCGAACTATTTTTCCAACCGTTCTTATTCCACAACTTCTCTACATTTTATTTGGAATGTATACACTGCCTTCCGAGAAGAAAAGCAGTAACACAAAAATTGTGAGATAATGACCTATTGTCAGGGTTTGAAATCAATAATTATTTTTTCCCAAAAATCATATAATAATTATTATATTTGATCTTTAATTTAAAAATCATTCCTGATTTATGAATAAAAATTTCAATTGATTTTTGATGTTTATCGATTTGATTAAAAATTATGATCACTCACTGAATGATATAGTATTGCATAAATAATAATGATTAAATTGCGAACAAAAAAATGTTGATCAGAAAATAAAAATCACCTTTTACACACAAATTGATTAATGTGTTTTTACACAATATTATTTTTTGAATTATTTCCATGATATTATCATGGAGAAAATTCAACTTTCTGATTTAGAAAGGAGTTACTCAAAAATTATTATTATTGTTAATTGTAAAAATTTTGTTCGAAAATAATGTTCAGAATTTGATTTTTATCACTTATGATCAAAAATAAAAATCGATCTTAATAAAAATCATCCACAATAAACGCACTGAGAATTTTCGAAAGAAAAATTCTTAGGAAAATATATGGATGGACCTGTGATGGTTGAGGGTGAGTGGAGGATTCGGAAAAGCAGAGATGTACGGTTCCTGTGACATGGTTCAGTTTATAAAAGCGAGAAGAATTGAATGGTTGGGCCATGTTCTGAGAATGGAAGATAGCAGAGCTCCAAAAAAGCTACTACTAGGGACAATGTTTGGTACCAGGAAGAGAGGGCGCTCAAGAAGAAGATGGCTGCAAGATGTTGAAGGAGACCTCCGGACCCTTGGTGTAAGGAACTGGAAATTGAGAGCATTGTGTAGAGACGAGTGGTGTAGTATTGTTGGAAAAGCCAAGGTCCGCCCGGGACTTAAGAGCTACAGAAGTAAGTAATAAAAATCATCAAATGATTTTAAAAATTCCAGATAAAAATCTTGATCGGATTTGATTTTTATTATTATTTTTTTTTTATTATCGATTTCAAACCCTGCCTATTGGTATAGTTCCATTAGTTGTGAAACTTTCAATTCTTTGCTCCGTAGAAAAGCAGTACACAATCTTATTACTGGTTTTCTACGGAGCATCGAATTAAAAATTTCACCATTTTCCAATAATCCAACGATACCAAGTTATCTCACATTTTTTTTGTTACTGTTTTTCTCCCTGGCAGGGCAATATATATGTCAAAAATGCCTAATGTATTTTAAAGGATTCCATTGACATTACGACTTGTCTAATTTTACAAGATGAGAAGGATACCTATATGGGTTGCCCTGAGTATTTATCTCATTTTGGACAAAAATCATCTTATCTAGTTTTTCCTAGTTGGTACAGATATATATCTAAAAATAAAAAAAATGAGAAAATGAATGCCAAGGAGGTGTTACCGCTAGATAGCATTCTTCCTCAGATATAAAACGTAAGATTCTTAAACAGAGGTTCCAATATGTTATTACCCAAAAAGCCCTCAGAAATTGAGTGGAGGATCTGTGCATTTGCCTAAGATGTCAATTCTAAAATTTTAAAATATATTATGTGACAACTGCCGTTTAAGACCTTTGAGGTATAGACTTATAGTTTACAGTTATTGATTGGACTAGAGATTTCGGTTGCGAAAATTCTAATGGTATCCTCATGATTTGAATATCTTTATTTGTTTATTTTATTTATTTATTTTTTTTGGTATATGAATTTATCTATATACCTATATACTATATCTATTCATTATTGGGCAACACATACCAGACTTAAAAGTTAAGATACTGCTTGTCGTTTCCGGCCACTCCAGCATTTAACATAGAAAAACGTTCATTGCTTTCAAAAAATTAAAAAAGATTTATTTATTTATTTGAGAGTAATATTAGACCCATGCGGACATACGGAGTTTTGCTAGTCCACAAAACCTTCCAATTCTTTTATTATCCAATCCTAAATATCCAAAATCCTCAACGCTTCCTATTGTGTCACAAACAAACTTATCCATAAGATCATAATGTTCCATATGTTGCTGATTTGACACAAATCAAATAACTATCCATAACAAATAACAATAGTAAACTCCATACCCACTCAAATACACTAATGTTCCATTGACATGCCATTGTAATAATTTTCCTCAAATGAACTTGTTACATATAACGTATACGTTGTAAATATCAATAAATATTTGAAAACAAATCTTTCGACAAAATAAACATAGTAGTTATAATGTCGTCAGCGTGCATTAAGGTATATTCTGATCTTGTAATACTGACTGTAATTATGTCCTCTGCTATAGCTTAGCATTGATAAGTTGATTTTTTCCCACCCACACTCCGCACTAATACCGTTGACATGGCGGGGTACAAAGGCATTAATGTCGACTCCCTAGAGCGGCCGATGTCGTGACTAACAGAACTCGGAGACATGGAGCGATGAACAGAAGACACGCTGTGTTGTCCATCTAATGGTTTGATGACTTCATAAGTATCCTGTCGATGGTGGTTCGCAATGTCTTCTGCGAAGTTACTTCTTCTGAGGCGGTGCAATAGCAGTGTCATCAGACTGCAGTTTTTCTCTTAATTATAATTTTTTTTTTAATATTTAGGTCAGATTCAAACTTGAAATATTCTGGAATCAATATAAAATGCAGATATCTCTATTTAAATAAATAGGTAATACTATTATATGCTTAAATTTATACCCTACTGTTTTTGGTGTATTTTAATTTATAACAATTATTTTGTTACAAGATACCTTCGCAAACAGTTGATAAATGTATAAACTATATTTAAGATTGATATCCATTCGGGCAAATGGAGTTTTTTTGGGGGTTCCACTAAACCATCTGATTTAACTCGTATCTAACTCTTACAATTTGAAATCCTTCGAAAAATTGATTAATTGTTTGCCACTTCTGTTGTAATTAGTTAATTTGAAAATTTAAAAAATTCTTTTATTTCGTATAATTCGTAAATATTATTTTGTATTTCGACCTTGAAATTATTAATTTTCTGCCTTCAGTCGGACTCGAACTAGGTAGAAAATTGGTAGGACTACCGGGAGCATGGTAGTCATGAGCCTAACCCACTGTGCTACAGCACATTTTTTTTTTTTTAAATTAATAGATAAACAAATTTAAAAGTTAATAAACAATCAATTACACATCATACACACAAATTATCAGGAATGGAAAAGATTTAAGAGGCATTGTTGTTTTTTAATCTACTTTGTATTTATGTACGTAACCTGTCAATTGTTATCATCTGCAATTTTATGAAATTTCAAAGCATTTTCGGTGGTACTTGAGCACTGCGTTACGTAAGCCAACTTGTTTTATAGCTGAAATGAACTCTGACAACAACGTTTTGTTTCTGAAAAAGAAAACGTCAGATTCATTGAATTGGTTTTGTCATGTGACTGGCGATGGGGGTTAATCCGGTATTGGACTGAAAGCGAGATCATCCAAACGGTTTAATTGAATCTTGCTTGAGATGCAAATGAACTCGGATGGCTACACGTGGCCTTCCATCCAATCTGTACCTAATAAATTACTTTCTAAAAGAGCCTCTTCCTTAACAGCCTTCCAAATCACCTTAATTTATTTTTCCATTGAGTAATCTGGGATTATCGCCTGAAAATAAATTAACCGTTTTAAGGATATAAAAAAAAATGTATCTATTCCTTAAAAAAATCTCCCTAATTGAGAAAAACAATAGATCGTGGATAATTCTATCCATAATCTACAGTTTTTATAACTACTGCTGGAAACTGTCAGAAAATTTTCGATCCGAGCAACACCAACATGAGCGTTTCAAAAAAGCCGCAACACTTAAAAAATTTAGGAAAAACGTGACTTTTTGCATCCAAACCAATATAGCACCTAAACGGTAGGTCCTAGTGACAAATATTATGTATAACAAAAAATATTTCCTATTAAATTTCTGGTAAGCTAATGTTAAATTTTGAATTCGATGAAGCGCGGCAAAATGTCATCTTTTCGATTGTGAAAATACGTTACACAAGAAAACTATAGCCATACATATCCCAGCCATAAGACATATCCATACCCAAATAAAATTATTTCTTAAAGGGTAAGTTATTAAAATGAAGCATCTTGACTTTTGAAACCCGTGCACTTAAACGATACTAACTCGATTTTGATGGTATGCTACAATCTGATGCAATGTCTCGTATTGTTTTGGTTCAACCGTTATGGATATTTACCATTAAAGTAGAAATGTTGATGAATAATACACCAGATTATAAAACTCCAATCAAAGCGTTATATTAAGTACATAATACATTAACCCTAAGTTCGGCAGTGTGTCACTAGGGACACAATTGTATTATTCACTGGTCCTTTTCTTGTAAAAAACATTTCTTAAAAAAAAAAAAAAAAAAAAAATTAGATTAACGCCACCCTGTTAATCTAAAATTGGCAGGTAAAATTTTAGATATTAGTTAATCTGCCAATTTTAGATTAACAGGGTGGCCATCAACCTGGAATTCCTTTAAAACCGAAAGTTATGCTGGAATTTTGTTACCGTGAAAAAAAAAAGCGTGGATTATGCTTGAATTTTTTAATCCACTTGAAATTTCGTGATTAGTAAGATAATCCAAAAATTGGATTTATTTACTCATCGTTAATATAAATGGTCATATAAATTATTGCTTTAAACCTTAACTGCGTTTAATTAATTCAATTTAATTTAAAATTTACAATCTCTTAAAACAAATGACTGCAGATCCCGGGAAAATCAGACTAAACACTGAAGTGTTTACTGGTAAGTAGTTTCCAAGTTTGTTACCGCTCACAGGGGTGTTTGAAACATTATATTGTTTTAAATTTAAGGATGTACAAACATTTGGTTGTGTCGCATATTTTTTTCAAGTATTTTTTGATTCATAAAATATATATATATATATATATATATGATGGTGAAGGGCATTGATTTGTCAGTGAAGAAGAACAGATAAGTTCTATATTAAAATTCCCCTCTAATTTAATGGAACATAATCTGAAATTATGTTTGAATTTTTTTTGCCTGTCTTGATGGCTATCTTGTTTAAAAAATAATTTTTATATTGAAAGGTAGGATTTACTCATTATTGGTTGGATGTAGATGCTGTAAAATTTTGTTTAAAAAAAAAAAATTAAATAAATGATATATGGCTGGCATGAAGATGTCGATAAATCAAAATTGTGCGCTTTTCAAAAGGGAATTTTAGATCGTTTTTCAAAATCCTGCTACCACTCTAAAAAAAAATTATTTGTACCAAAATAATTAGTTTAAGGCCTTATTAAGAAGGCGACTTAACCAATTTTTCACAACTCAGATATTACAAATCCTGCTTTTGTGGTTAAAAGTTGATTAAAAGTCTTATCCGCATGTTTACGAAAATATAAATATAGAGATTTATAAAATATATAATCAATGATTAAAAAACAAATTTATTGCTATGTTGGTATTTGTCTAAGATGAATAAAATAAAAACAGTAAATGAAAACCTGATTTATGACATTCGAAATAAGCATGAAAATAAAAATAAATAGAAGGTTATTGGAAGATATAAAAAAGTAACATATTTAAATCCGAAAAATCATTGAAATAATTTATTAAAGCTCATGATAATTTATTTAATTTTTTAAGTACAAAATTGAATAAAATTAACCATTTAAGTCTCCCTAATAAAATAAATTAATAAATTATTATTATAAGATTTTAGGTTTTAAAATTGGGGTGAATGAATGTTTATAAATATTTTTAAAAATGTTTTATACATTTACTTTAAAAAAAATAAAGAAGAAAAAAGCTCAGATCAGTTACAGTTCCAGTAGTTTTTCAAACCTATAAACATCAATTTATTTGTTATTTTTATATTTCTTCTTGTTAATTTTTTTCTTAAATTTTATTTGATTAATTTCAAAGAAGGATTTTTTTATAGAATTTTTAAATTTATTACGGATGTATAACGAAACTAACTGGAAGACTTCATTTCCCTGGAAAATAAATTAATTGAGTATCATTAATCATTTTTATATTATTTTATCTTTTTTTTTTTCATTTACTTTATTCTTTTCATCTTGCGTTATTCATTATATTTAATTTAATTTAATTGCGAGCTTATGAGTATCTTGCAATATTCATTCGAAGAAAATGACCTTTGAATAATGATTTGAAAAAATATTCATTTGTTCATTCGTATTAATTTTGGATTAACCTTTTGGTGTAAGATATTTATATATTAACCTTTTGATGATAAGTGGAACGGATGATTAAAAAATTCTTTGCAATTCCACAGATTTTATAACTGCATCTAACCGATTACGACACTCTTATTTAAAATGTTTAATGACTTGGAATTTTATTGCACTGGCTTAGAGATAATAGACCCTGAGGGAGAATATCCTGTTCGAATGTCCCACAACTTGAAGATAGATTTAGAACTGGAATGAGGTTTCTAAAGAAATATTCTAACTTTACGACGTTAATTATTAATGTATTGAAAACTGAAATTACCACGTTTTTTTATGGTTCAATTAATCATCTACATCATAAAATTCAGCGAGACCTTAAATGGTCGTCTGTGCTGGTGCTTTTCTATTGAAGATTAATAAAAAGAAAATTTAATAAGCTAAATGTACGTAACACAGTGTGCTCACATTTTAATTTTTTTTCTGAATGGATTCCAATTTGAACTTAATGAGATTTATGTACGAAATGCCATAAATTTCTCTTGGCCATATGCTCTCCGGACGCCTGGAAGAGTTATCTGGAATCGACTGAGAAGTTGGGACACCAGTGGATTCGAGTGGATATGCAGCTTGTCATGGAAAAATAGTTATCTTGTTTGGGCCAAATCTGCAACATGTGAGACATTTAGATTCTTATGGATAAGTTAATTTGTTGTAATAAGAAGTATTGCGGATTTTACGAAGGATTTTGGACTACAAAGACTCGATACGAGAAGAATTGGAAGGCTTAGTGGGTCGCCAAAACTTAACTCCATATGTCCTAATGGGTTTTATTACTGTCATGTAAATAAGTCTTTTGTAATTAACTGAAAGATTTTAATGCTTGTTCTGTAAATGCATTCTAAACGTCGGAGTACGTTGAGCAGTTTCTTGTCGTTGAAGTCTCGTATGTGGATTACAAGTAAGATGTTTGTCCAGATGGAGACCTAGGTAGCGGTTTTTTTTTCGATAAAGATCAGAGGAATACTATTAAAGGATACTATAAAACAGGATGTTGCATGTTTACGACGAAGGTTAAAGGTTGTTTGATGTTAACTAACCTGATTGTTTTTCTCCTAATGTTTGAAAAAATTATTCTTATTCTTCAAATTCCTACCATACAAGCGTTGGTTGTGTGGAACTGTCTCACGAAGTTGGATGGTTTAGGCGTTTATATATTGTCGATTGACATGTATGTCTATGTCTATATATATATATATATTATGTATGTCTGATATATATCTAGTTGGATGGTTTATATATATATATATATATATATATATATATATATATATATATATATATATATATATATATAAAATAATATAATATATATATTATATATAATTTTTCTATCTTAACTTTTAGCCAAGGAATCCCAGTCAGAAAAAAAAATTAATGCTGGTTCGGGTAAAAAGAGAGGGTAGAAAAGACGCGACTCCCGAACGGCATTGGCTCAAAGGAATATCAACATTCCAATACTATTCGTAGGTTCAACAACAATGGTCTGGTAGGCCAAGTGTTTTTAAAACCATTCTTTGTGAAATTAGATTTTTTTTTTCCATTTTGATCATCCTTTTATGTTTCCACAATAGTAGTTTCATTGTCTCATTTTTCGACTTATCACACACAGTATAGGCTTATTTCACTATTTTCCTCCTTCGAACCCTAATCTCAAAGTAAAGGTAATAAATAATAGTAAGCTTTTTTTGTAATGAGAAACTACCCACGTTTTTTTTTTTTACGTGTCCCAGGGTCTAAATTGTAAGAAAAAAGTTTTTTTCACAGCTGAAATGGAGAAAACGGTTAGACATAGAATAATGCATTACAAACCTTTTGATTGGAAATATACTGCGAATAATATATATATATATATATATATATCATAAACAAACAAACAATTAATCATTATTCGAAATGAACAAAGTTGAGGGGGGTGGGGGGTTTAAACGTGACTTTTTTTATTCAAACCAATATAGCTCTTAAACGGCAGGTACTAGCGACAAATGTTATATAACAAAAAAAAAATTGACCATTAAATTTCTTATTAGAATACTGTCCTCAAATTTTCGATATTAAAACCAGCAGAGTGGGAGCGTTATATTTTTGAGGGTAAAAATAACGTTTAAAAAAAAAAAAAAAAAAAAAAAAAAAAAATGGACCCTCCCTCAGCCAAGAGATTTATCCATGTAAAAAATAAAAAAATGCTTTGATACTATAATAAATTAAAATCCATGTCCGAAAACCAAACGTCTGTAGGCAGTTACTGGAATCTTGAAGTGTGTGAAAATGGTCAGAGGGTGAAGCCAGGACTGGCAGCGTTTCCTCGAAGATTCCACCTTTCTCCGACCCCTCTTGCCCAAATATTCGGAGAAAGGAACATTCTTCTGTCTGGACCTACATCCGCGTCCGCAAGGTATTTCTGCAGTCTGCAACCTTCATCTTAAACCTGCCAATTTTCCCATACCGGTTCTAGGCTATATTCTATAGGCTGTAATATACGCTACATGTATATTGGTATGTTAGTAGATTCAAAAAATATCATCAAAGAAAAGAAACTGTTTAATTATATCGTCAATTATTATTTTTTCATTAGCCTAACCCAACTGTTTCCATAATTATTGAGAAGTTACTATGAAAGGTCCTGCTTTGCAAAATCCATTGTAAAATTATCAATTTAACTTCTTAATTTGATAAAATTAAATTTTATACATTTATAAAATTAAATTATTTCTCATTTACCGGCCAAGCGTTCAAAGCTCCTAATAAATAACAAAAGAATTATTGACATGACAGTAATTAGACCTATTTGGACATACGGGAGTTGAGCTTTCTAACTTTCTTGTATCCATTCCTTTGAGTCCAAAATCCTTCGTAAAATCCTCAATGCTCGTTATTATATCACAAACGAACTTATCCATACAGATCTTAATGTTCGATATGTTGCTGATTTATCGATATGTGCAAACTTCATACCCACTCGAATCCATTTGTCTCCCAACCTGCCACACACTCAATTTTCGATAATCCTCCGCGGCGTCTGAAAAGAAGATGGTTAACCTTTGGAATGTTTTAATTTTTTTTTTTTATAATGTAGGACTTTTATTGAAGTGCTACTAGTGAGTAGTTCTTTGTATGTTATTGATGTGCCATTGTAACCATTTCCCTCAAATTTACTTGTTGCATATAATATATTAAGTTGTGTATATTAATATGTAGTTAAAAAGAATTATCTCTTTAAAAAAAACGACCACAAAAAAATAAACAAACAACGTTATACAGTACTAAGAACAACTAAATTAACCTAGAATGGAAATATCCTATGATCGCTAAACCTAAGTTAAGACGAACTTAAAACTGATTCCCACAGGCCTATTAGCATTTTAACTGCATGCTCGAAAAAGTTTGAAAATTGATTATACAACCGCATTTTTAGTACACTGTCTGATACATAACATTCTACCAGACCATCAATTCTGATTTCATATATTTTATTCTACATCACAACAGCGTATAAACTGCTCTTGGACTAAAACAATATATTTTTTGGGCATTGTTAGATGTCATTGAAACATTTGATAGTGTTTGGTTCCAGGAACTTTTACCAATTTTTCAGTCCTTTCTCTTCGAATGATTTTTATTTGTCCGAAAAAGCACAGACATCTCAATAAAACCAATTTTCTCAGGAGTCCCTCAAGGCTTAACTCTAGCACCACTTCTATACTTGATGTATACATTCTTACCGACAGCCAATAAAAGATTAACTGCCACCTATGCTGACGACATCGCTATTAACACAAGCCTTACTAACAATACAACACACTTTGAATAGTATTCAATACTGTTGTAAACAATGAAAATTGAAAATTAACCATGACAAATCACAACTTGTTACATTTACACTACGACATGCTACACCACAAAAGTGTCAATCTTAATCTTAAGTGTAAATTTTTTTTTTTTTTTTTTTTTTTTTTTTTTTTTTTTTTTTTTTTTTTTTTTTTTTTTTTTTTTTTTAAACTCGAACTGGCCAGCAAGGATCTTGCGAATATATATATATGTGATGTATAACTTATTCTTCTTCACACCTGCCACCTTCCTTCTACTCCAATACTCTTTCATCCTCGTGGACTGCCCTTGCTCTTACTTAGTCTATTTTCTCCCTCCTCTCTCCCTCTTCACCACGATTTCCCTAACTTCTTTTAGTCTTTTCCCAAAATGTTCTCTTTTCTAGACTTTGCCCGTGATTTTTAGCCTGCCCAGTTCCTCTTTTATTTTTTACATACCCTCCACTCTTTTATAGCTGCATACTTTGTTGAAAAGTTTCTTGTTTAGTCCCTCATTTTGGGTCCGTGAATCTTAATCTATAATTAATAATTTAATAACTATTTTTTAAGTAAGTATATCTTTATATACGTATTTACAAGTAAATAAAATATTACAATTTTGTGATCTTCTTTTTGTATACTATATTGCCTCCATTTTTCTTTTTATAGCTACAATTTTCTTTTAAGCACCATATATTACTCATGTAATATGTATTTGATTCAAATCTGGGTTTGATTTTATTTGAAAAGTGATTAGAGCTGTGTTATCCTAGAACGTTCTTGCTACCGACACCATTCTGTGGTCCCTGGGGCATTGCACCTTCTGTTTGATCGGAGTAAACATTTACTGCCACTGTAGATAAAACAGTTCTCACACCAGGATTCCGACCTGACTTTATGGAAATATCTTGTCTGTCTAATTTTAGAATATTTATGGGGCATTGACTCAGCTTTTCCAAAATTTGATTCTATCTACGTATATTATCAAATGAATGACTAAATATACTTTGTTTTAGAACAATCTATCCGTTTCGGTGATCCTATATTTTGTGATCTAAGCATCCATTATCTAAGAAAAAGAAGTTGATCAACATTATAACTGACAGCCAGAAAGCCTTATTAGTTTTAGTTTGGGCGTTAAATGCATAATTTGTAATCTAAAACAAAAAAAAAAAAAAAAAAAAAAACTGTAGAAATAAATAAATACAGAAATACGAGCAGAAGCTGCGCTTAGAGATAATTTTAGAAAAGAAAGTTTTAAACTTAATGTGCTGAGGTACAAGCAATTAGAAAACATGTGCGAAGTGGTCGGAAGAAGGAAAAATGAGGCATGATGAAAATGGGAAAGTATGTATTGCTTATGTTAATTTTGTAAATATTATTCTGTTTTTTAAAACAAATATAAATATACCTCGAATATAATGTATATAATTAATGTCTATCTCGCTTTAAATTTGTTAAATTAATTTAACCTTTTACCATTTTTTGGATATTACCAAAAAATGTAAAAAGTTGGTGGTGTTTGGTCTGTATGGGATGAAGTTATAAAAAAAAAACGTGGTAGGTGAAAGCTTTAGTTGTCTGATACTTTGTTCTTCGTTTTTATATATCTTTTAAATAAATGTTATTCCGTTCTTTAGAAAAGAATGTTTGGTTTTATATGAACAATTCCCTTTTATTTCCCCATTCTCTTCTTACAATGTGACTCAGCATGGACTTCTCTTCTGTACCTCAAAATATTGTACTCCTTGACACCCGTACTCCTAGATCGAGAGGCTGTTCTCGGAAGGAAAACTGCCTGTTGTTGTCGGAGGGACCCACTACTACATCGAGTCCTTGCTGTGGAAGGTCCTCGTCACCGATGGAGAGGAGATCGCCGACACGATGATCAAGGAGCCGCTAGGGTGTGTGGCCAGGGTGCGCCTCCTAGCCCAAGAATTGGAACTCGTCCTGGAGTCCGCCTTCCACAAGATGGGGTAAGGAACTTATGATGTATATTAATAATTATAAAAGTTTGTGTAATATACTAAAGATAAATATTTGTGTTATAGAGCTTTCTTAATTACTTCCTAACCTATAGTCATACTTAAAGAGGCATCAATACAATAAGGAATCGATGGATTATCGATATAAATATACCTCTGTTTATATTTCTTTATTTGAAGACTGATTTCGAATAAATTTAAAATAGTTAAAATTCATATGTGTTCTCAGTAGGATCAGAAAAACCGACTAGTCATAGTGAGAAACTAAAGTATTGTCTTTTTCACCGATTATTTAGCTGACTACTCCACCTTACTTTCTATCAATTCATATTTAACTTGAAACCATTAACTACTAGATCCCCTTACTTCCTTAGTTGAATATCAACATGCATTTTCTTGTCTTCCATTATCAAAATTAACTTATATAATATTTATATCCAATGTTTTTATAACTATTAAAGTTAGAACTAGCATTCTTTGAATGAATGAAGTACCATTAGGAATGGCAAAGCGGGCCTTAACCAACTAGGAATTGAATCATTTGCCACTTATATGGTACATAGTTTATTAGAAAACTAATTTCGGATTTTAAGCATTCATCTTCACTTTCAAAAGCCGAATATTTTTATATTTAAATCAGGAATTTTATATGAATATTATATTTATTTTTTTAATGTAAAAATGTAATACCTGGAATCATTGTTGGCACTCACTTATTGAAGGGAGCGACAATTTAACTGGATTCAGTTGATCGTACTGGTGTGAAACGGATGTGATAAAAATAAATTAAAGGAAGCTTAACGTTGTACCCTTTAGGTTTTATGAAGAGTTGTATTTTATTCTATTTGTACAGGAAACTAATTGATACGGGACTATTGTAAATATTTATTTTGTCATTCAAACATTTTGAATAGTTTTAAATGATCTGGGTTCTCTGCAGGCTGAAAATTCATTCAAGGCTCGACTTCAGGTTCGGAAGACCCTACTGGGACACAACTAGCCTGTATATTTTAACTATTTTATCTATATATTAACTATTTATTCTATTTACCTCTATTTTTAATTATTTCTTCATTTTTATGATTCGTAAATATTTAATTTTCCTCCATTTTCTACGTGTATCAGTTTCAAAACCAGGCTTATAATAAACTAAATAAATACAACAGAAGTGACAAATAATTCATCAATTCTTAATCCATTATTTAGTTTCACCTACTACTATTTAGTTTCTTAACTGCTTCAAAATACTGAAATTATTCGTACAGCATTTAAGTTTCATCTGAAATGAACAATAGAATGTTTTCTTCAAACCACTCTCTTTACTAATCCTCTAGGACAGTTAAACTTGAAACTGGACTATGATATTTTTTCTTAAAAATTGATATAAGTAATGGCTCAACTATTTTAACTCGATGAATAAATTAAAAAAAAAATATTCTTTAATTTTTATTTTTTAATATTATCACGATCCATTACCAAATGCCATAGTTTTAAATTTAATAAATTTTAGGATAACTATTTAATATTTTCTTTTTTTTTTTATATGTAATATTTTAAAGTTACCATTTTGAACAATTTAATAAATCGTCCTCTGGCCAGCGCTTTATCAAGATTGACCTTTAGACGAATTCTATATATCAAGCGGTACTACCATCCTGTATGAATCAGACCTATTGAATGGCAGATGAACATTATCGTAACTTTACGTTTCAGGGACTCGGAATGGTCAATTCTCAAGGAATACTTGGCTATCCATGGAGACACCGATGTCAGAGAAGCTGCAAAGGAATTTTGTCTTAGAGCTCAGGACATGCCTGAAGAGGAAGCTTGCCAGGTTTGTGAATTTAATGATTTATTTTTTTAATATATTTTTATCAATCATGAGTTTTTGGCAGAATTTTGGTTCTTTTTTTCTTTTTTTTTACGAATCTACTTCAAACGGCTGCTTTCCTCATAGACATTTAATTATCAAAGAAAATATTTTATCAATGGATTGCAAGTTAGAAGTGAAAAAAAAAAAAAAAGCTGTATCAAACACGATGGATTTAATTGATTTTGAATTTTTATATCTACATATCTTTTTTTCTTTTAGTTTTAGTGGTTAGTTTTATTAGCCTTTTTCTCTATAGAAATCATTGGCAACGTTATGATTGTAACACCTGTTACTTTATATAATCGAATTCTAAAATTTAACTATTAATATTTTAAATTCGTTACGGTCTTTTTCAGTCCATCATATGAGTATTATTCGCATCTATTTTACATTTTCAAATTTTCAAATGTAGTTTTTAATTTATACAATTAAAGATTGCAATTGGTACTCAGTGTTGCCACTGGTTGCCGCTATATAACTAATCTCTGACGCTCAAAACCACTTGTTCAAACATGAATAACGAAGTGGGCTCTGATTCTCTCGTTTTTCTCTCGATACATACCTATGGTAAGACCTGTGTATCCCGTTTTTTGGAGGGCATGAGCTTTTTTTTAGTAAATTGTTTTGGAATGAAGCAGCATACCGTCTATTAAGTGTTCCAATATTTTTTTTTTTAGACTTTGTTCTAACGCATAGTTTACTCCAATACTGACAGAAATAATCCAAAAAAAAAAGTTATTTTTGCTACCGATTTTTTCTAATAGAAGTACCATGTATTTGACACATAAACATTATTTCTATGGTCATCTCCAACAATGTTAAATGCATTGCAAAGCCATAGGGAGCGATTTAAATTTTGACCCATGACGTGGTTTTTACCTTATTTTTTGTTACATAAAATCGAACGATTTTAGCACACATACCCACTCAAGGTGTATGATGTGTAAGATGGGTGACAATGAATCCATTCGTACAATATGTACAATGAAAGTAAAAATAAAATGAAATAAAGATAAAAAGTGAAAAAAAAAGCCTCTAAATAGAATAAAATGTAATTTTATATTATTAAGAATGTAAAATGAAAAGAATAATTTTTATAAAAAATATAAAAATAATAAATTATATTAATCATAACATAAAATATAATGATCGTAATTGTAGATACAAATAAACTAAAATAGAGAATTAAAAAAAACTTAAATAAAATCATACTATGTATTCATTATTTAAGAGCCATACGGGGAAACTCCGAACCAAGAATGTCCCCTCACTACGGGAGGGCAAGCCAGGGGCTCAAAAAGATCCCAGAGCTGCTGTCATTGGCAACACTGGCAGAATCCAATGGAGGCTGAGCTTGAGAGTTATGTCACAGTCGCTCAGTTAATTGTAAATTAAATGTAGGAATGGTTCGTCACACGGTCTGTATGGTGTAAAGTAATACAGCAAATATACCACTACCCTTGGAACAAAAATATTTAAACATGGAAATGTTTAAAGGCAAAGAAAGTGAGTAACAAAGCCTTCCTTGTTGAAATAAAGCGCAGAATGTAGCTGTAAAATTTTTTTCATCCCGAAGGTTGTAAAAGTGTTTTAAGACTGATAAAAAAATAAATAAGATGAGACTTTCTCCATCCATAATGTTCCTCAGGTGTTGCCCGGCCTGGAGAAGATGGTGGAAGCTGTATCTGGACACCACCCGGACCCTGGAGGAAGGGCCAACAGGAGGCTCCACGCGAGGCTGAAGGAGGTCGACAGCGAGAGGGCAGACCGCCTCCACTACAACGACGTGAGGAAGATCCTCAGGTGAGTCTGTCTGTCTTCACTCGATAAGATATTCCTCTACGGCAAGTTCAAATATACAATTACCGATAACCCCTCTCAGAATACCGTAGCCTTTAGGCTGATAAGGAAGATGGTTTCTGTGATTTTTTATTTCTCCAAACAAAGTAAATATGCATGTATTGTTTGTTTATTTGGGCTTAACGTCATCATGTAATCTAACAGGCTACCAACCTAATATGTATGTATCTCTACTGTAGAACCTTCAATTTTGATATGTTTTGACCGAGGGCTCCAAAAAAATCGTTGAAATTCAAGTTGTGATAATTGCGTTTAAAATTGTTGAGTTTTAATCTGTAGTCATCGGAATAAGTTGATAAAGTTTTAAAAAATGAGTTTAGTATCTACGGTCATAGTATAAATATATGCAAAACAAAAAGATGATTTACCTAATTTTTCTTATTTTGGAAAAATTCTGTTCACGCATTAAAATGGAAAATAAAATCACGGATAAAATATCATTTGTGAACTTGACACTATTTGTGATGTTCACAATACACTATATCCAATTTTAAATATTTCAATACTTATCAACGTCTATACTGTTGGTTATAGAATATATAACTATAGAAAAAACAATTTTAATTGTTTTTATTATTTTGATGTATACTTAATCATTTTTTAAAACTATGAAGTAATATGGAACCAATAAACTGAAAAGATAAATAGTATATTTATTAAAAAACATTTTGCTTTTTAGTTAAAAAATTGGTTCATAACTCCAGAAAATATCATATTCAGTTAAAAAAAAACTCAACTGTCTACCGTCTCCGCATCACGAAAACGTCAGGGCGTATCTTCATTGAGCGCCCTTGGTACACGGAGCAGATTCCCAGAGGAACTCATAGGCACAATATTTATTATAGGCCACACGTGCGTTCCTAATTTTTTTCTTCATACATTAAATCATCGATTAGCCTTGGCAGTGTTTCTGATTTTTTTTTTCCTAATGACCTTTTTGATATTATTTTTTCTACGACTCTTGTGCGTGATATATTCCGTTTTTTATGCGGCTGTGCTATTTCAAACGCCGTATATCTTGCATTTTTTGGATGTTGCGAATTTTTGTCTAGGCCTGCAAGGAAATCGTAAGAGTTCCGTGGCCTATATCAAAATTGAATTAATTCTTGGTCCACTACAATGCCCCTGTTATTTAAAATAAAATGATAAAACTCCAGTTTTGTATATCTGAGGTTTGTTTTTTTCTTGATTTCTTTTAACTCACAAAGGGAAGTTGTATATATATGTAAATATAACTATATTTATTATCTGTATGTTTGTAAAGGCTCTTCGACTTATTCGATTGTATCCAAAAATAGTGCTATACCTAATCCATTAGTGTACTAAGATATTTACTGTATTTAAAGTAAATATAAAATACTTTGATAGTATGAGGACTTCACACCTTTAAACAAAAGATTTTTTTTTTTAATTAATCAAAGACAAATTTATGTCATGTTATAGGAAAAAAAAACTGGAAAAACTTTCTTGTCACCAACATTTAATCTAATGAACTGAGTTACTTATTGAAGAAAGACACAAAACGAACTATCTTAACTGCATTTTTATGATTTTTTTTTTTTCAGAACTCCGGTACAATGATCTCGAATCATCTATTTTTAATTATACAAAAATGTTTTAGTGTTTAACCTAATCAGCGAAGTAAATTTAGTATGTCGTATAAAATCAATTGTAACTAGTTAAAATTTTCAAGATTATTTTCTTTTTACTTGAAAAAAATTTTGAAACGTCTTTCATGGCGGGTTTCAGAACACGTCTCTAATTGTATTTCGTCATATCTTTTGTCAGAAATCATATGTTCTGATTTGAACCAAAATTTAATTGATGGTAACATCAATAGTAATGACAATAAAATCGGTAAAAACAATAATAGATGAGCCATAAAGTGATCTATGTGCTGTAAATATCCGAAATTTTCAAATTTCTTAATCTGTTCCGCCCCATATTTGTGAAGCCTTTAAAAAAAAAAAAAGGTTAATGTGTTTGCTGAAGTCCTTACGAGGCGTTAATATATATATATATATATATATATATATATATATATATATATATATATATATATATATATATATATATATATATATATATATCGTGTAACCATGGGTATTATAAGTCGCAATGGTTGTTAATAATAGTTGATAAATTTTACGTCTTTGATAAAGATAACATTCTTAATTTTTTTAATCTTTGTTAAAAGTTTCTTAAAAACCTTTTTAAAACTTGCTTAATTTATTTAGGATGAATTGATTGTTTCCAAAAGTTTGGTGACCATCTTTGATCTTCCATTTCTCTGTAAAAATCTAGCTTTTTAAGGGATTAGACTATGTGACAAGGTTTGTCTCTCTCTTCATGTGTATGTATGAGTATAAATGAATCAATTCCTTTTCAATTATTTTTTTTTTTTAAATATTTTGTTTGAAGTGGTAAAATCTTCAGTTCACCAGTGTATTTTTCTTTTCCTTTAAATTTAACAAACGAATTAGGAATTCCAGTGATAGATTAGGAATAGTATCGTTTTTATATCGATCCGGTTTCCACCCTGCATTTATGGCTTAATATTTTTTTTTTTTTTTTTTTTAGTATAGCTAACGATATTTATCAGTTCATAATATCGTAAATTAAATATGCTTTGAAAAAAAAAAATATGTTGGCTATAAAAGCGAACGTTTGTATTAGCAACTTAAGGAAGCCGAGTCTATAAAATCTATAAGATATGTTTTTTATTTTATGGTTGACCCATTATACGTGCTCGAGATGTTCCCAGGTAACGAAGTCTGCCAAGTGGCTGTAATAGGTTCACCTCGTAAATTGGAAAAAAAACTTTCGGATGTAAGTATAAGGAATGTTGGCTCGTATATCGTTCAGTGTTAAAGTTGCGTTGAAAAATTCTTAATATTTATATTATATTTTTATATTTCAACTTACCTTATATGATGTTTAATTTATTTTTTTTTTTTTTCATCTCCCTCTATTTGAACCCCTCCTATCCTGTGTCTACTCTATATTTATGTCAAGTCGCCTTGCCTGCTGGTTAAAAATTTTTAAATAAGGCAATCTGATATTTGTATTTGATTTTCATATATCTCATAACATGGGAAAGCAAATCCCACGTTATAAGATTTATGTCTAAACTTAATGATCGAAAACAAAACAAAACATTTTTTAAATAATTATCTATAACACTTATATGTATGTAACTCTTTTTCGTACCTTATCCCTCTCCTCTTTGCAACTATGTATAGACCAAAGCAAGAATGATTAGACCTATTAGTCGCAGTTTCACGGCATGCCGATCATGATCATTGCATCCGTTGGTATTCAGGTGACATCGGTAATGTAGGCTTTGTTTACTGCTTTATAGTCTTTCGTACATGTAGCTATAAGTTACAAACAAGTTATTATTTATTTTTTTTATTAAACAAATGTAATTGTAAACAAACATGTATGTAAATCGCATTAAAATAAAGAATAAATATATTTTAATCTTGGCCCAAAACAAAAACTGTTATTTAAAAAAATAGTGGGGTATGTAAGTTCTTTATTCAGTTTAGTAGAAGTTATCGAATTCAAATTTTCTGAATATCCCAATCATTCTTTTTTAAATTTTAAATATGTTTTATTGAATAAATATTACAATCTGCCTCATCTTTCTTGAAGTTCGATAGTTGATTACAAAAATTATAATCAATAAGGCCATGATTCAATTTTAATCGACCTATTTTAACTAATCGCCGACTACAAAAGTAGGCGACTCGTTAGCTTTGCTTTGCCATCTCTTATAATAGTTGTGAAAATTCAAAATTATTTTGTCGGGATTAAAAAGATATGTTGAGGTCATTCTTATTCTTTCCTCTTCTAGTACATCGCATAGACTAAAGGTCTCGATCTCGTACCATCTAGTTTTTCAACCCATACCATCCATATAATTACAAGAGATACAAGAGAAAGACAATCTTTTAAGGAAATAAGAAAGAGGTTTAAAACGAAGGTGAATTAATGAAATTTTTATTAAGTAATTATTGCAATCTGCCACAAATGACAGCAATAATACAGATGTCTTACTGGTTACATCAACAGAACATAAGAGAACATCATATACATAAATAATATAAAATATACATTATACATATAATTGAAATTTATAAATTAAAAAAATATAAATTTAAAATATAAAATGAAGAAATGAATGGCAAGGATGATATATAATCATTTATTTTAAATGTCTAAATATTTCAGAGATATACGTGCGATTGTATTTTAATTATGTTGAATTTGTGAATTCTGGTATGTTTGAGACATCTTTGGCAGAGAGGGAGAAGTTTCTCATTTTGTGCTTGCTAGAATCATTTTCCAAGGATTTATTTTCAAAACCTATACAACAATATAATGTTAAATCTTGTCCCATCGTATTTTGGAAAAGAGGAAAGAGGTTTGTTGTTTGTTTGTTCGGGCTTAACGTCCTTATGTACTCCAACTAGAGCAGGAAAGACAGGTTATCCTACAGGTTACCAACCTATTCTAACTAGGAGGGAAGGTCAAGATTTATTCGTGGGGACGCCACGTAATAAATTTTAACCCGCCCAGTTGGGATTCGAACCCACGACCATCAGTATCGAGCGAGCTGAGACCCTCGCCCCAACTTATTCGGTTATCGAACCCCGAGGAAAGAGGTTGAAATATTCACTCATCAAAAGTTTCTTTAAAGAATTATTAAATCGTTACGCTTAATCTACACTTTTACATCGCTTCGTTTAATTAAAATTTATCACTTAATAATTTAACGTCCGCAAGAGATGAAATAATTATAAACAAAGGTCAAGAGAGGATGAGGTCAAATCGAAGTTCACAGTTCGCGCCGTCCTGGCAGCCAGGAACCCGGACACAACTCACGCTGATAAGACGGTCGTAGGAAAACCGCTGAGCTGGCCGCGATTGTGGGCTTCTGGGAAACCGCAAGGATTTATCTTTATATCGAGGGGCTATTAACAACAAGGTCCACTCCACATTGTCGAGTTATTTTCGGATATGTGCTGATTCGGCACGTTGAGCAATGGGTGTCGATACGAAAGTAAACAATTAGCAATTGTATCTCCTATCTCGAGAGGAATGTAAATAATATCCACGGTTCTGATATTCACTAAATAAGCTTCATAAAAAGCTATATCACGTGGATAGAGGAAAAAAAATCGATTATTTCAATTTCAACGTTTATTCAACAAAAAACTAAAAAGGGTCTAGCGGGTTTAAGAATCGATTTTTTTTTTTTTTTAAATCAAATTGCTAAGACATCTGTATCCTTTTGGGATAAAAATGTTTCGTTTAATTAGCGCTTGAAGGTAAGCATCTAATGGCACTGCCTCTTCTCCTAGAAAGACGAATAAAGAAAAAATTGAAAACACCAAGGTTACTGGCAGTGAAAATAAAAAAATTGTTTGTTAGGTTTTTAATTTGAAGTCGATTATGCTCTCTTATAATTTTGGATTTAAAAACTGTACATTTTTAATCCATACAAGAATAAAATCATTTGTAGGTGAAGTGAGGCAATTGATAACTTGAGATACTGCACACTTTAAGTGGAAAACTATTCTGAAATTCAACCAGACAAACTCATGAAATGCATTATTGAATTTATTTTACCTTAAGTCGTCCGTGTATCTTAATTGGTTTCAATTTTTTAAGCTATGTTTTGAGATTTTTTTATTTTAAAATGTAATAGCTAACCTATGAACAAATAAGATATTTCTTTTTTTTTTGGTGTGTGTTAATTGGTAAGGCCACTCTTACCTTAAAAAATAAACTTTTATTTTTTTACAGTTTCCAATATCACAAAAATTCAAGAAAATGATATATTATATCTAGTTTATAGATAAATATAAAAGTGTTGTTTTTTTTAAAACTATTTATTAATATTTACAACCGTGTACATTATATATTTACAATAAGTTAATTTAAATTAAATTAGTACAATCTGACATTCCAACTCATCCTACCACTGTCCTCACCACTTACGCTGATGACACATGTGTGTTATCAGTAAACAATGATCCCTTCATTGCCTCCCAAACACTCCAATCTCATATCCTAACCCTTCAAGAATGGTGTCAAAAATGGAAAATCAAAATAAATCGGAACAAATCTCACCAAATAACCTTTACCCTTCGTCGTAAACCTACGACCTCCTGTCCTACAGTATCCAGTCCTTTAATGATATTCCACTAATCCTAGTTGAACAGATCCGCTACCTTGGACTCCACTTGGACAAACGTCTTACTTAGAATCCACATACAAGACAAGAAACTGCCCGTCGTTACAGATTACTTCAACATTTATTAGATAAACGTTCAAAGCTCCCAATTAATTACAAACGACTAATATACATGACTGTGATTAGACCTATCTGGACGTACGGAGTTGAGCTTTGGGGCTCCACTAAACCATCCAATTCATCTCGTATCCAATCATTACGATCCAAAATCCTTCGAAAAATCCTCAATGCACCTTACTTTGTCACCAATAAACTTATCCATAAAGATCTTAATGTTCCATATGTTGCAGATTTAGCCCAAACCAGATATCTATCCTTTCATAGTAAGCTTCATAACCACTCAAATCCCCTAATTTCTCAACTTGCTTCCCATACTATTCCTGATAATCCTCCGAGGTGTCTGAAAAGAAGATGACCCAGAGTAGAATTTTTATTAAAGTGCTACTGATGGGTAGTACTTTTCACGTTTTGTCACGTTATTGTAATAGTTAACAGCACATTTATTTGATGTATAAATTTTGTACAGTTGTAAATTTCAATAAATTGTTATATAAAAAAAAAAAAAAAAAAATTAGTACAATGACATTTCAATAGCATGTAAAAAACTATTCACTAGTAGCACTCCTATAAACGTTCTACATTAGAAGGCCTCTTGGCCATCTTCCTATCAGGCGCCCCGGAGAATTATCGGGAATTGAATGTGAGGCAAGTTGGGAGACTAGTGGATTCCAGTGTATGGAGTTTACTATGAAAGGATAGGTATCTGGTTTAGGCCTTTAGGTTTAGATGTAAGATTAGGAGTATGGCTGTTTTAGATGAGGAACAATAATATCAAGGTAAGAATCCTTGTTTTGACACTGGCGCAGTTTTCATCTGCATAACCTGCTAGACCCTTTCAGATAGTTTTGTTAAAGAATTATGAAACGTGCACCCGGGCAAATCATCACAAAGAATTAGGTCTTACAAAACTACAATTACTGGAAAATACTGATGACTATAATATAAGAACAATACCGAGTTGGATTAAAACCATTGGTCGCCCGGACCTCCAAGTGCTCTGGCAACCTGCGCTCTCGAGTAACATTAATGCACCCCGCAGCAGTGCCTTCAGGTCAAAGTTTAAGAGGCTATATGGCGCATCCAATGGCGGGGCTAAAGCACTCTGGTCCAAGCACCCAATCTGATAAGTAGCTCCTCAGCTAATGACCAAAGAAGCACTATCAGTAAGTGAATTCTGGGGCACACGTGCCTTCACCAATTGCACTCTCTCAAGTAGAATCGATTCCGGACAATCTGGTTTAGGGCTGTATATCGCAGGGCTGGAGCTGGCCATCGGAGAAAATTACACTTTTCTCTTCATATATCCACTTGTTCCAACAACCATTGAGTTTAATTAGGTTTCGTAGCTCCCTGGTGTGTTCAACTTTGGCCAACGTCTCAAAAAAGTCACAAGGGGAATTAGTACTCGAATGTTAAGAAATAAATTTTAAAAACATTGATGAGGTACTTGTTGAACTAATGAATATGTAGGCAGATGGGGTCTGTAGTCATGGATACACGGTTAAAAATTATTTAAAATTTATAGTGCAGACGTTTCGGCCTACAATGTAAGATTTCATCGGGGCTAGAAGAAAAACAATATGACAAAAAGAGGGAATGAATGGTAAAAAGATAAGAAAAAAAAAGCAGGATTAATAATAACAATAACAAATTTAAAAAAAAAAAACAAGAACAATTAATAGAAGTAAATAAATTAAATATTTTGTTTTTACAAAGGAAAAAAAGGTACTAAAACAAAAAGACAACTGGATATAGTTGACGAGTGAATACAAAAATAAAGTCTATCGGTAGGCAGATGATTATTTGATAAATAAATACGTAAAGTAAAACAATAGATGCGATATCTGAATGATTAAGGTTGAGCCATAAATAGTGTTAGAAGCATAAAAGTACATAGTTAGTGAAAATTCCAAAAGAAAATTGTTGACTGTGGAAGTAATAAAGATGAAGGTAGTTTGGGTAAATATTATTTTAAAATAAATTACAATTTTCAGTGCCGACGTTTCGGCCTTCAATGCAAACCTTCATCAGGGCTAGAAGAATACCCAACAAAAAGAGGGAGTAAATGTTAAAATGATAAAAAATTAAAAACAGTTATAAATTTAGGTGCTTAACACATTATATGCCTACCCAACCCATTAACAGTTCCAATTGCCTTTATCAATTTAAATCGCATGACTTATTTCATTTATTCACTTATGACGGTTCAGTTTCAATCTAGGTAAACGAAGATTCTCCTTTATAGTCTCAGACATTTAGGGATCGTAGCTGTAAATATATATATTTTTTTAACTCAAGAGACTTTAAATAGGCAATTTAGTTGTGACGGGAATTTTTTTTTTTTTTTTTTCCTTACTACACCAATCATCATAATTTAGGTTGTTCAAAAAGCTATAAATAGAGACATCAAGACTTGAACAGATCATTAATGTTTAATGTCAACCAATATTACCAATGATTATAGAGTTAATGGAGAGCTAGGACAATGGGAGTATTGGAGGTTGCATAATGGTGCAGTTAAGTTGGCGATGATGCCGGGGGGAGGGCCAAGAAGGTGAAGACGATGCAGAGAAGAGAGGAAACCTCTAAGCTTCGAGACCTTGGCGTAAAAAATGCAAACTATAAAAACTAATGAAGGATAGGCTCTTCTATTCCCTCCACGTGGAAACATTCAAGCGCTATTTAAGTAGAGTCGTAAAACTGATAACTGTTCCACGCTTTCCTGGATTTGTTCGAAGGATTTACAGCGACAACTAACCTCCTCACTCCTTTAAAATATCTGACTTATTTTTACTACCGTTGCCGGCTTGTGATAGATGATGTCGCAACGGTTTGTCTTGACCTATCGTAATCAATACCTAGTCGATTGAAATAGGTTACCGTTGACTATTATTTATATTTTATAGCGCTACTTCTAATAGACTTGGCTTGCTTCGCCGGTTTTCTCGGTAAAGTGTTGCCGCCCTCCAGTCGACACCAAGTAGGTCTTTTGATTCAGTGCTTAAGTATCTTGTCGAAATCTGGGTCTTCCGATACGCCTGGTACTATAGACCTGTTGGGGCGAAGCCTTCCAAAATTTCCTAAAGGAAATTTTCGTCTGTAGATTTCGTGTATTCCTGCCCATCGTAACCTATAATATATACCTATACTATACTATTAATCGCAGGCTATAATACACGTAATAAACCCATAACGTTACAGTTTGTGAAGTTACTATAGATCAGGTCCTGGTAGTTGAATCCTTGTGTGGTCAACACCTTGTTGTGGTCAAGCAGTAATATTTTTAATATTAATTATTAATAATTCCAAACAAAAATTAATTTTTAGTTTTAGAATTTTCCACTCTATTCCAGATAATCCTCTGAAAAGAATATGGCCTCGAGACCTACTAATATTTATTATATAGCAAATTTATAAATGGTACCAATGGGTAGTTGCTTTTAAGGAATTGGCTTGTCATTTTTAGAATTATTATCACATTTACTTGTTGTATATATATATATATATATATACATATATTGCATACAGTTGTAAATTTCAAACCGTTTATTACATTGTCTTCTTATTACATACCATAAAATCAACAGCCTTTAACCTTCGTAATAGGTTTGGAATGGTATAAAAATTATACATTGGAGCTAATTATTATTATAGTTATCTTAAATCACAAATTTCTTTCAGTGTGACCCAGGGGGGGGGGGTACTGCGTAACAGACATGGGGTACAGTAAAACAACATTGGAACACTAAACAAATTAAAAAAAAAAATAAAATATGAAAAATATAAAACGTTTAACCTCCATTATATACCATAAAACTTTTTTTGGCAATCAAATTTATAATATGAGAATATTATCTTTTCTTCTTTAATATCGTTTAGTAGATGAATGTCAGTCTTCCATTTCCTATTCCGAACTATTTTCGATGTAACACACCTAGATAAAAAATATAGTCAAAGAAGGCACAGAAAGTATAACTCGTTACGTTACTCTGTGCCCCTCACCCTGCAGTTTAAAACAAAAACTCGTTAAAATTATATTAGTTAGAAATTACGGTAAACTTTATTTAATATCCAAACATCAACTAATTGAAGATTAAAGGAAAAATAGACTTATTCTCCCGAAATCAGAGTTTCACAAAAAACGTTCATTATTCTTCCTTTTATCCTGCAAGTTGAGGTCTAATGACAGCATTTTAAGTTGAGGGGTTCTGACATTGACTAACAAATAACATAGGCAAATTAAAAAGGACAGAGCTAATCACAATGTTACACTGTGCCCCACTCGACTCTGTACACGAATCTCCACATTTTACTTTTAAATTTTAAGGACATTTGTGTATGGATAAGATATGAATCAATTCCATATGAACGGGATGGGATAGCTATTAATAAGGCAATGAAAAACTTGTAAAAAAAGTGTTTAATTTATTTCAAGACAGAGAGGGATAAAGATATTCACGACGGATTAAGTCTTAGATTTCATGTTGACGGTACATGAATGGATCAATGCTCGGGAACACCCACGCAAATGTTAATTGTATTACATGAAATATCAACATGACTGCATTCAGGAAACGTTTGTTCTTTGCTGTTGAATTTTTGCAAATAAATTCAATAAAATAATTTTATAGCAAACTTTTTTTTTTACTTTTAATATTTATTCACACTTGCCAGTTTTAAAATTGACAATTAGTGAATTTAATGAAGGATGAAAATGCATGGCGTGAGAGGTATGTGGGAATTTGGACGATGGGCCTCCTCTTCCTATCTTGATTTTTCAACTCAGACCTAGAGATGCCCCATCCAGCTACTTTTCTCCTTTCTCTAATTGTTATCTGGTATGGGGCTTGTATTGAGATAGCCATATATATTTTTTTTCACTTTGAGTAACGCAACGTTGAATTTTTTTATGAAACTCAATATAGATGTCTTAGCATTTGGTGGAGAGCTTTCCATTGTTTCTTACAGTGGCTTTTTTCTTGGCAATTTTAAACATTAATTGAAATTTCAAAATTTTATTATTTATATATTTTTAAAACCATTTAATTTATTTGTTTAAAACATCATTTCTTTAACTGTTTTATGTTTGGGTAATACATATGATCGAATTATACTTGCTTTAAAAATATTTTAGAAGGCACATAATATTGAAGATATATGCTCACATCCCTCATTTTTTTTATGAGTGAAAAGTAGTGGTGAAACTCAAACTAATTACACTATACTTCTCACGTTTACCTTTGAAATGGAATAGCCCAATTTGATTTATGTACCAAGCAATTTTCACAATTGACACCAACATAAAAGGAGATTGTTGATCTTCTTTTCTGTATACTACCTTAATTTATAAATCTTGACTAGCGTAGTGATTGCGTCAGTACTTCTAAGACCAAATATTTACACAGTTGACAGGAGGCAAAGTACAGAGATGGGTTGACGGAAGTTATCTGCCAAGCGAGATAAGGCAAGCGGAAAATAGCTGTTTGGAAAGGGCAGTCTTTGTTGATAACCAGTTTCGGTGATAAGTGGAAGTCTCTTTGACGGTGAGTCCTCACTTGACAGTTACCAAAACCTTGATTGTGCTTGTTAGGAATCAGTCACATTCATTTTCGAACTTTTGATTATTAGAAAACTGCTCTTATAAACAAATATTACGATTGCCAAACTGTTAAACTCATACTATAGAAAGGGAAACACTTTATTGAACAATTTTTCTCATTTTGAATGAGTTGCTACGTTTTACACTGCATACTAAATCAATCTTATAGACAGACATATGGTGATTCATTCTAATAAGAAGTTAATAACATCATATCCTTGCTCGTCGTGGAATGAACAAGGCAGAGTTGTGATCGGAAATGCCCTTCTTTTCATAAGTGAATTTTTGATCGTTTTCCTAAATCCTTCAATTCCTTTAAAAATGCCATTTGCACCAAAATAGATACTTTAACGCCTTATTAAGAAGCACAAATTAACTAATTTTTCATATCACAGATATTAAAAATTCTGCTAGGAGAATTAATAGTTAAGTCGTTTTCAAGGTGCATGACTTATCCATTGGTTCACGACAGCTTCCAATTTGACTCATACTGAGTTATAATTTAAAATTTACATATTATCTAATTCCTTTTTTTTAAAACGTAATTCCCTTCCTTATGTTTTTGACTAATGGTTTAATAAGTTTATTGTATATATTTTTTTTCGTTTCACCCGACTTTGGGGTACTTTGGAGCAATCACTTCTGAATGCTCTTTGCCTTTCTTTCAGCCCAGTATTGCTTCATTCTGATCTTGCTTTCCTCTCCTCTTCAGAGATTTGGATTATTCGTTTCGTTTCAATTTTGAATTGGAATGTCTCTTTTTTGTCTTAGTCTTTGGGTTTTTTTTTTTTGCTGTTTTTTTTTGTACTTTTATCTGTGAGCATATTTTCTGTGATACGGAGTTCGTTTAAGTCCTTCTCTGTTTCCCTAAAACCAATTTTTTGTTTGGTCTTTTTGTTGCGGAAGTAGTCAACAATTTTTCTGGGTTCCTTCTAAGGATGTGTCCATAGAAATCAATTATTCTCTTTCTCATTGCATTGTATGTTTATTAAAACAAAAATAAATAAATACAATTAAAAACCTGCATATAAGTCTGGAATTTAAAATATATCAGTCTAAATCATAAAAAAACTGATCAAATGCTTATAAATATTTTAAAAATACAACAAATTAATACATCTAGGTACGAAAAAAATAGATTCTTCAAAACGATTATTGTATAAATTAAAAGTTGCAAAACCATTACTTATAAAAATTAGGAGAATTAGATTCAGGTAGTAAAATTAAAAAAAACACCTAACATTAAAAAAAAAATCATGAATAACACTGCAGAACATATATTGAATGATAAATGATTATTTGGTGAAATATGTACATGAAATTACAATAGGACCATATAACTATATAAAAAACATTTATATTTGTATGTGATTTAACTACTTTTTGGAAATAGCATATCACCTAACGATAAGTTTGTAGAAAAACAATTAAAAGAAAAGGTCTGGAAATTGGATTTGGCTGGTTTTGAAATTGTTTGATATCATTTCTATGATTTCGTTCCTTCGTTGTTATTATTCGTTTATTTTAATGTTATTGTTAGTTTATTTCATGTGTGTTTGTTTGAGTAGCGTCATACTCATTAGTTAACATATTCAACAGTTAGCTAACACACAAATCAGATGAGAATATCATAATAAATTACTCAAACCATACGAGAACAAGCACATAGATGCTTTCCCGAGGGTAACGAGTGGTGAAAACTGATGAGGGATCCACTTTCATAACAGTGTAAAGTTAATTGAACACACCTCGGCCGATGTTTTAGAGTGGCGTGCCATTACGGATTCATGACTCTACCTCCCGATCCACTATGTCAATGGATGAATTGACGTGTGTTCCAATTTAGAAATATTGTGAAAGCTAATAAATAAGAGCAGTGTTTGTTATGTTTTGTGAGGTAATTTATTAATTTTATTTATTCACCCATATGAGTCAGCTTGAACATTTGAGTCAACTTCATGAAATATTTGACATTCGTTATGGATCATTATATCTTGTGCAACAAATCGCATAGTAATGAAATCTGGTTTTGGTTCAACTCGTAAAATGAGAATAGTGTAAGCTATAAATATAACTTGGGTTAAATATGAGGCTGTCCGAGCAGGAGTGGTCTCCAGGATACATAGTACGTACTCACTTTTAATGCTTAGACGTTATATTTACTGATACCTCAGAAACTAAAATAAACCAGAACAATATATTACAATTTTTTTTTTTTTTTTTTTTTATCCCTCAAACTAAAACAAACCAAAACAGAATATTTGTAAGCCTATATGTAAGGGATAGCATAGTAATAGGAACGATACTTTCCGATTACATTATGTGAAGGTTGTGGAATAATAACTTGATGTACGCATGATGGTATATAAGGATCAATACTATTAGGATCGATGAATCAATTGCCACTATTGAAAGATTAAATCAATTTCAAATGGACGAAAATTTATTTGTAGGGGAGGAGTGGCCCAGAATATCATTCGGCCGTCAGAAATCGTTAGATTCTGGCACATCTGAATCTGGTATCCTTTAGTAACAACGGTTAATAACAATTAAAATTTTGGTTTTGATTGAAAAAATTAAATTTTCTGATTGTTTGATCTCTTGGAATAATTGCAAACCATAGCTCTTAATCTGCACTAATATTTGTTGCTAATGATGTAATTTAGTGTTTGTTGAAGCTTAAAAGGTTGTCGGGGTATCTGGCCAAAAGTTTGTCCCGCCTGTTTAGTTGTAGTCGTTTTTGGATTATGTGATGAGATTATGTCAGTCTTTCGTCAAAATATATTCCAAGCTAAGCACACTGTATCCATCTTTATCCTGATAAGTTTAAATTTGATTAGGATTGACGAATTTGTTGCCACTACTATTTTTCATTCGAAGAAAAGCTTCGAATGTTCAGCATTCGTCATCAATTCTAAAAATTTACAAACATTCAGCACTTTACTACACCGATTATATTGACTAAATTTAAAAATGTAAGAAAAGAAAGCTAACATGCTGACACTCCTGGAAGGACTTCTAAAAGATATCAATGCCTAGAGTAAAGAAACGAAAGTGTGAGTTAGGTAGTTAGGTAAATCTCCTATAATTTGATCCCTATATTTATTAGTCAGGTAAATGGGCAGTCCTTTAGGTTCTCCCTATGACTGGTCGGTTTTCTTTTCCCAATGGAAACAAATTTAAAATAGGACTATTGGAAATATTTAACTGGTCATTTAAACAAAGATAGGGATTGGTTTTGAACGATTTTATAACATCTAATGATTCATTAATATTTTATTTTAGACCATTTTCTACATGATGCATTGGTTTCACTCCACAGTCTCATTTTAAATATAATTTATTCATTGTTAATATTTATGAATAAGTCTAATTTTAAACTCCAAGATCCTACGGGAAAACGATATTCCAGGAAAATAACATTAAGGACTTTTTCAGCGAACCTAAAATTATTTCTCTTATTTTCATTGCGCACGGTACTCAATTATATTTTATTATAATTTAAGGTTGTTTTCCTCTTTAAAATTTCAGTTTATAAGTTTATATCTGAAAATTTAAATCTTACCTCAATTATGAGAGAAAACGTCGAAAGAAATTGTAGTTACTTATCCTTAAAATACATTTGCGATTATTTCGGTGTTTGTGGTGAAGAAGCGGATAAGTCAAATTGCCTATTACTATTAACCATTAACCTTCAATGTAGAGTTTTTGATATCCGGGTTGTAAAAAATTGGTTAAGTTTTTCTTCATAATGGGGTCTTAAATTACTCATTTCGGGGCCGATGGTATTTTTAGAGTACTTGATTTTTGAAAACGATCAAAAATGCACTACTGAAAAGGGCTTACTTTTGACTCATAAAGGGAGGACACACTCAGTCTCTTACGGATCTTTTTTCAGGTTCCTGTTCAAAAAATATTAGACACGTATTTTGCCGTTCCGACTAATAGGCACTAGAAATTGAAAAAATCATTAAATGACATTAAACTAAATTATTTATAATTAATAATAACCTCAATCAATCAGACTAAGTAGAGAGGGATAAAACGGAATTATATAAAAATTGAATTCCTTTCCTTAAGGACATATTCCTTGAGACATTTGGAAATGGAAATGTCGCCGTTAAAGGATTATGGTTTGGATCTCGCGGTGTTAAACCAATAAAAACAAGGAGCTTCTTGAAGGACCTTTGTCTGGAGATGAGTAATAAATGATTGAAAATATAATCTTGGACTGAGCATTATCCACCAGCACATGAATGGATATATAGGGCGGACTGTAATGCAATTTATGGTTTTTGCATATATTTGTATAAAGCCTATCTCTCTCTAGAGTTTGGAAAATGATATCGACATGATTCTTGCACCAGTATTTTTATTTTTGAGAGCAGATTAAAAATTTGATTTTGGTTTAGGTTCATTAAATTCTTACACAATTATATGATCTTCAAGCAAACTACCTTCATAGATATTTTTAAAACAAAAAATGACGTCAGATTCTAATCCAGCATCCTCAAAAACATCGAAAAACGTTAATTCAATAAAAACAAAGAATATCATTTTTTCTGAGTTCCTGCTCTGAGCTAAAACATAGCATGTGCAATTAATGTGACCAGTTGGGACCTATATTCACACGTTAACGGTTGTTACAAGAACACCTGCTCTCAATAATTGCAGTTTATTTGTAAACGATGTCAACAATTGTTGCTGCGTGAGGTTTCCGTCAATAAGAAGGTTCCATAGCCACCGGGAATAGCCTAGGCCTTCAGTTCCCTCTCTAATGAGCAATCACTCTGCCACGCGCCTCTAGTTTGCCCTTGAGGCCTATTTATCGAGATTTGCTATTCCTACTCCCGTCTCATAATTTTTTTTTCTTTACTATAAAGTGTGCAAAATTTGTAAAATACTGTCGATTCATGGATGTTTGCCTTACGGCTGTCACACTTGGTATCCGCCATTCTAAAATATTTAAAGGTTCTTTAATTATAAATTTGCTATATATATATATATATATATATATATATATATATATATATATATATATATATATATATATATATATATATATATTATAAAAGAGATTGGCGAAAATTCTTCCCAACTTTTTTTAATTTTATTTTCTTGGTTAGAAATTTAATTTTTTTTACAGGTGCTTTCTTCGTCACATTCATAAGCTCTGGTATGAGACTCATTAGAAGTGTTACGAAAATTAATTAAATTTATCTACTTTAAGAAAATAATTAAAATTTCGACAAGACTAAAACGACAGGAAACTGCTTGTCGTTTTCGATTTCTTCAACATTTACTAGACAGACGTTCAAACCTTCCGATTAATTACAAAAGGCTCATTTACATGACAGTTATCAGACCTATTTGGACATATAGAGTTGAGCTTTGGGGCTCTACCAAACCATCTAATTCATCTCGTATACAATCCAAACACCTTCGAAAAATCCTTACATTGTCACAAAGAACCTTATCCATAAAGACCTTAATATTCCATACGTTACTGATTATGCCCAAACCAGATACCTATCCTTTCATAGGAAACTCCATAGTCATTCCAATCCATTAATCTCTCAACTTGCTTCCCATTTTGTCCCCGATAATTCACCGAGGCGTCTGAAAAGACGATGGCCGAGAGGTCTTCTTAAACATTTTTTTTTTTTTTGTTTTTATTGAAGTGCTACTAGGGAGTGGTTCTTCACGTGTTATTGTAATAATTTCCTAAAATTTACTTATTGTACATATATACAGCTGGAAATATTAATAAATAGATTTTAGAAAAATTCGAAGTTTTAAATTAATATAATTTATTACAGTTTTTTGTATTAGATGGTGCATAACCGCCAAGAGTTCATTCAAAATCACATTAGACCTATAGGTGGTATACCACATCCAATTCAAAACATTATATAATGATATAAACCTTATTCATCAAAGATTTCGTAAATTTAAAAATGCAAGGTATGTTTTTTTGAATACTGATTGATTTTACTAAATTAATATTTTAATAATACTAATACGTTACTTATTCCCTGGTTCAAGTATATAGGGACGTAAACTCTTGAAAAATAATTATACTTTACCGATAAAAGGGAAAAAATCAATTGGGTGGAATTTTTGCCTGTCAGTCTATTAGTCTGTTAGATTAGTCTTGAATTTATTTTAGCATTCAGCTAATTATATTGATTATATTTTTGTTGTATTTCCTTAACTGTTAGAGAAGTGATTTATTCGAAATTTCTTTTTTTTTTTTACCTGAGCTTTCTGTTTAAGTAATTTCTCAGAGACAAATCGAACGTAGGAAACCCTTAAAATTTGAATTATAGCTGCCATTTGTGGCAATTGCTTGAAAAACAAAAAATAGGGAACCCCCGCCGTGAGTATTATTTTCAATTACAGTAGAAATTGTCTCCAAACATAATATTTTTTTCTTTTGTAACAGAAGCTTAGAATTGGGTGACAATGGTTTATGGTACACTTTCCTCTGGGTATTCCCAGAAGGCAGGCTGCTTCCTGGCCTCTCCTTATTGCTATTCGACCATTGTTGCTTGCCGGGTAGCTCCTGCCATGGAGAGTTACCCAACTGCACCAATGGCTTTTCGATTTCTTTTTTGCAAAATTATCTATTCTCTATTGTAATCTGCAGCGTCTGTCAAGAATATTTTTCCTTTTCTGCATCTATTACATCACTGCTCCCCTGACTGCATTTGAAAATAGTCTTTGATGTTTTTTTTCTCTTTAAGTAATTTCTCTACCTTAAAAAAAAATAGACGTTATGGCAATACCCTGAAGTGATATCTGAGCTATCGTGTCCATTCATTATAACCTTAATTAACGTTAAACAATACTTTGAATATCAGAAAATCATAGAGGTGGACAAAATTATACATTTTCTTTTAGGTAGCTTCTTATATAAATATAAATATTATCGCTTGAAGATTATCGCTTGAAGATTATCGCTTGAAGTAAGCATGATGGTATAGAGGGATCAATACGATTAGGATTGATCAGTTGTTTAGCACTTCTATTGGAATTTTTTTAAGTGTAAGCTTCTTTTATTTTGTCGAAAACTAGTTTCGAATTTTAAACATTAAAGTATGCTCTAAAAACATTTAAAAAAACTCAATATATCAGATTATCAAACAACATATTAAAATAATTTTGTTAAAATATTAGACAAGAAATCAAATATCTTAATACTCACTTAATAAGCTAAAATTGACTAAAACCTCAGTCTACTGAAGGTACTGATGTCTTTTTGATGCCCTATTAGCCAGAGTTGGGCAAAATTTAATCATAGATACTTGACGATTTATTTCCTGAAATCAATTACTTAATTAAATTATGATTAAATCTTTCAGTGATTTCATAGTGCTAATGATCATTTGGCTGAAAAATTTAATCATGATTAAATAAGGTGAATGATTTTAGTAAATAAGTTGTGAAATAGCAATGATTAAATTTTGCCCAACTCTGGTATCAGTAAGTTACACTTTCAAAAAAATAATATAAACCTATAGCAAATTGTTGATGTTTTTTTTTTTTTTTTAAATTATATTTTTAAAACTTCTGATGGAAGTTTAACATTCGAAAAATAATATTAATGTATTATTTAAAGAAAATAAAAGTTTTTCGATTTAATTTTGTTTTCCTTTTATCTCTTGTATTCATTCCTAACAATTCTTTTTTTTTTTTTTTTTTTTTTTTTTTTTTTTTTTTTTTTTTTTTTTCTTTTTTCTTAATTTTTTTATAATACCCCCATATAAGGACTTTTTATTTATATCTTTACATATTCCATGCCTTATAGGGATACTACATATAATCCTTACTATTCAAAATCCTACTTAAAATTCTCAATGCTTCTACTAAAATTAAAATTAATTTTAAATTAATTTTAAAATTAATTAAATTTATCTACTTTAAGAAAATAATTAAAATTTCGACAAGACTAAAACGACAGGAAACTGCTTGTCGTTTTCGATTTCTTCAACATTTACTAGACAGACGTTCAAACCTTCCGATTAATTACAAAAGGCTCATTTACATGACAGTTATCAGACCTATTTGGACATATAGAGTTGAGCTTTGGGGCTCTACCAAACCATCTAATTCATCTCGTATACAATCCAAACACCGAAAAATCCTTACATTGTCACAAAGAACCTTATCCATAAAGACCTTAATATTCCATACGTTACTGATTATGCCCAAACCAGATACCTATCCTTTCATAGGAAACTCCATAGTCATTCCAATCCATTAATCTCTCAACTTGCTTCCCATTTTGTCCCCGATAATTCACCGAGGCGTCTGAAAAGACGATGGCCGAGAGGTCTTCTTAAACATTTTTTTTTTGTTTTTATTGAAGTGCTACTAGGGAGTGGTTCTTCACGTGTTATTGTAATAATTTCCTAAAATTTACTTATTGTACATATATACAGCTGGAAATATTAATAAATAGATTTTAGAAAAATTCGAAGTTTTAAATTAATATAATTTATTACAGTTTTGTATTAGATGGTGCATAACCGCCAAGAGTTCATTCAAAATCACATTAGACCTATAGGTGGTATACCACATCCAATTCAAAACATTATATAATGATATAAACCTTATTCATCAAAGATTTCGTAAATTTAAAAATGCAAGGTATTGTTTTTTGAATACTGATTGATTTTACTAAATTAATATTTTAATAATACTAATACGTTACTTATTCCCTGGTTCAAGTATATAGGGACGTAAACTCTTGAAAAAGAATTATACTTTACCGATAAAAGGGAAAAAATCAATTGGGTGGAATTTTTGCCTGTCAGTCTATTAGTCTGTTAGATTAGTCTTGAATTTATTTTAGCATTCAGCTAATTATATTGATTATATTTTTGTTGTATTTCCTTAACTGTTAGAGAAGTGATTTATTCGAAATTTCTTTTTTTTTTACCTGAGCTTTCTGTTTAAGTAATTTCTCAGAGACAAATCGAACGTAGGAAACCCTTAAAATTTGAATTATAGCTGCCATTTGTGGCAATTGCTTGAAAAACAAAAAATAGGGAACCCCCGCCGTGAGTATTATTTTCAATTACAGTAGAAATTGTCTCCAAACATAATATTTTTTTCTTTTGTAACAGCTTAGAATTGGGTGACAATGGTTTATGGTACACTTTCCTCTGGGTATTCCCAGAAGGCAGGCTGCTTCCTGGCCTCTCCTTATTGCTATTCGACCATTGTTGCTTGCGGGTAGCTCCTGCCATGGAGAGTTACCCAACTGCACCAATGGCTTTTCGATTTCTTTTTTGCAAAATTATCTATTCTCTATTGTAATCTGCAGCGTCTGTCAAGAATATTTTTCCTTTTCTGCATCTATTACATCACTGCTCCCCTGACTGCATTTGAAAATAGTCTTTGATGTTTTTTTTTCTCTTTAAGTAATTTCTCTACCTTAAAAAAAAATAGACGTTATGGCAATACCCTGAAGTGATATCTGAGCTATCGTGTCCATTCATTATAACCTTAATTAACGTTAAACAATACTTTGAATATCAGAAAATCATAGAGGTGGACAAAATTATACATTTTCTTTTAGGTAGCTTCTTATATAAATATAAATATTATCGCTTGAAGATTATCGCTTGAAGCATGATGGTATAGAGGGATCAATACGATTAGGATTGATCAGTTGTTTAGCACTTCTATTGGAATTTTTTTAAGTGTAAGCTTCTTTTATTTTGTCGAAAACTAGTTTCGAATTTTAAACATTAAAGTATGCTCTAAAAACATTTAAAAAAACTCAATATATCAGATTATCAAACAACATATTAAAATAATTTTGTTAAAATATTAGACAAGAAATCAAATATCTTAATACTCACTTAATAAGCTAAAATTGACTAAAACCTCAGTCTACTGAAGGTACTGATGTCTTTTTGATGCCCTATTAGCCAGAGTTGGGCAAAATTTAATCATAGATACTTGACGATTTATTTCCTGAAATCAATTACTTAATTAAATTATGATTAAATCTTTCAGTGATTTCATAGTGCTAATGATCATTTGGCTGAAAAATTTAATCATGATTAAATAAGGTGAATGATTTTAGTAAATAAGTTGTGAAATAGCAATGATTAAATTTTGCCCAACTCTGGTATCAGTAAGTTACACTTTCAAAAAAATAATATAAACCTATAGCAAATTGTTGATGTTTTGATTTTTTTTTTAAATTATATTTTTAAAACTTCTGATGGAAGTTTAACATTCGAAAAATAATATTAATGTATTATTTAAAGAAAATAAAAGTTTTTCGATTTAATTTTGTTTTCCTTTTATCTCTTGTATTCATTCCTAACAATTCTTTTTTTTTTTTTTTTTTTTTTTTTTTTTTTTTTTTTTTTTTTTTTTTTTTTTTTTTTTTTTTCTTTTTTCTTAATTTTTTTATAATACCCCCATATAAGGACTTTTTATTTATATCTTTACATATTCCATGCCTTATAGGGATACTACATATAATCCTTACTATTCAAAATCCCACTTAAAATTCTCAATGCTTCTGATTATGCCACAAATAAACTTATCCATAAAGACCTTAGTTTCGTATGTTGCTGATTTGGTCCAAACCACACTTACTTGAATCCACTAGTCATCCAGCTTCACACTCAAGTCCCGAAAATCCTCCTAGGAGTCTGAATAGAACGGCCTAATGTTGAAGTTCTAGTTGTAAGAACCACTAGATGTTATGGACAAGTCATTTTAGTAATATCCTCAAATTTATTTGTTTCATTTACGTATACAGTTGTAAATTTCAATAAATAGTTTTTTAAAAATTGTGTTTACATAAATAATATTTTGAGTATGTAGAGAACAAGCGTGTGTTTAGTATTAATATCATTGCGTTCTCGAGTCAGAAGCGGTGCTGATTTGAATCTACTCTGAGCGAGGTCTCTTTTATTTTTTTAGTAGACATTAAATTGGTTCAATTTTGACTAATATCAACATTTAGATTTTTAAGAATATTTTTATTATATATTGAAATTTTGGCCTTTTTTAGATTTTGGCATGTGTCAGATTCTAGTTCTGACATCATTTTGAAATGCTTATGACTCTGTAATATCTTTGTAACTGTATTTTTCAAATAACTCTATCCATTTTACATATGTTAATTTGGTCAATATAAATATTCTCAAACATTTTCCATTGCCTAGCCTTCGAGGGGCTCGTTGAGAGGACTGACTCAGATCCGGCTATCACGCTCAGACACAATACGAACCCAGAGCGGACAGATCCCTGGCACTCTTTGATCGGACTGGTTCCTCAACCGGTACCCGTCCCTTGGCCAATCATCGTTCTTTGTTGCGGCTGTTGCGGGGTGTACCAGCTGATTGACAGCCTTCTCTGCATTAATATTCCTTTCGTTTGTTTGTTTTTTGTCGCTACACCGGTTCTCACGAGTTGAGAGCGGGTGGTGCCAACGACCAAATTATCCCGAAATAACATGTCCTACTACTGTACATATGTATACATGTGCTATGAATAAATGTCTTAAATAACGGGAAAAAAACATTGGTTATCTGTACCCTAAGGCTGGCTAACCCCTGCTTCAGCGCGAAATACACTTATCACAGTGTACTAACCTCACAGCGATGTTTATCCGATTATTCTTCATCCCTTTTAACCATAAAATAAATATCATTTAATCATATATTGTATTGTATTATCCAGTGAACGATATTGACTATCCCATGCAGTTTTTAAATTACTTAGGGGATTGGAGTGGTTATGGAGCTTACTATGAAATGATAGGTATCTGGTTTGGGCTAA